>OU343225.1:173016218-173079457 GCA_910596185.1 Chrysanthemum makinoi
TTTCGTGTCATTTCTACATAATTTATGCCTCATTATTTCAACATTTATCGTAAACTTGGTTTACTTGTTCCAAATTCAGGTAACTTTATGGTTTAGCGGCTAATTCATGATCATAACATCACGTACATTTCATATGGACTAAGATTAGTCTACATTTCATTGACATCATTTACATCATGATAGTTCATTCATGACATTTCATTTCACATTTAGCACGTAATTTTTATATTAAATAAACGTTATCGCGTGAGTTATTATTTTAAATATTTAATCCATTACTTTCAAAAATGATCCCGACATATTTTTATACTTACATTAGTTTATAAAACTATATTTTGAGTTCAACTAGTGTTTTGAATTTATTTGGTATATAAATCGTTAAAGTTATATTATTACTTAAGACTTTTCTTAAAACTAATTTCATAATTTTATATCACTCAAATTTTACAAGGAATGTATTTTTACAATTTTATTATCTCTTACATCTCTATTTGATCTATAAAACTTATTGTACTAAAAATCTACCATTTATCTCCACTTATACATTTTTCCTACACAACCTTTTACTTACATTTTATTTACAAAGTATATACAAAGATACAAAAAAAAAAAAAAAAATATATTGGAGAAACTTATCTCCCAAAATCCGCCCCTGGGGAGGGTTGCATTTAATGTATAAATTATTCTGAATGTTTATAACTATACTCCAAAGAATATCTTCATTTATTCACTCTTACTTATTCAACTAGTTAGCAAAAAAAAAAATTCTTCTCTTTGTTTCATCCTACATAAACCGCCATATGAGTTTTTTCAAGAGATCATCAAGTTTTTCAAGCTCAAGTTTATCACAATCTAGATTACACTCTTATAAGGTTTTGAAATAAAACCAGGGTGTTTAGGTTAATCCTTGTTCTAATCACCTCATCATATCACTAGTAAGCATCTCATGTTTATTTTCATCTTACATATTCATTTTATACTCATATTATCATTTTTGAGCAAAACATGCAAGACTTGTGTTGTTTATACCATTTTTACATTGATTTTAGAGTTTATATATATAAAGTCATCCTATAATTATTCCCTTGTTATATTTTGGTCTTGATGATGATTAGGAACCCATGACACCCTAAGAAGGTGTATGGTAGGATTAGATTAGCTTTGGAGTTGATTTGAAGAGATTGGAATAGGTTTGATTCGGAAAAACTATTTTCGACAAGTTATAAAAGTGTTCTGTCCTTATTTTGTTTTTCTGGAAAATCCGACAGTAGGCACGAATTTTTGGCCTTGATATTTAGAAAATATACTTTAAAACTAATCCGTGGGTCATTGAACGGAGTAAAACGGAGTTATAACGGAAGTTATGGATTTTACAAGTTTGACGCATCTAAATATATATTTTTCTGAAATTTCAGCAAAGGTTTTTGTTTTGTACGAGTCAAAACGAGTCCTAAGCTTTACAAATTATTTCGACTTATCAAAAATATATTAGTATACTTTGATAATGGCTAAGGACGATAATAATGAGAAAACGGATTTGAAACGACTAAGATATACACGCTTTCATAAACTTGCCGTAACTATTATTTTTAGAAAACTATATTATTTTTACGAGATAAGTGTTACGGTAACTAAAATCACCATCTTTAACCCTTATTATCTGTATGTTCGAGACCTTTGGACAAAAAACTCCTGAACTGAAACTTTTAGATATCGATACAAACTTTCCAAAACCGCCGAAGTTCGCTCTCTAACGATCGACGACAATCGCTTTACCAATTAGTTTTCCAAAGCCATTTTGTTAATTTCATGAAAATCTCGACACATTGTTTTGCTACTAAAAGTGATAATTTCACTATAAATCATTATAAAACCATTGTAGGATGACATTTTGACGAAAATACTTGTAAAGTGATTTTTGATTGGTCAAGACGTCAAACGAGTATTTTTCTAACGATAAGTAATATTTTCAAAACTCGCAAATGGTATAAATAACATACCTAAATGTATAACATTACATTGCAACTCATTACATATCATATCATTCATTTTAGGTCGCTGACATACTCAGCCTCATTTTTCTTGCACTTCATTTCCTTTTTGTTAGTATATTTCAATCAACACCAGTGAGTTCATAGCCCCTACTTTTACTTGTTTTCATAACTGCTTGGGGAGATACATGCTCAACTATTTTTATTACATTCATGACTATTTGCAAATTATATGTTTAAATTTTAACTCATGCTTAGTCATGCGTAGTAACATTATTGCCATACTTAGAATTTCTATATCATATATTCAATGGTCTAACGGACTTGGTATATTCATTGGTCTAACGGTCTTGGTATATTCATTGAGCTAACGGCCTTGGTATATTCATTGGTCTAACGGTCTTGGTATATTCATTGGTCTAACTGACTTGGTATAATATTGATCTAAACGGATTTGGTATAATGCATTATGGACTAAATCCGTCTTGGAACCATTTGAACATTAACTTACATACTGCAAAAGGGTTGTGAACACACGTTGCAAGTTTTGTATGGCTGACTTGGAACTGAAAGTGGATTTACAATGCCTTTGTTGCATAAACCATTTCATACATTGAGTCATGCACTATTTTGTGAATTCATTTGACGATTTCTGTTTGAACATAAACTATGCATATTTTGGCAATGGGTCATGGTTACACAAGGTTGCAAGTTTTGTATGGGCGGACTTGAATCGAAAGGGATTTACAATGCCTTTGCTACATAAACGATTTTGAAAGTCTTTACATTTCAACGATTTACAATGCCTTTGTACGCATAAACGATTTTAAAGGCTTTTACATTTCAAACACAAACTCTATGAACTCACTCAACCTTTGTGTTGACACTTTTAGCATGTTTTATCTCATGTATCTAAGGCATTCACTTCATGGCATGCATATGGACACATCATGGAGTCGCCATGACCACGCTCCTCACTGGTTTTATAAACTTTAAAACATCGTTGAATTGTAACAAACTTATTTCCGCACAAGTTGATTTTCATTTGGGACCTATACTTTGTAAACTCTGATTGTTTTATTAAATCAAACGATGTCTTTTCCAAACGACACTTTAGGTCGCTCAATATAACTCGGATTGTGATGCTATGACAGCCAATCCTCGAATTCCATTCAACAAAATGTAATTGGGGTGTGACAGATTGGCAATCGAGCTTCAGTTATAGAGAACTAGGTTGCATCATTGACCCTAGACTATAACTACATCATAGCATCTCATCATTTCATCATAAGTGCATGTTCACTTTGCATACCATTTATAATGCACATTTTTCGAAGTTATTTACTTTCATTTCATAACGATTGTCACATGGATGCCTTAAATACCCATTCCATTATCTTCTTCATACTCTAACGTGAGAATTCTTGTCATTCCCTATCACAATTTTTATATCACCATTCATCATCGATAACGACGTAATACCGATAAACCCTTATATAGGGCTTAAGTCACTCACTCCTTTGTTTCACCACTAACATGTCGAAGTTACATTTATTCACACATTAAGTCACTAAACCACCATACATTTGAAGCACTTACAACACATCATAACCCATCTTTTTCGAACCCGCCGATTATTTTGAAAAATAACCTCAAACTTACCATTTCTTATCACATCTCTTTGGAGCGTTTATTATTAACATCGGATTTTTGCTACGTCTCACATTTCCTCTTGTTTTGAAGAAGATATGGCAATCAAGAAAGCCACAAGAAATGACCCAAGCCTATTCAAAAAGTTAATGATAGCATAGCCATGCTTTAAGAACTGAAAGGGAAACGGTGGTCGCCGCCGCCGAGGCCGAGGACAAGGCCGTACCGCAAGGCTTTGCTACCGGCATCGAAATGGGAGGATCCGGAGTTAAAATGTTCGCATAAGGATTTCAAAAGTGGTGAGCCCAAAGTTTAGGGGACTCAGGAGCCACGCCATGGTACGATGGTTTGAAAAGTTGGAACTCGGTTTTTTGCTTTGTAATTGCCCTGATGATAGTAAGGTCAAATTTGCTACAAGTACATTACCGATGGAGCGCTGTCGCGGGTGGAATTCATATGCTCAACCGATTGGAATGGAGAATGCTTTCAAGCTTACTTGGGAGCAATTTAAGGGTTTGGTGACTCAGAAGTTTTGTCCTCGCATCGAAGTGAAAAGTTGGAGACGAGTTCTACTTAACTAGTAACGATTGGGTACCTATATTGACACATACATTCTGAGATTTCAGAATTGGCCGCTATGCCCTCGATGGTACCGGATAACGGAAGTTGCTAGAGGCTTTATCTGGGGACTTCCCGAAGTTATTCAAGGAAATGTGACTTCGTTTGATCCACAAACAATCGAGGAAGCTATTAGGGTGGCTCAAAAGCTCATGGCCGGTAGGTGAAGAGAGGTAAGTACACCAACACCAACCAAAACAACAACAACCCCAACAACCGCACCAACTACAACAATAACCAAAACAACAACAACAACAACAACGGCATGATAACCAACTCAACAACAACAAAGAAAATGGGAAAATGACCAAGGAGATGACTTAACAACAACAACCAAAAAACCGCAACACCCATCATCAACAACGATGTAAAGAGGGCAAGCGCAATAGTATATGTTCTTTGCGCCAATAGAAGGCAGAGGTTATCTTTGGAACCTACCCATATGTAATCGATGTAAGTATCATCACACGGGTCTTTGTCCTGCTAAGTGCTACAAGTGTCAAAAACTAGGACACAATGCCAGGAATTGTAGAGGCAAGACCATATTCGTGCTTCGGATGTGGGGAGCAAGGACACTATCGAAGTCAATGTCCTCAAAACCAAGGTCAACAAGTCGAAGGTGCTCATGGGAATGTATATATGTTAGAAGGAGGAGGAGGAGCTCGTCAAGGTATTAACGACGCGGAAGACTGAAGAAGTTCGGAAACTAACGGTCTTATTTCTCCTTATGTACTATGTCGTACTAAGTTTATGTTTTCCATCGCATCCGAATCTTTATAACCTAAGATGTACTACTTTTGCTAAACCACTCGTTGTAAAATATTCTCATCTATCGTACTTTATTTTCTTTTCGATTTGTTATCATTTACGAGGATTTTCATTCTTTTTACTTTAACTATCATTTTAACGACACTTCTCCATGTTTTCTCTCCTCGATGTTCATCACAATTTTAACATCAGTTGACTCAACACCAAACAACATATGAGTCGATTAGTCCAAGCATTGCATAGTTACTCCTAAATTATACATAGCCTGATCACCTATGTCTAATTCAGGAAGAATCATGCAATGAAGGGAGTAGTAGTCTCATATGAGTAAGCAATTCCGTAATCGAGCCAAATTTTCAAAAGATTTTCTTCAAACCACTTGTTTTCAGTTTGATCCGTGGACAGTTCTTGTTTGATGAGTTGCAAAGATCGAGCTAGAAACAAGTTGTTACCTAAACCGATTTAGCCTAATCGTATGATAGTTCTTGTTTGATGAGTTGTGGGATTAAGCAAAAATCGGTTACCAAAAAGTCTTTTGAGGATTTTGCTCGGGAATGGGAAAGTTTGCCACATCAAACCCTAACCCGATAGACCAACACGAACTGAATTCTGGTTGAATTCCTTTTTGGATGGTAATGTGACAACCCGTACTTTCGGTCATTCTCGACATAATTTATGCCTCATTATTTCAACATTTATCGTAAACTTGGTTTACGTGTTCCAAATTCGCGTAACCATTATGGTTTAGCGGCGAATTCATGATCATAACATCACATACATTTCATATGGACTAAGATTAGTCTACATTTCATTGACATCATTTGCATCATGATAGTTCATTCATGACATTTCATTTCACATTTAACGCGTAATTTTTATATTAAATAAACGTTATCGCGTGAGTTATTATTTTAAATACTTAATCCATTACTTTCAAAAATGATCCCGACATATTTTTATACTTACATTTGGTTTTATAAAACTATATTTTGAGTTCAACAAGTGTTTTGAATTTATTTAGGTATATAAATCGTTAAAGTTATATTATTACGGCACTTTTCTTAAAAACTACTCGATAATTTTTATATCACTCAAATTTTACAAGGAATGTATTTTTACAATTTTTATTATCTCATTACATTCTAATTTGATCTATTAAAAACTTACTTGTACCAAAAATCTACCATTTATCTCCACTTATACATTTTTCCTACACAACCTTTTACTTACATTTTTATTTACAAAGTATATACAAGTAAAGAGAAAAAAAAAAAAAAAAAAAAAAAAAAATAATTGGAGAAACTTATCTCCCAAAAATCCGGCCCCTAGAGGGTTGCATTTAATGTAGTTGGTAAATTATAGTCTTGAATGTTTATAACTATACTCCAAGTAATATCTTCATTTATTCACTTCACTTATTCAACTAGTTAGCAAAAAAAAAAAATTCTTCTCTCTTGTTTCATCCTACATAAACCGGCCATATGAGTTTTTTTTCAAGAGATCGTCAAGTTTTTCCAAGCTCAAGTTTATCACAATCTAGATTACACTCTCATCAAGGTTTTGAAATAAAAACCTAGGGTGTTTAGGTTAATCCTTGGTTCTAATCACCTCATCATATCACTAGTAAGCATCTCATGTTTATTTTCATCTTACATATTCATTTTATACTCATCTTATCATTTTGAGCAAAAACATGCAAGACTTGTGTTGTTTATACCATTTTTACATTGATTTTAGAGTTTATATATATAAAGTCATCCTATAATTATTCCCTTGTTATATTTTGGTCTTGATGATGATTAGGAACCCATGACACCCTAAGAAGGTGTATGGTAGGATTAGATTAGCTTTGGAGTTGATTTGAAGGGATTGGAATAGGTTTAGTACGAGAAAAACTATTTTCGACAAGTTATAAAAGTGTTCTGTCCTTATTTTGTTTTTCTGGAAAATCCGACAGTAGGCACGAATTTTTGGCCTAGATATTTAGAAAATATACTTTAAAACGAATCCGTGGTCGCTTGAACGGAGTAAAAGCGGAGTTATAACGAAGAAGTTATGGATTTTACAAGTTTGACGACGAAATATATATTTTCTGAAATTTCAGCAAAGTGTTTTTTGTTTTGTGCGAGTCAAAAACGAGTCCTAAGCTTTACAAATTATTTCGACTTATCAAAAATATATTAGTATACTTTGATACGAAGCTAAGGACGTATAATACGTAGAAAACGGATTTGAAACGACTAAGATATACACGTTTTCATAAACTTGCCGTAACTATTATTTTTAGAAAAACTATATTATTTTTATGAGATAAGTGTTACGGTAACTAAAATCACCATCTTTAACCCTTATTATCTTTATGTTCGAGACCTTTTGGACAAAAACTCCTGAACTGAAACTTTTAGATATCGATACAAACTTTCCAAAACCGTCGAGTTAGTTCTCTAACGATCGACGTACACCGCTTTTTACTAGTTTTCCAAAGCCATTTTGTTAATTTCATGAAAATTCCGACGACATTGTTTTATGACGAAAAGTGATAATTTCACTATAAATCATTATAAAACCATTGTAGGATGACATTTTGGCGTAAATACTTGTAAAGTGATTTTGATTGGTCAAGACGTCAAACGAGTATTTTTCGACGATAAGTAATATTTTCAAAACTCGCAAATGGTATAAATAACATACGAAATGTATAACATTACATTGCAACTCATTACATATCATATCATTCATTTTAGGTCGCGGATAGTTTCCGAGCCTCATTTTCTTGCACTTCATTTTGTTAGCATATCAATCACACCAGGTGAGTTTCATAGCCCCTGCTTTTACTTGTTTTCATAACTGTTTTGGGGGAGATACATGCTCGACTATTTTTATTACATTCATGACTATTTGCAAATTATATGTTTAGCCGAACTGAATGCTTAGTCATGCGTAGTAACATTATTGCCATACTTAGAATTTCTATATCATATATTCAATGGTATAACGGACTTGGTATATTCATTGGTCTAACGGTCTTGGTATATTCATTGAGCTAACGGTCTTGGTATATTCATTGGTCTAACGGTCTTGGTATATTCATTGGTCTAACGGACTTGGTATAATATTGATCTAACGGACTTGGTATACGATTATGGACTAACGGTCTTGGAACGATTTGAACATTAACTCTACATATTGGCAGGTGGAGTTGTGAACACACAGGTTGCAAGTTTTGTATGGGCGGGACTTGGAACTGAGTGGATTTACAATGCCTTTGCTGCATAACGATTTCGATACATTGAGTCATGCACTATTTTGTGAATTCATTTGACGATTTCTGTTTGAACATAAACTATGCATATTTTGGCAATGGGTTGTGAACACACAGGTTGCAAGTTTTGTATGGGCGGGACTTGGAACCGAGTGGATTTACAATGCCTTTGCTACATAATCGATTTTGAAAGTCTTTACATTTCAATGATTTACAATGCCTTTCTTTGCATAAACGATTTCGAAGGCTTTACATTTCAACACAAACTCTATGAACTCACTCAACCTTTGTGTTGACACTTTTAGCATGTTTTATCTCAGGTATCTAAGGCATTCACTTCATGGCATGCATTTGGACACATCATGGAGTCGCGATGACGACGCGTCTCACTTGGGTTTTATAAACTTTAAAACATCGTTTGGCTTGTAACAAACTTATTTCCGCACAAGTTGATTTTCATTTGGGACCTATACTTTGTAAACTCTGATTGTTTTATTAAATCAAACGATGTTCTTTTCAAACGACACTTTAGGTCGTTCAATATAACTGTGATTGTGATGCTATGACAGTCTATCCCCAGGAATTCCATTCCGCTGCAAAACAGGTAATTTGGGGGTGTGACAATACTTCTGCTTAATTGAAGTTATTCTGGGAAGACAAATGTCATAACCACAGAGAAACTCAGTGTAACTTGTAGCCTTTGGTTTATTATTCCAACTATTTGGGGGAAGGATGTATTATTCCAACTATTTGGGGGAAGGATGTATTATTCCAACTATTTGGGATAAGTGGTCTCTTGACACTTTTGGTATGTGTTAATGCAGCTTTCAGTGGGAAGAAATATGAGAAGAATATTTGAAGCGTGAGATGATATTGCTTATCGACATCTTGTATAGGCTTTATGATAAAGTGCTTCCGGTTAATGCCTCATGTACACAATGTTATGATGATTTCGATGAGATCACAACCATCAGGGGAGAGATATGTATACATCAGAGATGCACAACAGGTTCACGTGATCGGGCTTAATCAGTTATTCTGGAGTTGATATCCGCAGAGATGATCAGTGATTCAACTTGTTACTTGGATGTCATTGTCTCTACTCTTGTTGGGTACATGTGTACATTATGGGCTGATTGGTTATATGTAAGATAACTGGAATGCATTTGGTGAAATGAAGATGTTGATATACAGTTCCCTCGAATAGACAACTGCTCAAAACCGTAGAGTAATGTATGCATCAGGGACGCACAACAGGTTCACATGATCAGGATTAATCACTTGTTCCGGCATTGATAACCGCAGAGAAGATCAGTGCTTCAAGCTGTTACCTTGGTGATATCAGTTACTTTTGGTTGTTGAGCTTCATACAATGATACTGTTTGCTTCACTTCTACTTCTTGGGGGAAGTGGTCTCAATACGAAGATTGTCGGTTTGGGGGGAAGCTACCAAAGCCTCACATTGAGAAGGCTCATGTTCTGACGATGATTCAGGAGCCTCGAATGTTTTGGTGGTGAAAGTTTAAGAGACGTTGATTTCTGTCTTCTACAACGTGCTGAACGAAATCCTTATCTTGGTACTCATATCAACATCTTCTTAAATTAAATTTTCAACTTTACATATCTTAAACCAAATTGTAAATAGAATATTTTTAAAACCAGTAAAAATAAAATAGAAAAATATAAAACCAACAAAAATCCATAAAAAAAATCAAAAAATTTGAAAATACCAAAAATATTTTTTTCTCCAGGCATGTCTTCTGGTATTGATAACATCTACAGTCTTAGAAATGTCATTCAATAATGGCACAGGACTTTAGATGAAGTTCGAGCAGAATGTGTAAATATTTTCAAAACATGTCTCAAAAATGGCTTGCAGTTATTTCAGACTGTAACCCACACTTAAACAATGGTTTGCTATTATTTCAAATATGCAAACCGCTTTTCAAAAAAAAGAAAAGTGCTACGCAAAATCGATTTTCATAAATATCGAGCACTTATACTAAAACAATATGAGGAAAGCACGTCGCTAAAAAGACGGTACGTTCCTACACAAATGTTTTTCTTTCTAAGATTCTTCAAAAAAATATTTGGTTTTCTAAATGGTGGAAAATGAGTTGTTTGAAAATCAATCAGACTTGGAGTTTTCATAAAATTTGACACTCAATCAATGACTTCAGCTCTTTTAAACTTTTTATAAAATGAGTCATTGAATGAGGGGGAGAGTGACTTCAAATTTATATCATCTAATGGGCTTATTTAATCATCCTATACTTAACAGAAAAAGGGTTTTTCCAACTTTGAATTGCTAGGATATGATTGTTAGAATTAGATGATTCAAGTTTGATGTTCACATATAATCCCCATGCCTTTATATGATCTGATTGAATGATTTTCGATATTGGATTGACTTTTATTAGTCGATTGCTGTGTGGGTGTTGTCGACCACCTTATATCTGTATGTATGTCTATATGTGTTGAGTGTTGACTAACGTATGCAGATAACATGGTTTATGAGAATGTTCCCGCTTCTGTTCCTACAAAATTGGATGATCAGCTTTTTCCAGTTTATGATTGGGTGCCGATAGGAAAGGGCAGCTATATGTTGGGTCGACAAATGAAGAAAAGGAACCTAATACTTTAGACCTTTGTGAATATTTTGCAGGAAAGATACTACTACAGAGGTCTCATTGCATCACCAGATGTTTCTTCCAACCTTACAGCAACAACTGAAGCAACTTCTGTGTTTCCACCACCTAACGTATCTTTGTGCAGGATAAGTAGTGAATTATCAACATTTGTTGTCTCATGGTGGTAATATATTATTTGAAAATAAATCGAACTCAAAGTTTTGAAAATCAACCGGACTCTAATTTGTCAAAACATTTTCCACGCAATCAATGACTAGGGTCATCGATTGAGGGAGAGAGTGATTTCAAATTAAATATTTTCAAACAATATTTCATCAAACAGGTCCATTTGTACGTTATGAAGTGGTGATCTAAAGTTTTGAAGTTATGTGACAGGGTATGATTTTTTTTATTAAACTTAAAGATCTTTCAAAATGAGAATTTTTCTTTTACTTAAAGATCTCTTAAAATTATCATACCTGACACTAACAATCTTAAATATCAAAAAATTTTCCTTATCAGTTAACTTCAAAATGAAGCCACATCTTTCGCCCAAATTTTCTAAATGATTTAAATCAATTGGGATCACAAATCTCAAAAGGTTTGAAATTTTTGATAGGGGGAGAGATTGTGATTTAAATCTCAAATCTGAAAAAATTGTGATTGTTTCAGACTTTTAAAGGCACTCCTTCTTCCATGTGCTAAACGATTTCAAATACACGATGCACATGTTGAGGGGGAGCATTTATCCAAAAACCAAAAGAGCATTTAAATCAGGCCACATTTTTCTCCAAAACTTTCTAAAGTATTTAAATATCCAAAATCTCAAAAGTTTGAAATTTTTGATCGGGGGAGAGAATGTGATTTAAATATGAGATCTGATAAAATGTGATCATTTTGACTCAAAGTGTAGGCTCTCTCTAATATGTGTTAAACTCTTTCGTATAGCGATGCATATGTTGAGGGGGTGCGAATGGTTACTGATGGCAATCGTGGAAGTACTTCAAAGAACTCCTTCCTCCATGTGCTAAATGATTTAAAAGAAAAAGCACATGTTGAGGGGGAGCATTTACAAATGATCAAAAAAAATTGAGGTACAAAATGCTTTGATTTTATATCATAAGTACCTTGATTGGCTTTTCAAATTGTTTTTTATTTGGTTTCAAGGAGGAAAGAACAATACCACAAGATCGACCATTTTACTTTATGCATTGGAGTTATAAGGATGGTTAGGTTAGGTATTAGTTCCCACGATCCCACCAGAGCCGGAGGGATCTACCCAGTGACAAACCACCAGATAGTGTAGAAGTCCTTAGGTATGATGAAAAAAAGGAGAAAAGTGAGGATAAGGGAAGAGTGCCGACTGAGATAGAGCTATGAATGTGTTAATACAAATAAGCCGTAAAAACGTTTATTTATATTTTACGATCTTCTAATGTTTTGTCGATAACAAATGTAAAATCCTTTTAACGAAACAAATAAAATACGTAAATGGTTTGAGCCAATAGTTTACTAACACACTTACATTTTCATATATAACACTAAACAAGCAATAATGTTTACATCTTATAGAAATACATACGTATAACAACTAGTGTTCACATAATATGGAAATGTGTATATATTGTAATAGGTAAAAATCTTAGTACTTGACCCATTGACTAGATACATTGAACATTGTTGGGTAAAATCCAAAGTCCATGACCCATACCCATGGAGCTTGATCCATAACCCATGACCCATTGTATGACATCATGCATGAAGTCATGTTGGGTATTATCCATGATCCATGACCCGAGACCCATGACCCAACGTCTAGATACATTGCATCTTGTATAACCCATGGTTCATAACCCATAACCCGGTTTGCAATCCAAAATCCGGAATTAAGCTGACCCAATTGTCGGATCCCTTGGATTGCACTAGCCGGATATCTCTGGGGAGGGATGCGTGGGATCCAAGGAACAAAGAGAGAAAATTGCCTATAAATAGTGAGCCATTTCTCTCTTGCAACTAATCCCTTTAACACATACTCGCTCTTAGTATTGTAAACTCTCTAACCTCAGATCTAAAGGATCTTTCTATGTAGTTTTGTATTTGTGTGATTCTCTAGGTTCCTCTTAAAGGTGAGATCACCACCTCTTGAAGTCGAGCAAGCTCAAGTCCATGAGTTGCCAAGCTTCGTCATCATCAAGACTACTGAAGTTATCTTGTTGATAGTTCTTTCCTCCCTCCTAGAAGTGTTGTGTCAAAGGAATTAGTGAAAGGTGCCAAAGGTCCGTGTCGAAGGCATTAGTGAACGGTGCCGAAGGTCCATGTTGAAGGCATTAGTGAAAGGTGCCGAAGGATCGTGTCAAGAGCATCATTGAAAGGTGCCAAGGGAGTACATTTGATATGGTGCATCGATGTACAAGATGGATAGGTTGGGTTATAGGATATTGATATCCTTTATGTTGTTGTAATAAGAAGTCTGTCTCCTTTGGGGTTGTTTTGTATTGGTGTAGTGTTGGGTAGTAGTTCCTCCTTTGTAATGGAACTCGGTATCTAGCCTTGTACCAGATAAAGTGTAGGCAATGTTGTGATAGGTTTGGTTCTACCTCGTGGAAGAACTCGATGTCTAGCCTTGTACCGGATAAAGAGTAGGCGACGTTGTGAAGGCTTCTCTGCCACATTAAGGAGCTTGTGTTGTGTAGTGCTTACGAACTCTCGAGTGGGGAACTCGGGGAGTGGAGTAGGGCAAGGAAGGTGTCCTTGTAGCCGAACCACTATAAATACTGGTGTTGTGGTTTTGTGTTTCTTACTCTTTATCTTTGTATTACCTATTTATATGCTTATCTATCAACATCCAACACACACATTAAATAGATTGACATAAGTCGATCTAAATAGTTTAAAACAAAGTTTTAATCGGTAAAACTATTCAACCCCCTTCTAGTTTTCCACAATTGGTACCAGAGCTTCGTTACCATGTTTTTTAGAGTACATTGTACTTTAAAAACTTTATACGATCCGTGTATGATTGAAAACTACAAAGAAGACTTTCTAAAAATAAATACCAAATTTTAAGAACACCTTTGTTGGATGTTTTTTGGATGACAACATAAATTTTTTTTACATCTTATTTTGTCTTACAAAATGCACTAACATTTTTTGTAATTTTATTTAGTTAAACTCATATTAAGAAAGCCATCAGAATACCTTGGTAATAAGATAACCTTTTCAAAGAAGGTATCTTAACATACTACCAACTAGATCTCGAAGGAACCGGAGTTGTCTGTTGATACTTTTTGTCAAAAGTAAGGGACACTCAAAATTGCATTAGAGGTATGATTTTCTTAAAACTTATCTCTAAATAACATTAGCTAAGAATAATTATGCTTGCATAGGAACGTATATAGTTATATTAATCTTCTTATTTATAATATTTGCTTTTGTGATATACGTGGCTTCATTAGAAACCTTTGTGCATACGTGTTTTTCTTCCGTCTAAACCTAGGTATATAAATATGTATTATCTTAACCTAAAAATCAAATCTTTCTAAATAATAATAAAACAAAAAAAAAATCTCAAAAACTCCTCCTTCCCCATAAAATCCTCTTCCGATCGTTCCAACACCACCAAAACCCATTTTTCAAATCTTCCAATTTCAAAATACCTCTCATTCAAACTTCATCTTCTTTCTCATCTCACCTGGAAATCAAAACCAAGGAAGATTTCCATCATCATGGTTTACATCGCCTTCATGATCATCATCATAACACTCATCCCTCTCGTGTATCCCATGATCAAGTTTTCTCATGGAGACATGTACTGTGTCTTATTGATCTACATTTGTATATATATCCAATCCTTTGTATTGCTCTTAGTGTTGAAATGAAATATTACTAATGTCTTAGCTTATCTCGTTTATTTCTCATAACGTGTTTTCATTTTTTTTTCATTCACACCTTTAAACCTTGACATGTTTTCAAAATCTACAGTGCATGCTTAAGTTGTAAACATTGGCTAAAACACATTCCTTCTTATAAACATAAAAGTTGCAAAAAATCAATTTTACATCAAGATCATCTTTCTGTCACACTGCAGATCCACGGATCCCTAACTTTTAACTAGACGGATCCCTTTTAAAATGGAACCGGGAGAACCGTAGACCAAGAGACAGAAACTCATGCAACATAAAAACCACTTCATAAAACTTACCATAAAAGGGAAAACCCTACTAGATGTATTAGAACAAAGTAAGGTAATTTTCATTGAGTTCGATCATCAACTCACTTGTGTCTACATTCCTAATATTTCTATTGAGCCTAAGACACCTGGAAATCATGTCCATGGGTTCAATAATCTCGAAACTCATTGCTTTCATGAAGGACATGTTGTTGACTCACCTCTACTATACCAAGAAGGTATCAATACCTCATTCCGCACCATAGGACTAGAAGGTCTTCTCATAATTAACGAGAAAATTTGTTTGCGGTTTGTTTTAGAATTCTTCCGTCAAGTTGAACTCGTTCGTAACGAGGATCGCTCTCTATCACTATGGTTTTGGATCAAAAACCAAAAGTTTGTCTTAATTCTTGGGCAATTTGCTCACATTCTCCGAATTCCAAATCATGGACAATGTGCCTTCACTAAAGATTGGTCTCTTGATTCTATCTTTAACTACCGTGAAGAAAACAGTCCATATTGTTCACACATACCTTCTCCTCAAGAATTAACTCACATTTTATGCACTCCTCAATCCAATTACACAAATCCAAACATAATCCTTACACGTAATATCCGATATGATCTCAAACCTCTCACAGTCATTCTACGTGAAAACGTTTGGAGTCTTAGAGGAAACCGTGAGATACATCCTGCTTGTTGTGCTCACATGATGTATTGTCTCCTAACTCAACAACCATACAATCTCGTCTACTTCTTCGCAAGACGAATTTTAAATGTCCAAGGTAGCAACAACAAACTTATTCCATACAGAATGTTCTTAACACGCCTTTATCATCATATAATGTACTATCATCCTTAATTTCAAAGCCATTTATACATACTTGTGAACAACATGATGGAACCTTTGAACACATCTCACATCACGTCATTCCTCATTCTTGATTCCTAAAATACTCACCATCTATTCGACGATCCATCAAATGAAAACGCAAGAGAAACCTAGTCTTTTCTTCAAATACAATCAATCCTTAGGATTCATCTTTTACGTTTGTAACATGATTATTCCTATGAAATAAAGCATTCATTGATCATTTGATATCCTGCTTTTATATGTGTTTAGTTACTTTGGAAATCATGAGCTTTTATAATCAGACACTTAGAACAAAATAGTGCTCGTTCACTGTTAAGTATTCTGTCTCAGTTGACTGGATCCATGACTTTCTACTAGCCGGATCCCTAAAGTAAGTAAACCATGGGATCCGGGAAACATAAGTAGATTTTTAAACATCCTCATATCAATCCATTCTTCCAGACCTTTTTATATTAGCTAAACATGATACTTTAGGATCACTTAAGTCTTCCTCAAGCTTAGTAGGTCTCATACTCACTCATAGATAACTTATGATCATTTTCAAGGTGTTTTTGATTTATCATTTCACCAAAACTCACTATATTTCCGTTCCAATGCTCACACATTGTTCCTCACATCTCAAAACACCTAGTTTTATATTTCTCTCAATTTTAGCAAATTGATTTTAGTCATCCCTACCTCAAAATAGGCCAAAAACTAGTTTTTCATTTCTTACAATTTTTAAGGAATTTTCCAAATTTCTTTTGAGTTACCATCTGATCTCTCAGATCATTTAACTCCACTTGACACTCTCAAATCTCTTAGTGTCATCCTTGATCATCCATTGGTGCTCATAAAGCCCCATTTCCTTCCATAAAAGACAATCATTAGCTATCCTCACTCATTTCACTTGATCATTTAAGTCTCATATCTTTTAAGACACCTGAGAAGACTAAAAACACTCAAGATGTGTAGGTATTAGACCTTACTAGACATCATCTTCCTTTTCTGTGAGTGCTGATAGCCGGATCCCTAGGTTTAGCCTAGACGGATCCCTCATTTGAGGGAACCGTGGGAACCGGCTGCACAGACTATGCTAAAATAATCATTTCAAGCTCTCCTTGCTAACTTGAACACTCCACCTTGTCTTAATTGACTTCCTAGATCAGTGCAACTCTGTAATTGACTCTTGTGCATGCAAATCATTGCAATTTAAAAGATTTTAGTGGCTTAAGCCTTAAATTCACTTACTAACTCCTTCCCTTTATAAACCTCTTTGTTAGTACTTCCAAATCACCATTTATAACCTCATTCTCAGCAACTAAAAGCCCTTATTTCACTATCCATTTGTCATCTCATCATGAGGAAAGCTCCTAGTGCTAACTCATCCACCAAAAGACCTCCCAAGAAACTTGCTCGGGTTGTTCACGCAATCTCTTCAACCGAATCATCACCCGTTAAAACCTCAAAAGCTAGAATTCCCTCTCAACCAACTCAACTGATCAAACCAATCCCCAAAAGGATTGTTCCCACAAAACTACCCTTGCCAAACACTACTATACCTCCTAAATCAAACACCCTTATTTCCACTAAACCATCACCCTTAGTGCCTAGAGCCATATCCTTCACCACTCCACTCTCATCTCCATACCTCTACAATTTAGAGGACTTGCCTTCTAGGCCATCTCATCCTCCACCATTGCCAAGATTCTCCTCAATTAAGAGAATAGCACAACAACAAAACCATGGTGTTGAAACAACACTAGCACCGATATCCTTTTCTCCATCACCCTCAAATAGTCCATTTTGGATTATGAGGAATCAACAACCGGATCACATGGAAGTAGACACCTCTCTACTACCACAAGCATCCTTAGTTGAACCACCTCTAACTTCATCAAACATACCTCCACAAAACCCTTCTTCTTTTGTGGAACTTCAACCCAACCTTCCATCTCAAACCACTCCCTTCCTACCACCACCATTCCCTAGCCATGATAAAGATTGTTATCATTTTCAACATGTTGAATGTTTAGTATATGAAGTACTTGATGAGCTACGTTTCATATTTTATCACCTCCTTGAACGTTTTGATGAGGTCAACAAACCTAAACATCCTTAAGATTAGGAATTCAAGTGGTGTTCTAGTCTTAAGCATAACTTAGATTGATTAGGAATCATACTTCATGTTTGGATCATTTTCTTAGTTTTAGATTTATGTACATCATTTCTCTCATTTTATTGAGTAATATTACATGTTGTATGCTATTTGGTTATGAAAGCATGTTTAGTATCTTAATATATAATTCTTGTTGATGTTAAACATCATACTTTACATCCATATTGTTGTCATGAGAATGCAAGTTACGGATCCCTCATTTTGTCCTAGACGGATCCGTCCCAAGAAGGAACCATGAGATCCGTGCAACAGAAGCACTTTTTATTACTAATTTGAGCCTCATTTGCAGCAAATTATGCATCATATACTTGTTTTCTAACCTTTGTTTTGTAGATTTTCAAAATACACATGAAGACTTTGACACCCTCAACAAGGGGGAGCTTTTCATCAAAGCAAAACTATTTCAAAAACGCTTGCAATACTTTCACTTAGGATTTCCTTACATGTCTCCCTCACAAAGGGGATCACTCGTCAAGGGGGAGCATGTTCGTCAAAAGACGAAACCATTTGCAAACATAATTGCAAAACACTCGCTTAGTCTTCCTAACTACTTGACGCCCTCAATAAAGGGAAGCACCAGTCAAGGGGGAGCTAAGACAAGAATTATTCTCTTCTCTTACTCTCTATTTTTCATATTATTACTTTTCACACGTTTTTTTCTCAAAACAATATGTTAGTTTCTTTTCGACGCTCTTTTTGTTTCGAAAAAAAGGGGGAGAAGAGAGTAAAAACTCCAATTCAAACTTTTACGAATTTTAGTTCCTCCTTAAAATAATCTTATGTTTTTTCATCAACAAAAAAGGGGAGATTGTTAATACAAATAAGCCGTAAAAACATTTATTTATATTTTACGATCTTCTAATGATTTGTTGATAACAAACGTAAAATCATTTTAACGAAACAAATAAAATATGTAAATGGTTTGAGCCAATAGTTTACTAACACACTTACATTTTGAAATATAACACTAAAAAAGTAATAGTGTTTATATCTTATAGAAATACATATGTATAATAACTAGTGTTTACATAATATGGAAATGTGTATATATTGTAATAGGTAAAAATCTTAGTACTTGACCCATTGACCAGATACATTGAACATTGTTGGGTAAAATCCAAAGTCCATGACCCATACCCATGGAGCTTGATCCATAACCCATGATCCATTGTATGACATCATGCATGAAGTCATGTTGGGTATTATCCATGATCCATGACCCAAGACCTATGACCCAATGTCTAGATACATTGCATCTTGTATAAACCATGGTTCATAACCCATAACCCGGTTTGCAATCCAAAATCCGGACTTAAGCTGACCCAGCTGCCGAATCCCTTTGGATGAAGAGGAGTTTTTGTTTCTTGCAGAAGGGAATGCTAAGACATATGATGCTGGTGGATGAGCAACCAATTCAGGAAACAGGTCACAATCATCAAAATGCCTTTCAAGTTGCAGACTGTGATGCATTTGATTCTGAAGTCGATGATAACCCTACTGCCCAGACAATCTTCATGGCTAGCATCTCACCTATGGTCTCTCCAAAGGTCTCTTCACCACAACAAGCTGGTCCATCCAAAGAATCAATCATCTCAGAGGTATTAAAACTATATGATGAAGTTGATGAGCAAAAGATACATAACGAAGTACAATCTCTTGAATCTTATGAATCAGATATTGATAATGAGTCTAATAGTAACATTGTCCTATATGATCAATATGTGACACAAAGTGAAAGTGAGATTGTACCAAGTGATGTATCTTCTGCAGTCAATGATGACTATGTTTTTGATGAATACACTGCATTTGCCCCTGATGATTCTCAATTATCTCCTGAATGCCTATAAAGAACAAGTTGCTATTTATGAACAACATGCTAAGTTTGAGTTAACTAGCCGTGAGTAGGAAATGGATGACCAAATGCGTACAATTATTAGAAAAAGTAATTTTAGAGAAGAAGTGTTAAAACAAGAGTTAAACTCCTTACAAGAAAAGCTTTCTAAAACTGTTAACCAAAAGCTAGAGCTTCAAGATAATGTTAAAGTGCTTAAACAAGAATTCGATGCTAAGGAATCAAAACTTTTGAATGATTTTTCTAATCCAAAAACTTTGAAAAACAAGCTTGAAAATAAGTTGTACGTACGAGGGAACACCATTCAGACTGCTCACATTATCACTAAGCATAGAGTCTTAAGCGATAAGCACAGTAATCCCCTTGTAGAGGAACCAAATCCCGAGTATGGTAAAAGAGCTAAAGCTTTCCATAAGACTGTATATGATGGTAATGATATCCTTAAGCCTAGGCAAACACCTTCATGTATTGGAAGCACGGAAGAGGATAGAAAATTAGAAGATGCCTCTAGGGAGAAAATGGACAAGAAATTAGAAGATCCTAAGTGTAAAAAGAGTAACATAACGATCAAACCCCATGATTACACAAAAGAAAATTGGATCTCCCTGAATAGGTTTAAGCCTCAAACTCAATTAACCACAGAACAAATTTTTTGGAAGAAAGACATGGATAAGCAAAAAGCAAACGTACTTGTTGAACCAAACACTCCCCTTAGGAAAGTGCATGCAGCTACTGTGTATCCTCTGAATACACCAATGAATTTAGTTCCTAGAACTATTGCCACTAATAGCAAGACCTTAATCAGCCTATATGTTGTTTATCAGCTATTCGTTGATTTTGAGAAGACATGTAAAAAGAGAATCACACCTACAGGGATAACTGTTAGGAATTAGAAATTACAGGTATTAAAGAGTCGGTCACCTCAAGTATATGTAATCGTTAGAAAGCTCGTAGTCGTAGTTATTTTAAGTTAAGTAGTATTTAGTTAAGTAACACCGTGGAGGACGGACGGGTCTTTACCCACTGTATGCCTGATCCACAGCCCGATGTGTGGCGTTTTATGTAAGACTATAAATACTCTCTACCTCCCAAGGTAGAGAGTTGGAGCTCATAATAATATCTTTCACTTTCTCTCACTAAGTTCCCTAAACCTCTAACTTTCTCTCTCTAGAATTCCATCTATATGATACCTTGTGTTAATGTTATGATGTGTATGTGAAAAGTTATATCTTACAATTGGTATCAAGAGCCATGGTTAGATCATATCTTGCACATCTTTGGATCTCTAGTGGTTTTTAGGTGTTTTTTGAGTTTGAAAAAGTTGAGTGGTTTTTGCATCATTTGGTTGATTTCTTGTGTTAAAGTTTGAATTTTGTTGGTACTTTTATGTTTAGAATCATCAAAAGTGTTTAGGTTTTCATTTGGTAAGCTTGAATCATCTTGGTTGGGTTGTTTTTGGATTGAAAAGTGAGATTTATATGGTTTTTTCAAGCTAGCGACTTAGCTCACGGAATATTTTCTTGGTAGCGACTTGCTTCACATTTTTGTAGCGACTTACGGTGTTGGAGCTAGCGAGTTAGATCTAGCGAGTTAAAGTACAAGTAGTGGATTCTCCACTACGTAGGTAGCGACTGGTAGCGACTTGGTCAGTAGCGAGTTGCTCTTTAGCGACTTGTGTCTCTAGCGACTTGTGTAGCGAATTGCTGCCAAAAATTTGGTTAGCGACTTGGTCTGTAGCGAGTTACTACTTAGCGACTTGCTTTTCTGTTAGCGACTTGGGACTCTAGCGACTTAGGGGTGTAGCGAATTAAGGGTTAGCGACTTAGTGCATTAATTTCTAGCGACTTAGTGCATTAATTTCTAGCGACTTAGTGCATTAATTTCTAGCGACTTAGTGCATTATCTTCTAGCGATTTAGTATTTTATCTTCTAGAGTCTTGAGTGATTGTTTACGGTTTTCTCTTGATTTAGTAAAATCCCGCGAAAGATTCTATTTCTCGGTTTAAATCATATATTTGTAAAATCCCGTGTAATCTGTTAACATGTCTACCAACGTTCCCACTTGTCATCTCCACGCGTGCGAGGATGTTCAAGCATTGGCTCAGATACTCGTCCACCCATGCTTGAGAACCTGACTACGACTCTTGGGCTCAACGAATTAGAATGTATTGCCTTGGAAAGGAAAATGGTGTCAACATTCTCAAATCCATTGATGAAGGACCATATCGAGTTGAGACGACTAGAGACATACTTGATACAAATGCAGATGGTACTCTGTTTCTGGAATGGACAGACCTAAGATGTATGATGAGCTTGATGATAAGGATAAAAGAGATTTGATCAGATATCGAGGGCTTCAAACATTGTTCTTCAAGGTCTTCCTAAAGACATCTACATGCTGATCAATCATAACACGAGATGCTAAAGGCGGTTTGGGACAATGTTAAGATGCTTCTCTCGAGGTTCAATTAACTATGGAAGACAGAGAATCCCAACTCTATGACGAATTTGAGCATTTCAAGATGAAACCGGATGAGAGTGTCTATGAGTACTATGTGAGATTTCATAAGTTAGTTAATGACATGAGGAACATCCGAATGACTATGCCTAACATTCAGTTGAACTCAAAATTTGTGAACAACATGAATCCCGAATGGCACAAGTTTGTCACCCCTGTGAAGCTCACTAAAGGATTGAAGAATACAAACTATGAGCAACTCTATGCCTTCCTCCTTCAGAATGAGAGACATGCTATGTTTGAAAAATTAATTCTCAATCAGTTCAAAACCAACCAGGGAGAGACAAGCTCGTCTAATGACTCTACACCTTTCTACTCAAACATCGGAATCACAACCAAAGCATCACAAGTCATACCCTTGGGTAATGGTAATCACAAACTCATTCATGATCCTATGTACAAACAAGGCGATCTTGATGCTCACATGGGTAGCTTCATTAATCAACTAGCTCTTCTCATCAGTCAAAACATGAATACTCTCCCACAAACCAACAACAACCTCAGAACCGCATCTAACCCACACAATCAAGCCACTGTTAAAGATGGAAGGATCGTGGTGCAACCAGTTCAGGAAAGACAGTATGATCAGGGGCGAGGTGGAGCTGGGAGAGGTTATGTTGGAAACCCGAATCGAGGAAGGAATGGTAACCAAGGTCAAACTAAGCTCATCAAATGTTATAACTGTGGTGGAGAGGGACACATTGCAAGGGACTGTACATCTCCAAAGCGCCCACGGAATCTGATTACTTCAGAGATAAGATGCTACTGGCTCAAGCTCAGGACAATGGTGCTACTTTGAATGAAGAGGAATTGATGTTTCTTGCTGAGGGCAATGCCAAGACCTATGATGCAGATGTGGATGAGCAGCCTATTCAAGAGATAGGTCACAATCATCAGAATGCCTTTCAAGTCAGCCGTTGTGATGCATACGACTCTGATGTGGATGATGGACCTACGGCACACACAATTTTATGGCTAGCATTTCTCCAATGGTTTCTCCCAAGGTCTCTTCTTCATCACTAGCTGGGCCATCCCATGACAAGCTCATCTCAGAGGTATTAAAACTATACGATGATGCTGATGAGCACCAGATGCATGACAAAGTACAATCAACTGAAACTATTGAATCAAATATTGAAAATATGGGTAACATCAATATTGTCCCATATGATCAATATGTGAAACAAAGTGAAAGTGAAGTTGTACCAAGTGATGCATCTTCTGCAGTCAACAATGACTATGTTTTTGATGAATACTCTGCATGTGCCCCTGAAGATTCCATTATTTCTGAACTAAATACCTATAAAGAACGTGTTGCTATTTATGAACAACGTGCTAAGTTTGAGTTGACCACTCGTGAGCAGGAAATGGATAACCAAGTAAGTACAGTAATTAGAAAAAGTAAGTTTAGAGAAGAAGTATTGAAACAAGAATTAAATTCCTTGCAAGAAAAACTTTCTAAAACATCTAAACAAAAACAAGAACTTCAAGAAAATGTGAAAATGCTTAAGCAAGAATTTAATGCAAAGGAATCAAAACTCTTGAGAGATTTTTCTAATCTGAAAACTTTGAAAAACAAACTTGAGAACAAGTTGTACATACAAGGAAACACCATTCAGACTGCTCACATGGTCAATAAACATCGAGTCTTAGCGATAAGCATAGCATTCCCCTTGTTGAGGAACCAAATCCAGAGGTAATTAAAAAGGCTAGAAATGCTCATAAGGTGCTTTATGATGGTAATGAAATTCTTAAGCCTAGGCAGAAACCTAGTTGCGTTGAGTGCACCGAGGAAGATAAGAAATCAGATGAAGTCACTAGGGAAAGGATGAACAAAAAACTAGATGACCCCAAATGCAAAGAGAAAAAGATTATTATCACTCCCCATGACTACAAGAAGGAAAACTGGATTTCCTTGAACATGTTTAAGCCTCAAACATTGTTGACTCCCGAACAAGTTTTCTGGAAAAAGGATTTGGAAAAAGTTGAAAATATTGTTGAAACAAACCCCCCTTTATGGAAATTGCCTAGAGCGACTGAGTATCCTCCTAATACACCAATGCATCTAGTTCCTAGAAAAATTGCCACTAAAAGCAAGACCTTGATTAGTCAATATGTTATATTACAACTGTTTGTTGATTTTGAGAAAACTTGCAAGAAAAGGATCACACCCACTGGTATAACGGAAGGAGAAAGGGGTTTTGAGCAAATGAAAGAATGTTATTTAACTGAGGTCATGCCTTTCTTTAAACTTCTGAAAGATCACTTTGAGAGTCTTAAAAAGGGAGTAGAAACTGATATCAAGGGAATGGAAAAGGAATTTGATGCAATGGTAGTTGAAGTTAGTGAGTATGAGCGTGCACTAAAATATAATGAGATTGAGAGGAAGAACTTGCATACATTAAATGAGACTCTTATTTCTGAATGTGTTGCTCAAGATATCTTTTTCACTGCTTCAAATTACTCTATTAATGCTTCCAAATTTCATGAACTATCTGTGGCCCTGAAAGTCTCCCATGATCGTGTCATTGAGCTTGAAAAAACTAATTCTAAACTAAACGAGAAAATTGAACTGGATGATCACGACAATTTGGTTAAACATTTTTCTAAACTGGAAGTTGAGCATTTTAATTTACAACTAAAATATCAACATCTTAAAGAAAATGTTAAAACTTCAGATATCAAGACATCGTCGGATGCTCCAGAGTTTGATGCAGTTTTTCAAATTAACAAACGTGATGAACAGATTCAAGCTCAGTGCTACACGATCAGAAAGTTGAAAGCCCAAATCTCTCAATTAAAGGGTCAAACGAACAATAAGACAGGCTCCCAAATCCCTCCTCCTTTAGATTCTCAGAATTCTCAAACTTTTCATCTTCAAAACTTAGTTGATGCCTTACAAAAGGAAAACGAGAGTTTTCTAGAAGAAAATGAAAAAGTTAAACGACATTTTAAAGAGTTATATGATTCAATGAAAATCACCCGTGACCAAAACAACGAAAAAATAACGTCTTTACAAAAGGAAATTGAGAATCTGAGAAGTCAGGGAAATGGGAAACTGCCACTTGTTTTCAATAAGAATGTTGTCTCAAAGTCACCCTTAGACTGCAAATACACTGTGACAGTTAAATATATTCCTCCTCATCTTAGGAATAATGAACATGCTTTTCATGAATACTCTGCTCACCTTAAGGATAGTCTAGAATGTCTCCGTGAGATTGTCGAAGAGGATTTCATTAACAAACCTCTTGATAGTGAAATTAGGTTTGCTTGCCTCCAGGCCAAACGATCTCAAGAGTTGCTAGAATGTGTAATTGCCACATGTCCAAAATCCTTAACCTTAGGTGCAAAAGGCAAAGCTGTGATGCCCTGTTCTATGCCTAGTGCCAAGCAGGAAATCCGTTCTATGCCCAGTCTTAAAAAAGGAAACACTAATGTGCCTTCAAGTAGTTCAGATTCCAGATATGTTAGTACTAAGAAAGTGAACGTCAGTGTGCCTGCAAAAAGCTTAAATCACAGTCTTAAGAAAGTATACACTAATGTGCCTTCTAGTACTTCAGATCCTTGCACATCAAGTTCAGGAATGCAAAATATAGATCAACCAACTAATGTTCCATTCCTCTACAGAGTAATCAGGTGACTTTAAAGCGAAAGCAGGTCAAAGTCTCAAGACAATACAAGGAATGATAGGACCTTGCAAGCTAAGAATGTGCATTGGAAGAGAGTAGAAGACCAATCTAGGAACTTTAGGCTTGAGTTGAATAAAACGAATCGTGTTGATTCTAGTATTAGCCTTATGTACTGTAATTAATTCAATTCGATACTATCTTGCAAACCTTGTAATGCTGTATGCTTGAATTCTGTTGCTAATCATGAATGTGGTGAGAATGCTTTGTCTAATCTTTGTCAAATGCCCGTTAAAATTGCTAATGCTAATAATCGTGCAAATAAGGCAAAAAGGCTAAAAGCGAAAAGATTGTTAGAAAACATTGGAAACCCACAGGAAGAACTTTTATAAAGATAGGTTATTATTGGATACCTTTTGGCCATAAGAATAATCAGTTTTGTTCTCAAACTGCTAAGATTATGCCCACTAGAAAATGGATGCCTATTGGTAGAACTATTCCCTTAAGAAGTAAACATACTTTGAATAGGTCAAATACTGACACCAGCATTGCATCTATTCCCAATGATTCCATTACTTCTACTTCTGATATGGATGTTTCTGATTCTGATGTGGGTGTTCCAATTTCTGTTACTAACCAAGTGGAACCCATTCTTGCATGGGGATCCCAATTATCCAGATTATCCATTTTTTTGCGTGTTCAACTGCAGATCGTTCAAATCGCTTACGTGGTACTGGACTCAGCTGTTCCAAGCATATGACGGGAGACCGGTCGCGGCTCATGAACTTCGTGAGCAAATTCATCGGGACTGTTAGATTTGGTAATGATCATTTTGGTGCTATTATGGGTTATGGAGATTATGTTGTTGGTGATAGTGTCATCTCGAGAGTCTACTATGTTGAAGGGTTGGGTCATAATCTGTTCTCTGTTGGTCAATTCTGCGACTCGATCTAGAAGTTGCCTTGAGAAAACATACCTGCTTTGTTAGAGATCTTAATGGTAAGGAACTGTTAAAAGGAACTCGTTGGTCAAACCTTTACACCATCTCTATCGATGACATGATGAGGGCTTCTCCAATCTGCTTGTTATCAAAAGCTTCAAAACAAAGTCATGGTTATGGCACCGTCGTCTCAATCACTTGAACTTCGGCACCATCAACGATCTTTCCAGAAAGGACCTAGTTGTAGGTTTACCTAGACTAAAGTATGAAAAGGATCATCTTTGTTCAGCATGTCAATTGGGAAAAAGCAAGAAATATGCCCATAAACCCAAACCTACTAACTCTGTCACTGAAGTTCTTCATATGATTCATATGGATTTATGTGGACCAATGAGGGTACATAATATCTTTGGGAAGAAATATGTGTTAGTTGTGGTTGATGATTACTCTAGATTCACCTGGGTCAAGTTCTTAAGGACAAAGGATGAAACTCCGAATATCATCATCAAACTCATCAAGCACCTGCAGGTTCGACTTAACAAAACCGTCGAGTAATTGTCGAACAGACAATGGAACTGAGTTTGTCAACAAACAACTTAATGAATTCTATGAAAGCGTTGGAATCAGTCATCAAAGAAGTGTTTCACGAACTCCTCAACAGAGCGGTGTAGTTGAAAGACGAAATCGGACTCTGGTTGAAGCCGCTAGAACAATGTTGATTTACTCAAAGGTTCCAATGTTTCTCTGGGCTGAAGCAATCGCCACTGCATGCTATACACAAAATCGTTCCCTAATCCACACCGTACATGGAAAAACTCCATATGAACTTGTCAACAACGAGAAAACCTAATCTCTCTTTCCTTCGTGTGTTTGGTGCATTGTGCTATCCAACTAATGAGGGTCAAGACTTAGGGAAACTTAGGGCTAAAGTGACATTGGAGTATTTGTAGGATACGCACCAAACAAAAAGGGATACCGAATCTATAACAAAAGAACCCGAAATATCATGGAAACCATTCACGTTACGTTTGATGAGCTGACCGGTCAAATGGCTCCTGGACACTCCAGCTCGGGACCCGCACTTCAAAACAGTCCCATTGGTTCATCCCTTGTTCCAAACTCTTCTCAAGAAACTCTATATGTACCTCCATCTAAGATGATGTAAAGAAATTGTTTGATCCTATGTTTGATGAACTGTATGATTCAAACACTAATGAGGTGATGATTCCTGCAACAGAGGATGCTCATATTACTGTGAATGAAGTCAATCCTTCAGTCTCAATATCTTTAAGTCAAGAAGCACCTGCTGCTGATCCTTTAGTCTCATCAACAAATCATCATTCTTCAAATGTACATCATGGAAATGTTTCTGGCATCAATGATGAAGTTAATCCCTTTGCTACTCCCGAGGATGCTCCATTTGAAAACATATTTGCTACTCCTGAATCATCATCAGAACCATCTTCTTCAGGAGACATCAACTCAGCTACCTCAGTTCCTCAATGATTCCGTGTCCAAAACAATCCCCGGCAGCGGCGCCAAAAATTGATTTATGTAGAATCAATAATAAGAAGTGTGTAGTATACGGGTAACTCAAACGTGTTAGGTTTGAGCACCGAGATCGTTCCGAACGAGGGTTGAATGGAATTTCCAACTCACGTCTCAATAATCGGGATTCGAATAAGAAAAGGGGCATAAGATGATATACTCTAAACTACGGGATAAGGAAAGTAAATGGAACATATAATCTACGGGAAATCCTAAGAACTAAGGCACACTACGCAAATCTACACTAAAAGCAAAAGCGAAATTAAACGAAAGCGAATAAAAAAAAAACAATTACGTCTATTCTCTCTAAAATTAACCTAAAATTACTTTTACTCTAAAAATGATATTAGGAAACTAAATATGAATTAAAACTATTTTTTAGAAATTTTCTTGATTTTATTTCTAATTAAAACTAATTATTAACTTTTAAAAATAAACTAATTATCTAAAAATTATCAAAACAAAGGGGAAAATTATGGAATTACTTTCTAAAAATCTAAAATATCACTAAAGACTTTTAAAAACTATTTTTATATTTTTCAGATTAATTTTCTATTTTCTACAAATTTAAATCTATTTAAATCTAATTTAAATTGTGAAAAATACCAAATAAAAGGAGAAAAATAGGGAAAAATCTTTTTTATGCTTTTTATATTTATCTTAAACTATTAAAATTGAAAAATTATTTTTTGGAACTTTTTCTCAATTAAATGCAATAAACACTATTTAAAAATGATTAAAAACTGAATTTAAATAAGAAAAATACTAAACATGATAACTAAAATTATGAAAATTTCAGGGAAATACTAAAATATTATTCTAAAGCTAATAAAAATATAAAAACAAAGGCCTATGTGGAGAATATGAGGGCTGCTATGTAAATGAACCTAAATAAAATTTAGTGAAAATAAGCAAATAAGCACTAGGGTATACCAACTGATCAAATAAGCTAATGTATGCTAAAACCAATCTAAGGCAACTATCTATAGCTACTCCTAACTGCTTAAGTACTGAATACCAGTGATTGAGCTAACTGCTTCTAAAGCAAAACAGGCAGTTGACCCTCTCTGTTTAAGCTATTACAACAGCTTATTCAGTAAGCTAAAGGGAAAACCACAAGCATGGGACTCAAGCCAACCTAGCAGAGATTAAAATTCCAAAGTTGCAGCTATTAAGGACCAGAAATGAAGCAATTAGAGATCAAAGAAAAATGGCAAAAGATGGACAGGCTAACTGATGAGACAGAACAGTTATCAGGTACCAACTTTCTACTATTATAACTGCTTATTCAATAAGCTAGAGTAAAAACAAAAAGCATGGTACTCAAGACAACCGACCAGAGTTCATTTATCCAAAGTTACAGATTATGAAGACTTATATTGAAGAAATAGAGATCAAAATAAAATCAGGCTAAATGGAACAGTGGCTGCACAGAACAGAAACAGATATGGCAAAAAGTTCAGTTGCAGGCCAAATAAGCTATCCTATAAGCTGCTAAGGTATCTAAAAGTTGAACTCACTTATCCTAAGCTATAGTCTATCTAAAGAAATCCAAAACTAAGCAATCTCTACCACTACATAAAGCTAACAGATGGCAAACAAAACTGATGACAGCAAAACAGATTCAGTTGCAGCAGCAAAAGGGCAAACTAGGGAACTTAGGACTGAACAAATGGTACTCTACATACTGCCTACATCAGAATAATCTATGAACTTGTAAACTATGCTAGTCTAACAGTAAGCAAAATCAATGTAACATTCATTTAAAACTGTTTCTGAACAAGAAAAGAATAGAAATCAGATTACCATGGACTTATGAGAATGACAGTCGAAAATGAAACTTAAGGCACTATAACTGGTTTGAAAACTCAAAGTAGTGATCAACCCAACCTGTAAATCAGTAAACAAAACTTTCTAACCTCTCTTCAACATTAAACTTTCACAAAATTTGCTAAAACCAATACAATCCAAACACTCCTTTAAATCATCAAATGGCACATTAACCACTAAAACTGAAAGGAACTATACTACAACTAACTTTTAAAACTTAAATAACCTCCATTCTTATTACAAAAACAGATTACCAACAGTAGATTTCTAAAAACTAATATGACTCTAAATTTGACCCGAGTTGACTATATTTGACTTTTATCAAAAACTTGAAATTAAACACAATTAAGATCAGAGATGAGCTCAACTAAGCTTACACTAGCTTAGTTGAGCTTAATAAACAGTAAAACAAGGCTTGTAAACAGGAATGAAATAACTTCAAGAATTTTTAGAAATTAAGAAAAACTGAAAACGGATATTTAATCACTCAACTGAAATTACAATATGAAAATTATCATTACACTAAGATTTAAAACAGTAAAATGACTTAAAATTAAATGGTAACAATTCTCTAAATACTATGAGAAATTGGACAAAAAACTCTTGTGACTGATCCAGGGTATATATAGCTGAGTAGAGGCCTTGGCTTGATCATGAGAAGCATCTAGAGGTATAATCTCGACCTTTGATTTCCCATCTTGTCATCATATCCAATATCAGCCGTTTGATCATATAGGTGATGTGTCCTGTCCAATGAGATGCTCCCTTTTGTCCACTGTGGCAATCCAATGACACCATCTCTGACGACGGTGGCAGGAGGTTCTAGATAGATTCTTAGTACGAAGTTGGGGTGTTTGGGTTGTGGTGAAATGGTGGTAAACGGGGTTGTTTGGTTTGGGAGGAAGGAAGATGGGTAACCACTGTTTGGGGCGCGTTTGGTTTATATTTTATTGTAACTCAAATTTGACCGGGTAAGATATTCGGGTTAAATGGTGGTTTTCGGGTATTGGGTTTAACCAAATGGGTGGCCGGGTTGTTGGATTTGATATTGGGTTGGTTTTATTGTTGTTGGGCCGAAGGCAGTTTGTGAAAATGGATTGGATATTAGGATAGTATAAGTGAAGTAGTGAACTAGTAGAAGATTATTGGTAACCATAGGGACCAAAAGTGTAATTTCGGATTTCCAAGGGACTAATCATGCACTTCTGAAATTATCATCCAAGGATCACTCTTGACAATCTTCAATCATCTAGGGACTGATTTGCAAATTTCTGAATCTTCAAGGGCCACTTTTGTCAAATACTGAAACTTTGATCAAATCTTCACAAATCATCCTCAGAGATTAGAAATCTTCATAAATGCATAATTCTGACCTTCCGGCTCAGCTTAAGCTCTCTTTAATCTCTCGTGCTCGGATTTACGTCTGATTTGGGTCCTTTTTGCGTGTTTTTACATATCCATACCTGCACAAGCACAAACTCAAGAAAACCACAAATATTAGCAATAAACGGCTCTTTCTTGGTTATTTTGGGTCTATTTTGATAAAGAAAAGGTATGTGTTTTAGCACATACCAAAATACCCCAGACGAAACTATTGCCGTGTCCTCACGCAATGCAATCAACTCACGCTTCTAAAACCAAGGATTTCAATCTCTTTCTACTAAACCATTGATATGTCCAAACCATCAAGTTATCTCACACAAGCTAGCCACTTGTGAATGACTAACCGTAAGAAACTTCAAACAATTCAGACAAACCAATTAGAGAAGAAGTAGTCAATGTTCCTCAAAAGAGATTAAGAAAGCCTTAATTCTAAAAACGCCCCGTTTACCTTTTAATTCACATATAGATATAACGATTAAGCACATTCTGGTTATGAATGACGGTTTGTTGAACTTTCATGTCGATCAATAACTCCAACATTTTTCAAACGACACGTTAGGATCACAGAGTAGAAAACACAACACAGCGTGAAGTGACCATACGGATAGAATACATCGTCCCTGATTTTTCACAAGTCCCAAACTAAGCGTAAAACCGAAATCATTGTTACATACGACTCTAGATGCTAACACTACCCATGGAAGTTACTTATGTACTTACTTTTCGTTCCCATTTTCCTATTTCCTCTAGAATTTTTTATTTTTTTGTGAGAAGTGAATTTCTTCAAATTCTCGTTTCGATAACTTTTATTCCGATAAAGATACAAAGCTAAGTCGATAATTAGTTATTCGTCTTCTCTTAAGAACCATTGTCGTAAAAATGAGGTCCACATCAAGGAATTTTTATTAACTTATACTTTTCCATTTTTTTTCAATTTTTTTTTTTTTTTTTTTTTTTTTTTTTTTTACTTATACTTGTTTATATTGTGAACCACGGAGCTTCACGGGGTAATTCCAAGACTATAGGCTTCATGAGATGAGAATCCCGGCTGGTTAGGCTAAGACCTCATTCAATCCCGGCTAAAGATCCAAGGGTCCGATCTCGACACCGCAGCTCACAACTTTACTTATTACATTTGCACTTATCACTGATTACTTCATTTATTTATTACGGATCCTTGATGTGTACCCAATTTTTAAAACAAAGATTCTTTTAAGAAGATAAAGAACTAACCATCGCCAAAAACTCGACATCTCTAATTATTTAGACAGATATGGGGTGAAACAATTTTGTGGGAACAAAAAGCCATAAGTACCTTCGATGGGCTCTAAAGAGAACCAACTACTCCACGCTTAGCATCTAAACTCATAAGTAACTCTATCATTTCTCGATCTCTGCAAATTTAAAATCCCAAATAATGAGATCCGCAGATGCTTAGCCGATAATTTTTAGATTACCTATGGTTAAGGGAACAAGCTAGGGCTCAACACGCCCGGTCAAGTCAGAATTCTATTCCTACTCTCACCAGCGGAAAGTCAATCAAGGTGTCAAAACATATATTAACTTAGCAAATGTTTCGTCTAATGAAATCAAGTCATGCATATTTAAAGTCACTCAGGGAAACTTGCAAAATCTTGGCCTTGTGAGCTAGAATTCGCTTTTTATAGCTTCTAATCTAAGAGACTAGCAAAACTTTTCAATCAAAAAGACTTAACAAAAGCTTACAAAAATTTTAAAATTTTGCTCATTTTTGCACAATTTTTCATTTTCTAAGGAAAAACGGGGTTACGAGAGAAACACAACAGAAATAAGCAAGTGCGGTCAAATCAAATCGAAGATTACCCTACCCCAGACTAGAACGGAACATTGTCCTCAATGTTTAAAAGCAAGGGTATCACGAAAATCTAAAAACCGTTTATAAAGTATGCTCAAAGATAAACGTTAGTCGATAAGATTAGGATATCGGATTTCCATCAGCAACGATCATGAAACTCGAGTGGAGAAAATGACAAACTTCGAGCACGAGAGTCTTCATATCGGGAACATCCTAAACACAACATCACAAACAACCAAACACGAGAAATCGAAGAGGCAGACCCCTTCGCGTCACTTATTAGAAAATAGAAAGAAGATAGATAAGCATGGGGTGCCTCCCACGAAGCGCTACTGTTTTTCTTCACCGAGTCGCTAGCCTGACTCGTCCCCGAATTCATTTGTCCTTGGGGAAGAAAGTGGTAGAGATACCAGGGTCAAAAACGGTGTCCTCATTCCCGAAGGAATGAGACTGGGTGGGTTGGGTGAGAAAGAAAGTGTCGGGCTCAAGCACAAATGGTATATCATGAAAGAATGATCCATCATCCGGTGGTTTTGCGGGTGGACGAAAGAATGACGGATCAGAGTGAGAAAACTCCAAAGAAGACGGGAGCTTATGGTAAAAGATAAGAGGTGTAGGCTCACAAATGAAGGCATCCATCGGAGGATCCTTTTCTCTAACAACGGTTTTAACAAAGAACTCATCAATGAATATCCCGGGTTTAAAGATTTTGTCTTCACATGCGGGTTCAACGGGATACATGATGGTGGACTCATCAGAAGAAGGAGAGTCAAGAGAACCATCAAGATCAACCATAACATCCTCAATACCCGGTGGTATTGGGTCATCAATAGGTAGGTCGATTTCTTCCATATCAGAATCACGTGGCGGTTTATCAAGAATATCGTCTTCAACCATTTCAAAATCAATCTCCATAATAACCTCAGTGTCGGATTCATTACTTTCTTCAACATCACATGACGGGAGAGAAAGGTCGGAACACAGAGATGGGACAAGTGGTGTGCTCTGAGAGCTAGCAATATCCACCACTTCCGTTGTGGTCTCTGAATCGGACTCAAAATCTTGGTCGAAAAGAGGATTAACTTCACAAAAGGTGTAGTCATCTTTGAGTTCAAAAAGAGGATTTGAGAAAATCCCGGAAGTAACCTCGGAAATGTCAAGAGAATCACATAAAAGCGAATCACAATCACTATCAGATACATCCTCGGAATCGGAGAACATCTTATCATGATCATTCGATATATCAAGAGAAGGCTCATCACAGATATCATCTACAACCTCGGACTCTCTTGGGATTGGGATAAGGCTCTCAATACAAGAAGATTCCGTTTCCGGAATAGTACTAAGAGGCTCATCCCCCATTATGAGAGAATCAACGGGTGTAATAATGTCTGAAGAAATAGAATCATCGACCTCTTCCAAAACGGCGTCACTTCTCTCAACCGGCGTGAGTGAAGGGGAAGGGTCAGAAATGAAAGGCTCAGAAACGGGAGTGGGTTCAGCCGACAAACTTTCATAATATTCTTTCATTTGGATGGAATCCTCATCATCATCGTCGATGTAAGTCGCGAGCCATCGGGCACGTCTTGCAAGTGCTTGCTCCTCAATTCGTATTTCTTCAAGACACTTTTCAATCTGAGCTGCTCGTTCTTCTTCTTCGATTAGTTCTAACATAGATATTTCGTTGCGAGATGCTCGATCTTCGGCAAGTAATTCACCATACGTTTTCTGATGAGGATCTTTTTCGATACCATGTTTATCCATAAATTCTTCGAGTGTATTAATACATCTTTGGAAACTATCTTGAGGAATTTGCGGAGGTTGTGGTTGAATCTCTTGGTATTGTGGAGGTTGGTCATAAGAATAGTCATAATTATCACAAGGAACCTGCTCATAGACAAGCGGGTTTTGCATTTGACAATCGGAGTTAACATGCGGACCTCCACAATACTCACAACAATATGATTGTTGTGACGGGTTTGGTGAAGTATATGGATAAGGTTCATAACCAAAGGTCTGATTGTTATATTGAGCTTGACATTGAAAACCTTGGTGAGGACCTCCACAGTACTCACACGAGTATGACTCCGTCTCATGGTATGGGGATTGGTTAAGGAAATCGGTCGTATCATTGTAGGGATATTGGTCGTAGACAAACTCGTCTCCCGTATTCACAATGCTACAACCGGGACAATTCCCACTATTTTGAGGTCCCCCACACCATTGACAACCATAAGGGTAAGACGAAGACATCGAGAAGAATTATACGAATGAGAGGGTAAAGAGATAAAGAATTGACGGCTCAGAGGGTAAAGAAGAATATTTTTGGGTTTTTAGAAAACATATTTTGAAAAGGAAAATCTTTTTGGGTTTTTATAAAAGGGATATATACAAATGTCAACGATAACTCCACGAGGAAGGATCTTCAAATGCACACGATTCAAGACGGAATACGAAAACTCGCTACAAGCCCTCCCCGGCAACGGCGCCAAAAATTGATTCCATGAACAAAACAATCCCCGGCAGCGGCGCCAAAAATTGATTCAGTGTCCAAAACAATCCCCGGCAGCGGCGCCAAAAATTGATTTGTGTAGAATCAATAATAAGAAGTGTGTAGTATACGGGTAACTCAAACGTGTTAGGTTTGAGCACCGAGATCGTTCCGAACGAGGGTTGAATGGAATTTCCAACTCACGTCTCAATAATCGGGATTCGAATAAGAAAAGGGGCATAAGATGATATACTCTAAACTACGGGATAAGGAAAGTAAATGGAACATATAATCTACGGGAAATCCTAAGAACTAAGGCACACTACGCAAATCTACACTAAAACGCAAAAACGGAAATTAAACGAAACGCGAATAAAAAAAACAATTACGTCTATTCTACTCCTAAAATTAACCTAAAATTACTTTTACTCTAAAAATGATATTAGGAAACTAAATATGAATTAAAACTATTTTTTAGAAATTTTCTTGATTTTATTTCTAATTAAAACTAATTATTAACTTTTAAAAATAAACTAATTATCTAAAAATTATCAAAACAAAGGGGAAAATTATGGAATTACTTTCTAAAAATCTAAAATATCACTAAAGACTTTTAAAAACTATTTTTATATTTTTCAGATTAATTTTCTATTTTCTACAAATTTAAATCTATTTAAATCTAATTTAAATTGTGAAAAATACCAAATAAAAGGGGAAAAATAGGGAAAATCTTTTTTATGCTTTTTATATTTATCTTAAACTATTAAAATTGAAAAATTATTTTTTGGAACTTTTTCTCAATTAAATGCAATAAACACTATTTAAAAATGATTAAAAACTGAATTTAAATAAGAAAAATACTAAACAGTAACTAAAAATTATGAAAATTTCAGGGAAATACTAAAATATTATTCTAAAGCTAATAAAAATATAAAAACAAAGGCCTATGTGGAGAATATGAGGGCTGCTATGTAAATGAACCTAAATAAGCTAGTGAAAATAAGCAAATAAGCACTAGGGTATACCAACTGATCAAATAAGCTAATGTATGCTAAAACCAATCTAAGGCAACTATCTATAGCTACTCCTAACTGCTTAAGTACTGAATACCAGTGATTGAGCTAACTGCTTCTAAAGCAAAACAGGCAGTTGACCTACTCTGTTTAGCTATTACAACAGCTTATTCAAGTTAAGCTAAAGGGAAAACCACAAGCATGGGACTCAAGCCAACCTAGCAGAGATTAAAATTCCAAAGTTGCAGCTATTAAGGACCAGAAATGAAGCAATTAGAGATCAAAGAAAAATGGCAAAAGATGGGACGGGCTACTGATGAGACAGAACAGTTATCAGGTACCAACTTTCTACTATTATAACTGCTTATTCAATAAGCTAGAGTAAAAACAAAAAGCATGGTACTCAAGACAACCAACCAGAGTTCATTTATCCAAAGTTACAGATTATGAAGACTTATATTGAAGAAATAGAGATCAAAATAAAATCGGGCTAAATGGAACATGGCGCAAAGAACAGAAAGCAGATATGGCAAAAAAGTGCAGTTGAGGCCAAATAAGCTATCCTATAAGCTGCTAAGGTATCTAAAAGTTGAACTCACTTATCCTAAGCTATAGTCTATCTAAAGAAATCCAAAACTAAGCAATCTCTACCACTACATAAAGCTAACAGATGGCAAACAAAACTGATGACAAAAAGATTCAGTTGCAGCAGCAAAAGGGCAAACTAGGGAACTTAGGACTGAACAAATGGTACTCTACATACTGCCTACATCAGAATAATCTATGAACTTGTAAACTATGCTAGTCTAACAGTAAGCAAAATCAATGTAACATTCATTTAAAACTGTTTTCGAACAAGAAAAGAATAGAAATCAGATTACCATGGACTTATGAGAATGACAGTCGAAAATGAAACTTAAGGCACTATAACTGGTTTGAAAACTCAAAGTAGTGATCAACCCAACCTGTAAATCAGTAAACAAAACTTTCTAACCTCTCTTCAACATTAAACTTTCACAAAATTTGCTAAAACCAATACAATCCAAACACTCCTTTAAATCATCAAATGGCACATTAACCACTAAAACTGAAAGGAACTATACTACAACTAACTTTTAAAACTTAAATAACCTCCATTCTTATTACAAAAACAGATTACCAACAGTAGATTTCTAAAAACTAATATGACTCTAAATTTGACCCGAGTTGACTATATTTGACTTTTATCAAAAACTTGAAATTAAACACAATTAAGATCAGAGATGAGCTCAACTAAGCTTACACTAGCTTAGTTGAGCTTAATAAACCAATAAAACAAGGCTTGTAAACAGGAATGAAATAACTTCAAGAATTTTAGAGAAATTAAGAAAAACTGAAAACGGATATTTAATCACTCAACTGAAATTACAATATGAAAATTATCATTACACTAAGATTTAAAAACAGCATAAAATGACTTAAAATTAAATGGTAACAATTCTCTAAATACTATGAGAAATTGGACAAAAAACTCTTGTGACTGATCCAGGGTATATATAGCTGAGTAGAGGCCTTGGCTTGATCATGAGAAGCATCTAGAGGTATAATCTCGACCTTTGATTTCCCATCTTGTCATCATATCCAATATCAGCCGTTTGATCATATAGGTGATGTGTCCTGTCCAATGAGATGCTCCCTTTTGTCCACTGTGGCAATCCAATGACACCATCTACGACCGGTGGCAGGAGGTTCTAGATAGATTCTTAGTACGAAGTTGGGGTGTTTGGGTTGTGGTGAAATGGTGGTAAACGGGGTTGTTTGGTTTGGGAGGAAGGAAGATGGGTAACCACTGTTTGGGGCGCGTTTGGTTTATATTTTATTGTAACTCAAATTTGACCGGGTAAGATATTCGGGTTAAATGGTGGTTTTCGGGTATTGGGTTTAACCAAATGGGTGGCCGGGTTGTTGGATTTGATATTGGGTTGGTTTTATTGTTGTTGGGCCGAAGGCAGTTTGTGAAAATGGATTGGATATTAGGATAGTATAAGTGAAGTAGTGAACTAGTAGAAGATTATTGGTAACCATAGGGACCAAAAGTGTAATTTCGGATTTCCAAGGGACTAATCATGCACTTCTGAAATTATCATCCAAGGACCACTCTTGACAATCTTCAATCATCTAGGGACTGATTTGCAAATTTCTGAATCTTCAAGGGCCACTTTTGTCAAATACTGAAACTTTGATCAAATCTTCACAAATCATCCTCAGAGATTAGAAATCTTCATAAATGCATAATTCGACCTTCGGCTCAGCTTAAGCTCTCTTTAATCTCTCGTGCTCGGATTTACGCCCTGATTTGGGTCCTTTTTGCGTGTTTTTACATATCCATACCTGCACAAGCACAAACTCAAGAAAACCACAAATATTAGCAATAAACGGCTCTTTCTTGGTTATTTTGGGTCTATTTTGATAAAGAAAAGGTATGTGTTTTAGCACATACCACTCAACAACTGCCACATGAACACCTTAGAAAATGGACTCACGATCATCCATTAGACAACATCATTGGAAATCCCTCTCGTCCTGTATCAACCCGGAAACAACTTGCAACCGATGCCTTATGGTGTTTCTTCAACTCCGTACTTTCTAAGATCGAACCAAAAGATGTTAAAACCGCCATGAATGAAAGACAGCTGGTTCAATGCCATGCAAGATGAAATTCATGAGTTTGATCGACTTGTTGTATGGGAGTTAGTACCGCTCCGACTGTGCTATGATTATAGCTCTCAAATGGATCTTCAAAGTAAAACTTGATGAGCATGGTGATGTGTTGAAGAACAAGGCTCGTTTAGTTGCTAAAGGATATCGTCAAGAGGAGGGTATAGACTTTGAAGAATCTTTTGCTCCTGTTGCTCGAATCGAGGCAATCAGCATCTTTCTGGCTAACTTATTTGCTAGTAAGAACATGGTAGTGTATCAGATGGATGTGAAGACGGCATTTATGAACGGAGATCTTAAAGAAGTCGCCTCACGCCACCAACCTGAAGGATTTGTGAATCAAGAGCATCCTACTCACGTTTATCGTCTGAAGAAGGCTCTCTACGGTTTAAAGCAAGCTCCAAGGGCATGGTATGATACATTGTCAAAGTTTCTTCTATCATCAGATTCAGTAAAGGAGCATTGATCCTACATTGTTCACCGGGGAAGTCGGGGCAAACATTTAACTCATGTTCAAATTTATGTTGATGATATTATTTTTGCTTCGACTGACCCAATGGAATGTGATCGATTTTCTAATGAAATGAGTTCTAAGTTTCAAATGTCAATGATGGGACAAATGTCGTTTTTCTTGGGATTACAAATTTCACAAAGTCCCGGAGGCATTTTCATAAATCAATCTAAATATGCAACAGAGATTTTAAAGAAATTTGGATTTGATTCAAGTGACCCTGTTGACACCCCATGATTGATCGAACCAAACTAGATGAGGACCACTCAGGGATCATGATTGACCAAACGAAATATCGTAGTATGATTGGATCCCTGATGTACCTCACTACTAGTAGACCAGACATCTTGTTATTTCGCCGTTTGCATGTGTGCTAGATACCGGCTATGCCTACTAAAAAGCATCTTGAAGCAGTTAAAGCGGGTCTTTCGGTATCTCCAAGGAACCATCAATATGGGACTATGGTACCCGAAGGACACCGGTATGTCACTAACGGCCTATGCAGATGCCGATCATGCAGGTTGTCAAGATACACGTCGAAGTACATCTGGAGGTGCTCATTTTTAGGTGATAAGCTTGTGAGGTGGTCTTCAAAGAAGCAAATGAGTACTTCTATTTCCTCTACAGAGGTTGAATACATAGCCATGTCATCTTGTTGTGCTCAAATCTTATGGATGAGATCTCAATTATCTGACTATGGCTTTGAATTCAACAAAATCCCTCTGTATTGTGATAATAAAAGTGCTATTGCTCTCTCATGCAACAACGCTCAACACTCAAGAGCAAAGCATATCGACATTCGACATCATTTCATCAGGAACAAGTGGAAAAAGGTGTGGTGGAACTATATTTTGTGAGGTCTCAATATCGCTTAGCGGACATCTTCACCAAAGCTCTTCCAAGAGAACGCTTTGAGTTTATTCTTCCACGTCTTGGCTTGAAAAGCCTTCAACCGAATACTCAAACGCCTCGTGAGGAAGACGAGGAGTAAAGGTCTATCTTCATCTATCTCTTGTAAATATTTATTCAAAAAACAAAATACAAAATTATAAAACCCTATAAAACCAAATAGAAAAATATAAAACCTTCAAAATCCATAAAAATCTGAAAAATTAGAAAAATCTTCAAAAATATTGTCTTTTTGTCATGTTTTTTTTTCGGTTCGAAAATATCTACGGTCTTTGTGTTGTCATTCAAAGAATGATACGGGACTTTAGATGTTGTTCAATTCTTATTAAAAAATCAAAAATTCAAAAAATATTTTGGGAGAAAGAGAAACAATGGTTTATTGTCATTTTCGTGCAATAACCCGGTTTTAAAAAGAAAGAAACGAGCCATGTTTTACCATGTTTTCAAATTCCATGCTCGATTCTATAACATTTATCTCTTTGAAAACTAAATGCTTTGAAAAATAACTCGGTCTCTATTTTTGATAATCATCGACATTAAAATCTCTAAATCTTATCGCTCAATCAACAACCTATGTCATTGATTGAGGGGGAGAATGATTTCAATTAAATTAAAAGTTATTTGGCATTAAATTGTTTTCAAAAGATGTACATGCATGTTTAACCAATGGAGATTAAAATCTCAACATCGATCCTTATCGCTTAAAACGCTTTCATAATCAAGTCACAATTCTCCTTAAAAGCTTTCAAAATCAATTTAAATCTACAGAGATCACAAATCTCAAATGTTTTAATAATTGTGATCGGGGAAGAAGTTGTGATTTAAATAGGATTTAAACCGATAATTCAATAAATGGTTTCTAAGTGATTAGCATGTTTGCCTCCCCCGTAAGTGACAAACGATTTCAAATTTTCCATGCACATGTTGAGGGGAGCATCGTAATTTGAAACGTGATCATTTACTGTCTCAATGTGCGTTCCCTCTAGTATGTGTAAAACTCCTTTCAAACCTAGAAGCACATATTGAGGGGAGCAAAATCATGAAAACCTCATCCTTCCCCAAAATGCTTTATCTACTTGATTCGATTTGGGAAGTGATGTTGATATCTTTTAGAAAATGGAAATCAAAGAAGTTAATTCTTTTCTCTTGCCTCCGTGTGCAAAACATTTTCAAATACTTGATGCACATGTTGAGGGGAGTTCTCGTTCTAAAAATATCAAAAAACAATCAGTGAGGTACAAAATGCTTTGATAATATATCACAAGTATCCGGATTGATTTTCAAATGGTTTTCAATTGGTTCCAATGGCGGATGAACAATACCAAATAGACCGACCAACTTTACTTTATGTATGGTGATATAAGGATGTTAAGGTTAGGTATTTGTTCCCATGATCCGCCAGAACCGAAGGGATCTACCCAGGGACAATCCACTAGTTAGTGTAGAGTTCTTAGGTATGATGATAAAAGGAGAAAAATGAGATATGGGAAGAGTGCGGACTAAGACTGAGCTAGTAATGGAATAAACCCAACAAGGTTCTAGCTATGAAGTCTCGTAAGCAATCTTGAAGGGGTTGAAGAATTAAAAAGAATTGAATGAGAAAAGGGTGAAAACAAATAGCCTTCCATTTATTCAACCTTAGGCGTAAACCGGTTCAATTCATATGCTACTGATGGTAACATCGGTATTGAAGACAAGACGTCATGGACCCAAAGTGGACGCGACTTGCACTTCAACTTCCCAAACCACTCAAGTTCCTCTTAAAAGGACTTGTTTCATTCTCACGGGAACCGACATTATCTATCGACTTTCTCTTAGAGATTGTTGATATTGAAGAAGGAGACCCTCCCCCTAGTCTCCCGCACGGATCCAAATATGCACAAATTGAGTCTAGAGCCACGAGATCATCAATAAATCTCATTAGGACACTTTTCAATGAAGACTCTCTGTTTCACACAATGTGGAAAGAGAGAATATATCTTGAGTCCTCGCGATTATCCTTGTGGTATTGGTAACATCCGAGTGATATGCAAACATACTCACAATGAAGATGGAAAGCCTTCTCGAGCCAACATCTAACAAGCTCCTGGTAGGTGGCATGTGAGATCTATTATACAGATCAACCATGTGACAACCGAATGTAGCGAAACAATGGAATGCTTATTCATTCTTTTGAATCAATCCTGGTTCAGGTTATGGATTGACGGATACCTTTGAAAAACCGGTCTTTGTGCTTTAAAAACTCTTTTCATTAAGCACGTCGATCGTGTACTAATTTTTCAAATCAAAAGGTGTTTTATGATTGATAATTGATTTTCATTAAAACCTTCGTTATATTGCAAAAACAATTTCTATTGAGCAATACACGATTGTTTTTCAATTATCTTTTCATCAATCGGCTGGACGAAAAAATTGGGTTCACTCAACTCGTGTTGTCTTCTTTGAGACGTTCGGGTTTGAGAACATTTAGAACAAATGTACGGAAAACCTCAATCAAGGAAATTCTTCGAATTATACCCGATCACAAAGTACTTGTACTAATCAACGGGAACCGTGGGCGGTACCTCAATTCATCGAAAGTGATCAAAGACACTTTCGGCGCTTTATTGCTAACGTCTTATGCAGGTACACCCGACGTTTGCGGTGACGTAATGAAGCGGTCAATCCATAGCCGCATGCTCACTTAACACATTCATCTCAAAAGAAATCATGATTAGTGCATCAATGACACTAATATTTTCACTCCATGTCTCACTGCTAACGCCAATATCATGATTCAACAAATGCTTCCGCTACTCGATGAGAAGATATCATGATCCGAAAGTGAGCATGTCGATCCTAAAGTCACAACATCACATAATACCAACACCACAAAGGATGTCACAGAGATTTTTTTTGATGGCTGATAATCTCAAATGATGGCTCAAAATTATTATCACGTGGATCAAGAAAAGACCTCCATTTGAAGTAACCAAACATGCAATGTGAAGAATCAATGACTACAAGCTTAGGAACAAAGGACTACATCAAGAATGCAAGAACAATTGTTAATGTCATATCTGTTTGTATTCAATGTAATTTTAGTGCATAATTGAGGTGACCTCCTTGTGGGAGATTGTTAGGAATTAGAAATTCCGGGTATTAAAGAGTCGGTCACCTCAAGTATATGTAATCGCTAGAAAGCTGTGAGTCGTAGTTATTTTAAGTTAAGTAGTATTTAGTTAAGTAACACCGTGGAGGATGAACGGGTCTTTACCCATCAGATGCCGATCCACGTTCCGATGTGTGGCGTTTTATGTAAGATTATAAATACTCTCTACCTCCCAAGGTAGAGAGTTGGAGCTCATAATAATATCTTTCACTTTCTCTCACTAAGTTCCCTAAACCTCTAACTTTCTCTCTCTAGAATTCCATCTATATGATACCTTGTGTTAATGTTATGATGTGTATGTGAAAAGTTATATCTTACAATAACTGAAGGGGAAAGGGGTTTTGAGCAAACTAAAGAATGCTACTTAACTGAGGTCATGCCTTTCTTTAAACAATTAAAAGGTCAATTTGAAAGTCTTCAAAAGGGGATAAACTTGGATATTAAAGAAATGGAAAAGGAATTTGATGCAATGATTGTTGAACTCAATGATTATTAACGGGAACTCAAATATAATGAAATTGAAAGGAAGAACTTGCATATCCTAAATGAGAACTTAATATTAAGTTGTGTGGCTCAAGATGTGTTTTATACTGTTACTAAGCATTCTAATGCTTCTCAATTTTATGAATTAACTGTTGCTTTGAAAGTCTCCCATGATCGTGTCATTGAGCTTGAAAACAAAAACTCAGAACTAAATGAGAAAATTGATCAGGATGATCACGATAATTTGGTAAAACACTTTTCTAAGCTAGAAGTTGAACATTTTGATTTGCAACTAAAATATCTACATCTCAAGGAAAATGTCAAAACCTCAAACATCAAGACATCCTCAAATGTTCCAGAGTTTGATGCACTTTTTGAAATAAACAAATGTGACGAACATATTCAAGCTCATTGTAACACGATCAGAAAGTTGAAAGCCGAAATTTCACAATTAAAGGGTGAAAAGAACAACATGAATGGCTCTCTAATTCCTCCTCCTTTAGATTCTCAGTGTTCTCAAACTTTTTATCTTCAAAACTTGGTTAATGTTTTACAAAAGGAAAATGAGAGTTTTCTAGAAGAAAATGAAAAAGTTAAACAACACTTTAAAGAGTTATATGATTCAATGAAAGTCACTCGTGACAAGAACAATGAAAAAATAACGTTTTTACCAAAGGAAATTGAGAATCACGAAGAGTGGGGAAAAAGGGAAAATGCCACTTGTCTTTAATGAGAATGTTGCATCAAAGTTATCATGGGGCTGCGCAAATAAATCTTTGTATATCAGGATTAAATACATTCCTCCTCATCTTAGAAATAACGAACTTGTGTTTCATAACTATTTATTTCACCTTAAGGATAGTCTAGAATGTCTCCGTGAGATTGTAGAAGAGGATTTCATAAATAAGCCACTTGATAGAGAAATTAGGTTTGCTTGCATTCAGGCCAAACGATCTCAGGAGCAGTTAGAATGTTTAATAGAAACATGTCCTAAATCCTTAGGTGCGAAAGATAAAGCTGTGATGCCTTGTTCTATGCCTAGTTCCAAGTATTCAACCCATTCTATGCCCAGTATTAAGAAAGTGAACTCTAAAGTGCCTTCAAGTAGTTCTGATCCATGCACATCTAGTTCAAGAATGCAAAAAATAGCCCAACCAACAAATGTTCATATAATTCCCTCTACAAGAGTAATCAGTGACATAAAAGCAAGCGGGTCAAAGCCTTCAGGCAATACAAAGCAAGATAGGACCTCGCAAGCTAAGAATGTGCATTGGAAGAGAGTAGAAGATCACCCTAGGAACACTAAGTTTGAGTTGAATAAAACGAATCGTGTTGATTCTAGTATTAGCTATAAGTTTACTGTAATTAATTTGAATCTGCTACTATATGCAAAACCATGTAATGATGACTGCTTGATACATTCTTATAATCAGAATGTGGTGTGAATGATTTGCTTAATGTTGTTAAATGCCAAGTTAAAATTGTTAATGTCAAAAATCAAGCTAAGAAGGCTAAAAGGCAAAGGCGAAAGAAAGTTAGAAAACATTGGAAACCCACAGGAAGAAAATTTAGTAACATTGGTTATCAATGGATACCTACTGGCCGTAAGTTTAATCTTAATGAGTATTGCCCTAAATTTGCTAAGTCAATGCCCATTAGAAAATGGATGCCTACTAGTAGAACTATTCCTTTAAGAAGTGAACATACTTTGAATAGGTCAAATACGAACACTAGCACTTCATCTATTCTTGATGATTCCATTGTTTCTACTTCCGATGTGGGTGTTCCAATCACTACTACTAACCAAATGGAACCCATTCTTGCATGGGGATCCCAATTATCCAGTTATCCATTCTTGTCTGTGTTCAACTGCGGATCGTTCAAATCGCTTACGTGGTACTGGAATCGTGCTGTTCCAAGCATATGATGGAGATCGCCATGCTTCGCTCATGAACTTTATGAGTAAATTCATCAGGATCAAGTTAGATTCGAGGAATCGACGCATTTTGGAGCAATTATGGGTTATGGAGACTATGTTGTTGGCAATAGTGTAATCTCCAGGATATATTATGTTGAAGGTCTTGGTCATAACTTGTTTTCTGCGTTGGTCAATTCGTGATTCCGATCTAGAAGTGGCATTTAGAAAACATACTTGTTTCGTTAGAGAACTTGATGGTGTGGAAATTTTAAGAGGAACTCGTGGTTCAAATCTATACACCATCTCTATCGAAGACATGATGAATTCTTCTCCAATCTGCTTGTTGTCAAAGGCTTCAAAAACAAAATCATGGTTATGGCATCATCGTCTCAATCACTTGAACTTCCGCACCATTAATAATCTTTCCAGAAAGGATCTTGTAAGAGGCTTACCCAGATTAAAGTATGAAAAGGATCATCTTTGTTCAAGATGCCAATTGGGAAAAGCAAGAAATATGCCCACAAACCCAAACCCACAAAATCATGAATGGAAGTTCTTCATACCCTTCATATGGATTTGTGCGGACCAATGAGAGTGCAAACGATAAACGGGAAGAAATATATTTTTAGTCGTTGTTGATGACTACTCTCGATTTACTTGGGTAAAGTTTTTGAGGACAAAGGATGAAACTCCACATGTCATCATCAAACTTATCAAGCAACTTAGGGTTTAACTTAACAATACGGTTAGGATTGTTCGAATGAACAATGACACATAGTTCGTTAACAAAGTCTTAAGTCAGTTTTATGAAAGTGTTGGAATCAGTCATCAAAGAAGTGTTCCACGAACTCCTCAATAGAACGGTGTAGTTGAAAGACGAAATCGAACTCTTGTGGAAGCCGCAAGAACAATGCTAATTTATTCAAAGGTTCCAATGTTTCTATGGGCTGAAGCCATTGCCACCGCTTGCTACACCCAAAATCGTTCCCTCATACACACATCTCATGGAAAAACTCCATACGAACTTGTTCATAAACGAAAACCTGATCTCTCCTACCTTCGTGTTTGGTGTGTGTTGTGCTATCCAACAAATGAAGGTCAAGATTTAGGTAAATTAAGAGCTAAGGCGGACATTGGAGTTTTGTAGGTTATGCATCAAACAAGAAGGGTTACCGAATCTACAACAAAAGAACCGAGATATCATGGAAACTATTCACGTCATGTTCGATGAGTGTCGGGCAAATGGCTCGGGACAACCAAATCTGGACCCGCATCTCAACCTTCATCAAGTAGTCTATCAGTTCTAATCTTGTATAAATCCCTACCACAGAACTCCTTATGTACATCCATCGGAAGATGATTTGAAGAAATTGTTTGATTCAATGTTTGATGAACACTATGAGCCAATTGCTAATGATTTGTCAATTCCATCAACCTTGGTTGCTCCTATCCCATCAATGAAGTTAACCCTTGATTTCTATGTCATTAAGTCAAGAAGCGCCGCTGCTGATCACTCTGTCTCATCAACAAATCATCAATCATCGAGTGTACATCATGGAATCGTGTCTGGCACCTATGATGGAGATAATCCCTTTGCTAATCCTGAAGAAGCCCCCTTTGAAAACATATTTGCTCCTGAATCATCAGAACCATCTTCATCAGGAGAAATCAACTATGCCGCTTCAGTTCCTCAAAAACAACCACACGAACACCTTAGAAAATGGACACATGATCATCCATTGGACAACATCATTGGAAATCCCTCTCGTCCAGTATCCACTAGTAAACAACTTGATGAACACTATGAGCCAATTGCTAATGATCTGTCAATTCCATCAACGGTACTCCTATCCTCAGTCAATGAAGTTAACCCTTCAGTTTCTATGTCATTAAGTCAAGAAGCGCTTGCTGCTGATCACTTTGTCTCATCAACAAATCATCAATCATCGAGTGTACATCATGGAATTGTGTCTCACACCTATGATGGAGATAATCCCTTTGCTACTCCGAAGATGCCCCTTGAAAACATATTTGCTCCTGAATCATCATGAACCATCTTCATCAGAGAAATCAATTTTGCTACTTCAGTTCCTCAACAACAACCACACGAACACCTTAGAAAATGGACACATGATCATCCATTTAACAACATCATTGGAAATCCTCTCGCCTAGTATCCACTCGTGAAACAACTTGCAACTGATGCCTTATGGTGCTTCTTCAACTCCGTACTATCCAAGGTTGAACCAAAAGACGTTAAAACTGCCATGAATGAAGACAGCTGGTTCAATGCCACGCAAGAAGAAATTCATGAGTTTGATCGACTAGATGTATGGGAATTAGTACCTGCTCTTGACTGTGCTATGATCATTGCTCTAAAGTGGATCTTCAAAGTAAAACTTGATGAGCATGGTGATGTATTAAAGAACAAGGCTCGATTGGTTTCAAAAGGATACTATCAAGAGGAGGGTATTGACTTTGAAGAATCATTTGCTCCAGTTGCTCGTATCGAGGCAATTAGAATCTTCTTGGCTAATGCTGCAAGTAAGAACATGGTAGTCTATCAGATGGATGTAAAGACGGCTTTTTTAAAGGAGATCTTAAAGAAGTCGTATACGCCACCAAACTGAAGGTTTTGTGAATCCAGAGCATCCTACTCATGTCTATCGCTTGAAGAAGGCTCTTTACGGTTTGAAGCAAGCTCCAAGGGCATGGTATGATACGCTATCAAAGTTTCTTCTATCTACTGGATTCAGCAAAGGAGCAGTTGATCCGACATTGTTCACCAAAAAGTCAGGCAAACATTTAATTCACGTTCAAATTTATGTTGATGATATTATTTTTGCCTCGACCGACCCCAATGAATGTGACCGTTTTTCTAAGGAGATGGGCTCCAAATTTCAAATGTCAATGATGGGACAAATGTCATTTTTCTTGGGATTACAAATTTCACAAAGTCCAGGAGGCATTTTTATAAATCAATCTAAATATGTAAATGAGATTTTAAAGAAAATTTGGATTTGATTTGTGACCCGTTGACACTCCCATGATAGCGCACTAAACGGATGAGGACCACTCAGGGATCATGGTAGATCAAACGAAATATCGAGTATGATTGGATCCTCGATGTACCTCACGTACCAAGAGACCGATATTCTGTTCATTTGTTTGCATGTGTGCTAGATACCAGCTAAGCCTACCAAAAGCACCTTGAAGGTTAAACGGGTCTTTCGGTATCTCCAAGGAACCATCAATATGGGACTTTGGTACCGAAGGACACCGGTATGTCACTAAATGTACTCTATGCAGAATGCGATCATGCGGGATGTCAAGATACACGCCGGCACGCCGAGGTGCTCAGCTTTTGGGTGATAAGCTTGTGAGCTGGTCTTCTAAGAAACAAATGAGTACTTCTATATCCTCTACAGAGGCTGAATACATAGCCATGTCATCTTGTTGTGCTCAAATCCTATGGATGAGATCCCAATTATCCGACTATGGCTTTGAATTCAACAAAATCCTCTGTATTGTGATAACAAAAGTGCCATTGCTCTCTCATGCAACAACGCTCAACACTCAAGAGCAAAGCACATCGACATTCGACATCATTTCATCAGGGAGCAAGTGGAAAATGGTGTGGTGGAACTTTATTTTGTGAGGACTGAATACCGTTAGCGACATCTTCACCAAAGCTCTTCCTAGAGAACGTTTTGAGTTTATCCTCCCACGACTTGGTCTAAAGAGTCTACAACCAGAAACACTCAAACGCCTTCAAGAGGAAGAAGAGGAGTAAAAGGTTTTTCTTCATCCATCTCTTGTATATAGTTATTCAAAAGCAAAATACAAAATTACAAAACCAACAAAAAGCAAATAGAAAAATATAAAACTTTCAAAAATTTCAAAAATATTGTCATTTTGTCATGTTTTTCTTGATTCGATAATATCTACGGTCTTTGTGTTGTCATTTAAAAAGTGACGCGGGTCTTTAGATGTTGTTCGAATGTACCTATAAAAAAAATAATAAAAAAAATAAAAAAATAATAAAATTTGAGAGAAAGTGAAACAAAGGCTTATAGTCATTTCAGTCTGTAACCCATTTTTTTAAGAAAGAACAGAGCCATGCTTTATCTTATTTTTCAAATCTCATGCTCTGATTCTAAAATAAAATGTTTGTCACTAAAAGCGACAATTGTTCCCTTCACAAATATTTTTCCTTCTAAAATTCTTCAAAAATATTTGTTATCTAATTGAAAACTAATAAAAATAACTCGGTCTCAATTTTTGAAAATCATCTGGGCTTGACATTTGTCAAAATCTCTATCTCTCAATCAACAACTTATGTCATTGATTGAGGGGAGAATGATTTCATTTAAATCAAAAGGTTATTTGTCATACAATGGTTCGACCAAGGTATATCTCATGTTTTCAAAAGATACTCAAGCATGTTTTTGGAGTTTAAAGTCTCAAATTTGATCTTATGGTTAAATGTTTTCATAAGCAAGTCACAATTCTTTTCAAAAGCTTTCAAAATCAATTTAAATCTACAGAGATCACAAATCTCAAATGATTTGAAAATTGTGATCGGGGAGAATTTGTGATTTAAATTGGATTTAAACTGATAATTCGATAAATGGTTTTATAATGATTTACAAGCTCTCCTCCCACATGTGCCAAACGATTTCAAATTTTCCATGCACATGTTGAGGGGAGCATCTATTTCAAACCAAAAAGGATTGAAACATGATTGATTTGTTTCAATGCAGTTTTCCTAATATGTGCAAAACACTTTCAAATCTCTATGCACATATTGAGGGAGAGCAACTTCTTGAAAATCCCATCCTTTCCAAAAATACCCTTAACAAATATGAAAAATGCTAATTTTGATCAAGAAAGTGATGTTGATATCTTTTAGAAAAATGGTAATCAAAGAAGTGAATCCTTCCTCTTGCCTCCGTTTGCCAAAACGATTTAAAATACATGATGCACATGTTGAGAGGGAGCTCATTTTCTAAAAATATCAAAAACAATTCAGGTACAAAATGCTTTGATAATAAATCACAAGTATCTGGATTGATTCTTAAATGGTTTTCAATTGGTTCCAATGGCAGATGAACAATACCAAATAGACCGACCAAATTTACTTTATGTATGGTGATATAAGGATGGTTAGGTTAGGTATTCGTTTCCACGATCCCGCCAGAGCCGGAGGGATCTACCAAGGGACAATCCACTAGATAGTGTAAAGTCCTTAGGTATGATGAAAAAAGGAGAAAAGTGAGATATGGGAAGAGTGCGGACTGAGATAGAGCTAGAACTGGAATAAACCCAACAAGGTTATAGTTATGAAGTCTCGGTAAGCACTGAAGGGGTTGAAGAATGAAAAAGAATTGAATGAGAAAAGGGTGAAAATAAATAGCCCTCTATTTATTCAACCTTAGGGCGTAAACCGGTTCAATACATATGCTACTGGTGGTTACTAAGGTAACACTGTATTGAAGACAAGACGTCATGGACCCAGTGACGCACTGCACTACAACTTCCCAAGCTACTCAAGTTCCTCTTAAAAGGACTTGTTTCATTCTCACGGGGAACCTACATAATCTATCGACTTTCTCTTAGAGATTGTTGATATTGAAGAAGGAGACCCTCTCCCTAGTCTCCGGCATAGGAACCAAATGCACAATTGAGTCTAGAGCCACGAGATCATCAAATAAATCTCTTTAGGACACCGTCAATGAAGACTCTCTGTTTCACACAATGTGGAAAGAGAGATTATATCTTATGAGTCCTACGCATTATCCTTGTGGTATTGCCAGAACATCTGAGTGATATGCAAACATATTCACAATGAAGATGGAAAGCCTTCTAGAGCCAACATCAAACAAGCTCTTGGTAGGTGGCATGTGAGATCTATCCAATAGATCAACCATGTGACAACTGAACAGAAACAATGGGGCGATTCAAAATTATGAATCAATCCTGGTTCAGGTTATGGATTGACGAATACCTTTGAAAAACTGGTCGTTGTGCCTAAAAAAAATTCTTTTCGTTAGCACATCGACTGTGCATTAATATTTCAAATATAAAAGGTGTTTATGATTGATAATTGATTTTTCTCAAAAAACCCTCGTTGTATTGCAAAAACACTTTATTGAGCAGTACTCGATTGTTTTTCAAATCTCTTTTCATCAATCAGTGAATCTTAAATTCGCTGGTTCACTTCTCCTTGTTGTCTTCTTTGAGACGTTTCGGTTTGAGAACAGCTAGAGCAGCTGCGAAACCCTGTCAAGGAGATTCTTCGGAATTATACCTGATCACAGGCAGTACTTGTACTGATCAACGGGAACCGCGGGCCGTGTACCTCAATTCAACGAAAGTGATCAAAGACACTTTCGTGCGCTTTATTGCTAACTGTTGTATGCAGGTACGCCTGAATTTTGCAGCTGGTCAGAATGGAGAGGTCAATCCATAGCCGCATGCTCACACATCACATTCATTTCTAAAGAAATCATGATAAGTGCATCAACGACTCTGATATTTTCACTCCATGATTTTGCTACGCTGCTGCAAATATCATGAATCAACTAAAGCTTCCGCTACTACTCGATGAAAAGATTTCATGATCCGAATGTGAGCATGTCGGTCGAAAGTCACAACTTCACATAATGTCAACACCACAAAGGAAGAGTCAGAGATTTATGTTAGCTGATGATCTCAAAGCTGGCTCAAAACTCATTATCACGTGGATCAGTTAAAGACCTCCACTTGGATTAACCAAACATGCAAAAATGAAGAATCAAAGACTACGGGCTACTGAGCAAAGAACATTAACAAGAATCCAAGAACAATCTTAATGTAATATCTGTTTGTATTCAATGTAATTTGAGGTGACCTCCCTTAGGGGGAGATTGTTAGGATTTAGTAAATCCAGTTATTAAAGTGTCGGTCACCTCAAGTATATGTAATCGTTAGAAAGCTCGTAGTCGTAGTTATTTTATGTTAGATAGTATTTAGTTAAGTAACACCGTGGAGGACGGGTCTTTACCCACTGTATGCCTGATCCACAGCCCGTAGGTGGCGTTTATGTATGAAACTATAAATACCCTCTACCTCCCAAGGTAGAGGGTTGGAGCTCATAATAATACGTTTACTTTCTCTCACTAAGTTCCTAAACCTCTAACTATTTCTCTCTCTAAAACCTTGAGTTATACGTCTACTTGTAATCATGATTTGATGTGTTTGTGAAATCCAATATGTTAGAGACTAATCGATAGACACACAATGATAGGCTATTTGGGTGATAATCCTATAATACTGCCTTCTTAAACTAAAAAGTCCAAATGCATCGAGCTAACTCAAAATACCGTCTATGGTCTCGAAAATGATGCAAGGCCAAGTTCTAAATTTTACAAGCTACTTAGGCACACTCATAATTTGGTAGATTTGGGGTAAAAATTTGGAAAGGGGTAAGGCTAATCTCACCATAAAATATCAAGGGTTATAATGTGCTCGGTTAAGGTCTAATCTAGTTAGGTTAAGAAAAACATGTCAAAATTTAAAAATGGCATAATTTTTTCAAAATAAACTAGAAAAATGAGGGCGAAATAAAGTTCAAGAACAATTTTACTCCGTCCCTCCACTTGAAATGTACAAAGTCCCTTTTGTACTAAGCGTTAATCAGGTGAATAGAAAGAAAAGTAGAATTAGGCGAGAACTTCCCTAGAAATTTGCTCCAAAAAGAAAGAAGGCCTCGAAAAGAATCGTGCCTTCGCATAAGCATCCGAGCAAACTTCAATCCGAAATCACACTACCGCAAGCATAATTCTAAAAAAGAAGAAAAAGAAAAATGAAAAGGAAACCTAACTCACTTTAGTAGGAATCACGGTTGCATATAGCGTGTAACAAGCCTTTAACCACTTGGTGTCCCAAGTGAACTTGAGTGTGAGGGAGCAGTGGGTTGTTACAAAGGTCATGTATTTAAAAGATAGTTGCATTAAATTGCTTTCCTATGGAGATTGCCTTTAAGTAGTGTCACAAAAACACTGCGAGGCGCTACAGGGAGTGTAGCTCTGACCTAACCATTGCATGGATTTATGCGTAATGGTGGTAATGCTCAGGAAGAACTGCGCAAAATTTGTATTTGCGGTAACCATAAGAATGAGTTATGCCATAACTGTGGACAGATCAGGTCCCCGTTCAGCATGCTGCAGCAACTTTCTTCGTTTTCCTGCAAAATTGGTTAAAAATACAAAACCCAACAGAAAAGGATATAAAACAAATGAAAGGGACAATTCGGGTTGTCTTCCGAAAGAGCACTTTTCTTTATTTATGAGTCTTTAAGTTAGACTCAAAGCCTCGTGGATTTATGGTGGCCTTTGGAGTTGGCCAGTTTCCTCCGTTACTTGGCGGAAATCATTCATCCATTCGACAAAAACTCTTTTTCTGGTTGTGTTATTGTATCAAATTTTTGCCAGAGCCACTCATTGAATGATAAACACGACTTTTCGTAGTCATCGTCTTCAATTATAGGATCAATCATTGCACTTATGTTTGATCTTTCATCATTGGTCATTTTATCAATGAGGTGATATTCATTGTAATCGGCGTTTTAAATTTGTTTCATTAATCTCGTATTGATGTTCGAGTCTCCAAATCTTACCTTGTGCCAATCTTCAAAGGATAAATTTCTGAATTTCATGTCATGTCTCTCAATCTCATGATGGCACGTCCATTCTTCCACCTTTATGTTTCCATTACAAAATTCACGAAAAGGGTTACACGAGGGCCATGCTTTCATTGATCCATCATGCTCTGTCATTATAGGGATGCAATAATGCTTGTTAGGGTCCGAAGCTTCCTTAATGCCCCTAATTGGGATAATCTTTTCCTGTTCCCGTTCACAACTATCAAAATCTTGCCTATAATTGTTAGCTCTTAGGTTACAACATAAAGGTAGGTCGAGCGACGGAACATTGACAACATCAACCTTTTTTGAAAATTCCAATCTAGGATTCAATTGTTCCATCATGCTGAAAGTACTTCGTTCCCCTTCGGTTCCAAAAGAAATTTGTTTTTCAAAGACCTTTATATGTGCTCGACAAGTGGCCAGAAAAGGACTTCCAACAATTAAGTTGTAAGTCTCCCGATTGCCCATGCCAATAACCACAAAATCAGTAGGAAAAAGGAATTTACCAATTTTTAAGAGAACATTGTTAACCACTCCCCTAGGTACTGCTTTATAGGAATCAGCCATTTCAATCATCATTGTTGTTTCTTTTAAATTGGTAAGTTTTATTTTTTCAAACAATAAAGTAGAAATGAGGTTTACCCCAGCCCCCAAATCAGCTAAAGCGGGAATTTTTAGATTACCGATAGTGCATGGTAGAATAAAACTTTCTTGATAGAGTTCCTTCTCAGGAAGTTGGCTTGGCAGGTCCTCGTCGTCTTCAGATTTGTCATCTTCTCTTATGTAGTTAATCCCGCAAAGATCATTAGTGACAGAAGAGGTGCACTGTTCTTCCTTTGGCTTATCTTGTGCAAATATGGCTTTGCATGCAATGGCTTTGTCATTACTGATTTCGATATTTTTAGCTAAATGCCCAATTTGGGTTTTGAGGTTTTTAGTTGCGGCATCCTGGTTCCGTAAGTTCATGTTGGTGTCGTCTTTTACCTTGACCATCGATTCTTTGAGTCTATCACTATTCTTTGTAGATTCTTCGAGGCTTGGTCTAGGAGGGTTATTCTTGATTCTAGTATAAAATCCTGGGGATTTTTCTTGGTATCTGGCCCCGTTACCAGTGTATCCGTTGAAGGGTCTTCCACTTCCATATTTTACTTCTTCAATCCTTTTGACTTCCTCCTTAGACGGGCACTCCTTGGTAGGGAGAGTGCCATCGTGTTCATTTTTTCCAGCTTGTATGGAATGCACATTTTCCTTGAGCTTTTTCATGTCTCTTCCAAGACTCTCTAGTTTGTTATTAAACGCTGCAAGACCTTCCACATTTCCACTCTTACTTTGATTGCTACCCCCATTGTGCCACTTGTGAGAGTGGTCAGCTATCCTTTGAATAGTTTCAAAAACCATTGTTGGAGTCATTCCAGGTATTGGTCCTTGGGAATCGATCATTTGCCTAGAGGAGATGTTTATACCCTTGTAGAAGACATTCACCTTCTGCTGGCCATTAAGGTCATGAATAGGGCATTTGTATAATAATTCGTTGTGTCTTTTCCATGCTTGGTACAGCGTTTCATCACCCTCTTGCTTGAAGTTATGGATTTCTTCTAATTGATTTGCAGTCCTAGATGGAGGACAGTACCTTTGAATGAAATATTTTTTTAGGAGTGGCCAGGTATTAACTGTCCCAGCAGGTAATCGATCAACCCAACTTTTAGCAGCTCCAGTGAGAGGTATATGGAACACATGTAACATAACAGCATCGTTTGAGACTCTTGGAATTTTGAATAGGCTGGCAATGTATTCCACGTTGTCCACATGTTCGTGAGCATCATCGGTAATGCTTCCGGAGAAAGGGTTTGCACGCAACTCCCTCTTAAATTTTGGTTTGATCTCGAATTGAGCATCTTCGGCGATGGCCGGCCTAACGATCCCCTGTCCTTGTTCTTCTCTTGTCAAAGCCAAATATTCCTCAAGAGTGAGGTCATCAATGTTGACAACTTTCATGGTACCGAAACTTGAAAAAGATCATGAAAAATTGAGAAAATTTAAAACAAAATAAAAATGAAAGACTTAACAAAAATCCTAATATAACTCCCCGGCAGCGGCGCCAAAAACTTGATGCAGGTTTTATTGACCAGGTTTTAATATTTATAATGTCTCGTTATACCTATGGTCTACCCTAATGCACTAATGGGCAGTGTACCCGGTCATGTGTAGTGTAGTATTTTGGTAAAACCGAGGTCGTCCCAAGAGCTATGTGTTCGGATTTTAACTAAGTCTAGGTGTCACAGATTTTAAATTGGTTTTGAGGTCGAAATGATTAATTACTAAAGACAAGTAAATAAAATAAAGAAAGCAAATATAGGCGAGAGTTGTGATCAGTAGAGGAGAAGTGTGCTAACATTATATTTTAAGAGTCCTACGCATTATCCTTGTGGTATTGCCAGAACATCTGAGTGATATGCAAACATATTCACAATGAAGATGGAAAGCCTTCTAGAGCCAACATCAAACAAGCTCTTGGTAGGTGGCATGTGAGATCTATCTAATAGATCAACCATGTGACAACTGAACAGAAACAATGGGGCGATTCAAAATTTTGAATCAATCCTGATTCAGGATATGGATTGACGGATATCTTTAATAAACCGGTTGTTGTGCTTAAAACTCTTTTCTCTAGCACATCGGCTGTGTATTAATATTTCAAAAACAAAAGGAGTTTATGATTGATAATTAATTTTCTTTAAAACCTTCGTTGTATTGCAAAAACACTTTATTTTGGCGATTACCGTTGTTTTTCAAATCTATTTTCATCAATCGGTGAATCTCAAATTATTTGGTTCACTCACTCCGTGTTGTCTTCTTTGAGACTTTGGTTTGAGAACAGCTAGGCATTCTGAGAAACCTTGTCAAGGTGATTCTTGAGTATACCTAATCACAGGCGTACTTGTTGATCAGCGAGAACGTGGGCGTTTACCTCAATTCAAAGTGATCAATGACACTTTCATGTAAGCTTTATTGCTAAGCATTTTTTTTATGAAGTCACGCCCGATGTTTCGCGGTGTCAGAATGGAGAGGTCTATCCATAGCGGCGTGCTTACAACACATTCATTTCAAAATCATGATAAGTGCATCGCGACTCGATATTATCACTTCATGCTTCTGCTACGCTGCTGCAAGTATCATGAATTAACTAAAGCTTCCGCTACTCTGATGAAAAGAATTCATGATTCAGAATGTGCATGTCGGTCCACTGTCACAAACATCACACAATGTCAACACCCACAATGGAAGAAGTCATGAGATTTATGCAAGCTGATGATCTCAAAGCTGGCTCAAAACTCATTATCACGTGGATCAGTTAAAGACCTCCACTTGAATAATCCAAACATGCAAAACATGAAGAATCAAAGACTACGAGCATGAGCAAAGAACTTAATCAAGAATCCAAGAAAATCTAACGTAATATCTGCTTTTATTCATTATAAATTGAGGTGACCTCCCTAGGGGAGATTATTAGGAATTAGAAAATTTAGTCGTAAAGTGTCGCTACCTCAAGTATATGTATTCTTAGAAAGCTCATAGTCAGAGTCAAGTGATGTTAGTTAAGTAAAACCGTGGAGGACGGATCTTTTACCACTGTATGGCCCATAGGTGGTGTTTATTGTAAGACACTATAAATACCCTCTACCTCCCAAGGTAGAGGGTTGGAGCTCGTACCATATTTTTTGTTTCACATAGTTCCCAACTCTTCCCTCTTTCTCTCTAACTTTCTCTCTAAAACAATTATATACCCCATATGGAATTGGTTTAATGTGTTTGTGAAATCCTATATCTTACAAATTGCAACAATGAATACAACTCTTGTATATCATAATCTGATTCATTATCAGATCAAACAACATTCCAATTTCATAAAACCTTCCAACTTTGATTCCTTACTAGTTTTTAAATCAACCTAGTGATCTTCAACACCACTCTTAAACTTTTTCTAACCTTAATCACACTTTTGCAACACCACACATAAACTTTTTCCTATTATCTAATTACACTTTGCTAATGTTGCAATGCTAATTCCATCAAGAGAATGGTAGAGTTTGTAACCATACTTCTTAGTAGAGAAGCCGAAAGAGACAAGCAACGCAAGAAAAAAGTGAAACAACTATGTCTTGAACTCACCACATCCATAAAATCTAGGAAACAAGCATCACAAAAGTGATGTTCATATTTTAATTTTGGTAGATCTCTTACTAGATTCTTGGATGATAGCGATTGAAGAAGTCGCATATTGGCATGACCCAATCTTCGGCGTCAGGGTGTAAGTATCATCCATAGAAGTAAGACAAAGTTTGTCTTTAGGTTCATTACTAATTTTAATGATATAAACTCCATGTTTCCTAATTCCTCTACCTATGGTGATACCGTTTTTCAATATTCATCGCCAGTTTTGTTAAAAAGTAATGCTGCACTTTTTATCACATATTTGCCCTATACTTAAGAGGTTAAAGTTTAGGTTTTCTACGTGACATACAAAAGTTAATGGTTAGAGATTTGTTAGAAATCGTACTTTTAATGATGATTTTGCTTTGGTATTTCCAAATACCACATTTCCTCCATTGAAGGATTCGTATGTGGAGAATAAATCTTTATTGGTCGGGTCATGTGCCTCAGGACAACCCTACACTTTCGTGTCATTTCTAACACACCATGTCTCATTATTTCAACATTTTATAGTAAACTTGGTTTACTTGTTTCAAATTCAGTAACCTTGAGGTTTAGAGGCTTAATTCATGATCATAACATCACGCATTTCATATGGACTAAGATTAGCCTACATTTCATATCACATTCGTGGCATCTCATTAGTACATTCAATGCATGTCATTTCATATTCAACGCGTAATTTTTATATTTAATAAACGTTATCGCGTGAGTTATTAGTTTAATATTTAATCCTACTTTCAAAAATGTTCCTATGTATTTTTTAAACTTACATTTAGTCTATAAAAACTATATTTTGAGTTTTCCTAGTGTTTTAAATTTATTTGGTATATTAATCGTTAAAGTTAAATTATTACGTGCTTTTTCAAAATTGTACGATAATTATTTTATCACCTAAATTTCACAAAGAATGTATTTTTATAATTTTTATCATCTCATTACATTCTATTTTGACCTAATAAAAACTTACTTGCACCAAGTATTACCATTTACCTTATTTCCTTATACATTTCACTACATTTTAAAACAATTACACAAATTATACAATATATATATATACATTTTAAAAAAAAAAAAAATATCTAGAGACAATACTCCTAAATCCGCCATAGAGGGCTTGCATTAAAATGTGTATGGCCTTTGATTGTTAATAAATGATACTTATACATAAAGTCTTACTACACTTTTTATTTATCTCATTCTTCTCATAAGTTTACAAGTGTGGAAAACTCTTTCTCTCTTTGTTTTGCTCCATCAAAACCGGTTACACATCAAGGTTCAAAGGGGATCAAGATTTTTGCAAATCAAGTGTTTATTAACCTAGTTTATACTCTTTTTATGGTTTTGAAATAAAAACCAAGGGTATTTAAGTTTAATCCTTGTTACTTTCACCTCTTCATTATCACTTGTAAGCATGTTTTTATCATTTTCATATTTCCTTTTCATTTTCATATGTTTCTTTTCATTTTTGGAGATATTATGCATGATATGTGATTTATACCATTTTATTTCATGATTTTAGAGTATATATATATATTTGGTCATCCTATAAATATCCCCTTGGTATTGGTTGGTCTTGATGGTGATTAGGAACCCATGACACCCTAAGAAGGTGTATGGTAGGATTAGATTAGTTTTGGAGTTGATTTGAAGGGATTAGAATAGGTTTTGTCCGAGAAAAACTATTTTCGATAAGTATATTTTGTGTTCTGTCCTTGTTTTGATTTTCTGGAAAATCCGACAGTAGGCACGACTTTTGGCCATGATATTTAGAAAATATACTTTTAAAACGAACTGCGGGTCAGCTTGAACGAATAAAACGGACTTATAACGAAGAAGTTATGGATTTTTCAAGTTTGACTAATTTAAAATATATCATTTTTCAAATTTCAGCTTTGTGCTTTTACTTTGTCCGTCAAAAACGAGCCTTAAGCTTTACAAATTATTTCGACTTATCAAATATATATTAGTATACTTTGATAATGGCTAAGGACGATAAAACGTAGAAAACGGATTTGAAAACGACAAAGATATGCACTTTTTCATAAACTTGCCGAACTAATTTTCTCCGCACACAATTAGCCAAAACCACCATCTTTAACCCTTAATATCTTTATGTCGAGACTTTTGGACGTAAAAACTCCGAACTGAAACTTTTAGATATCGATATAAACTTTCCAAAACCGGCTGAAGTCGTCGCTCTCTTAACGGTCGACGCATTAACCGCTTACCACGACTGTTTTCCAAAGCCATTTTTGTTATTTTCATAAAATTCCGACGACATTGTTTTGCGTTTTAAAAAGTGAAAATTTCTCTAAAAATCATTATAAAACCATTGTAGGATGACATTTTGACGTAAAAACATGTAAAGTCATTTTGAAGGGTCAAGACGTCGAAAGAGTATTTTTCGACGCGCGTGTAATATTTTCAAAACTCGGAAATGGTATAAATAACATATCAAGTGCATGCATAACATTACATTGCAACTCATGACATATCATATCATTCATAATAGGTCCCGTTAACGGACACATTAAACCTCGTGTACTCACTTTGCCATTATTCCAGTTTATCCAAGTGAGTTTTCATAGCCCCGTTTTTACATGCTTTCATTATTTTCAAAACCCATGGGGAGAATACATTGCACTACATTTTTAATGATACCAAGTATATGTTAAATTCATTTACATTGCTTGTTACCGTGATTTGCCAATTTGAAAGTCCCCATTACTTGAACATGAACCGTTAATCTTTGAAGCGCGGATGAGTGGATAGATCTATCGAGGGCGACGCCTCCATCCGCTGGTGAATCCCAAACTGTAAACGGATGCATTTCATTTGATAACATTACTGAGTTGTCCGCAAACACTGCAGGGCATACATGATTGAACAGCCTAGTTTCGGGGTCATGGGCTTAGAGCAATTGTAACATTATTTTTACGTGACTTGATGGCCATGCATGCTAGATACTTGTAGTCGTGATAAAACATTTACATAAACCTATGATTTCTCACCAACATTATTGTTGACCGTTATTAGCAATGTATTTTCGTGTAATGAGGCATTATCTTCATGACATGGTTTAGGGACTACATTTTGAGTCATGTGTCGACTTACATTATGTACATTATGGCACTCCTTATTTCAAAACATCATTGATTTGTAATATATTTGTATTTCCAAACTTTGTAAACCTTTTTGGGGTCCGATGTTGTACTCAATGTTTTATTATAATATCCAACGATGTGTTTTTTAAAACGGTAATTTTAGGTCGTTCATTATAACTGATGTGGTAAGTATGATACTAATCCCAAGAATTCCATTCGCCGCGAAAATGTAAATTGGGGTGTGGATACAGATTGGTACTGTGAGTTATGCGCTTATAGAGAACTAGGGTTGCATCATTGACCCTAGACTATAGCTACATTATCATAGCATCTCATCATTTCATCATAGTGTATATTCACTTTATCATGGATTCACTTAGTAAATACGTAACTGAAACGAAGTAATACCGA
>OU343225.1:173079557-173107822 GCA_910596185.1 Chrysanthemum makinoi
TAAAATTTTATGAGAGTCCACCCAAACCTACTCTACCTCTTGTCGATGACGAGATTGTCGACTGTGAAGCCATTGTAATAAAGAAAAAGATGAGCGAAGAAGAAGAAACTTTAAATGATGAAATCATAAATATCAAAGAGTCCAAAGATCACCCCGTAGATAAGGTCATAGGAAAGTTAAACGAAAGAACCTTAAGGTCTCAAGTACAAAACCAAAGTAGCCTATTTTGTTTTGTCTCAACCATAGAACCTAAGAATACACAAGAAGCCATAAAATATGAAAGTTGGGTAATGGCTATGCAAGAAGAGTTAAATCAATTTGTTTCTAACGATGTTTGGACACTTGTCCCTCCACCTAGTAATCAAACCATAATAGGAACCAAATGGGTATATAAAAACAAGTTAGATGCAAACGGTGTAGTATCTAGAAACAAAGCTAGACTCGTTGCCCAAGGGTATAATCAACAAGAAGGAATAGACTTTGATGAGACCTATGCCCTCGTGGCTAGATTAGAGTCTATAAGAATACTTCTTGCTTATGCTTGTCCTAATGATCTTAAGCTTTATCAAATGGATGTCAAAAGTGCTTTTCTAAATGGCTTTATTAATGAAGAAGTATATGTAGCTCAACCTCCGAGCTTCATCGATTTTGAAAAACCTAAACATGTGTATAAGTTAAAGAAAGCCCTTTACGGTCTTAAACAAGCTCCAAAAGCTTGGTATGATAGACTCAAGTCATTCTTAATCAAACACAACTACACCATGGGGTTAGTTGATAACACACTTTTTACTAAGAAAAGAGAGTCACATATAATATTGTTCAAATATATGTAGATGATATTATATTCGGATCTACTTGTCAAAACATGTGTGATGATTTCTCTAAAATCATTCATGACGAGTTCGAAATGAGTATGATGGGAGAACTTAGTTTCTTTCTTGGTCTACAAATCAAACAAGTTGAAGATGGTATCTTCTTTAATCAATCTAAATACATAAAGGAGATGTTAAAGAAATTCGGTTTAGAAGAGTCAAAACCCATTAGGATACCAATGTCATCTGCCACTAAACTCATAAAAGATGAAGACGGCGAATCCGTTGATGACACAAAATATCGTGGCATGATTGGTAGTCTTCTCCTTACGGCTAGTCGGCCAAATATCATGTTTAGTGTTTGTCTATGTGCTAGATTTCAGGAAGATCCTAAAACATCACATCTAGAAGCCGTCAAAAGAATATTTAGATACATTAAGGGTTCGACTCAATTAGGATTGTGGTATCCTAAGGGTACGGGGGTAGAAACAATTGTATATGCAGATTCTGACCATGCAGGTGATTATGTTGACCAAAAAAGTACAAGTGGGGTATGTACTTTTATGGGATGTTGTTTAACATCTTGGTTCTCAAAGAAGCAAACGGCATTGGCCATATCAACAACCGGTTTAATATGTTCGCGGCAAAGCATGCCAACAAGTACTATAGATGAAACAAGCGTTAGTTGACTACGACATTCATCTAAGTGACATAGCCATTCTATGTGACAACAAAGGTGCCATCGACTTAAGCAAGAATCCGGTATTGCATTCTCGCACCAAGCATATAGAGATTCGTCATCACTTCTTAAGAAACAATGTTCAAAAGGGGAACATCTCTATTGAGAAAGTAGCATCCGAAGACAACATAGCCGAGATCCTCACCAAACCATTGAAGCGGGGACAATTCAACCTACTTCGTCTTGGTCTTGGTCTCATGGAAAAATCGTCGTAATTTGCTTTTAAACTCTACAAGGTATGTAAACACTAGCCTTCTTCTTTCTGAGTCTAGGATCTCTATTTCACACACAACTCACAAGCAATATGGGAATTTTCATAACCCATGATAATTTTTTACTTATAACTCGTACTTTCATAATCTTCTCTTATTTTTCAAGACAAGTACCTCTTGTAAACACATAATTGCATACCTATTTTTTTAAGGAATAAACGTTTTATTCACACAAAGAAATCTCTTTTCAAAAAGGATACCTCTTCTAGTATCGCTTTCATAAAAGCCATTTCTCACGTCTAGGATAAATCGCTTTTTCATTATTAATACAAAGTAAAAACCCGTTTTCATTGCATCTCATGTCTTTTGAATGCTAAAGAGAACACATAACTAATATGTGTTTTCGGGTACATTCATTTAAGCAACAATGAATTAGGAGCACTCGGGTTATCTCACATAATAATGTGCTTTTTCACTTCTAGTTTATTTTTCTTTTCTTTTTAGGAGTCGAGATAACCGCAACTCCAAATGGTTTGCATATAGGCACACACTAGGAACAAATGTTTCCATAAGGAAAATTTTGAGCTACCTGAATCACCAGTACCAAGGATCCTAGCCTTAATGCTGGTCGGATCCCTCAAGGTAACGATCCGTGGGATCCGTGAGACAGAAGCTAATTTTATCTTCTATTTTTTCACACTTTGGATGAAAACTTCAATATTTAAGAACAAGTCTTGTTCTTACTTTTACATGCTTGTATGTGGCATAAATACCACTACATTTTGTTGTTTTTATTACAAGGCCTTGATTACATACCTTGGCTCCCAATATTGATTCTCGTCAATCACAAGATTATTTATGCATGTTACTACTAACCCTTTCTTTGTAGGATTTTTTATTTTTCTCACTTGAAGCCCCATTCTAGGGGGAGCTACCGTCAAGGGGGAGTTTGAGATACGTGGACTATTTTTCCACTCTTTATTTCTTTGTTAGGGTAACTTTTTGTTTCGACAAAAAAGGGGAGAAGAAGTAAAACTTAGGCTTTCAAAAATATACATCTAATCTTAAGTTTTACTTATCATAACATTATGTTTTGTCATCAACAAAAAGAGGGAGATTGTTAATACAAATAAACCGTAAAAACGTTTATTAATATTTAGCGATCTCTTTGTGTTTTATTGATAACAAATATAATGTTATCATAAGTAAAAGTATAAGGATACATGTTATTTTTGTAAAGCATTTACATATAGTCATTTAATACAAATTGTTGTAATAAATCATTTGTTGTAATAGTTTATTAGGATGGGTAAAAACCACAACCCACGAACCATACCCATGGTATTAACCTATGATCCATTGACTAGATGCATTACATCTATTAGATACATTGTATCTAAATAAATAACCATGGACCAACCCATAACCCATGACCCATGACCCACCCATAGGCAAAGAGGAGCGTCCCACGGATCCCTAGAGTTGCACTAGACGGATCCCTTAAGCAAGGGATCCGTGGGATCCGTGCAACAGTGGCAAGTTTTTGCCTATAAATAGGGAGCCATTCTTTCATTTTTATTCACCCCTCTTCTTACTAACTCTCTCATATATTCTTACACTCTTCTAACAAAAGATAACTTGATCTAGAGAGTTGTTCTTCTTTCTTCTATTGTGATTCTCATATAGGTCCTTCTCTAAGGCGAGATCACGAGCATTCTACAAGTCATCCAAGCAAGAGGTCCTTGATTGATTTGTTCCTCCACAAGATTTCTGTAGCAAAGATATTGTACTTGATATTTCACATATTTGTTGTGTAATAGTCGTGTTGGTTTGGTCCTCCGTGTTACGGACTCGGTATTTAGCTTTGAACCGTAAAAAGGTGTAAGCAACGTTGTGAAGGCTTCTCCGCCAAGTTTAAGGAGTTTGTTGTTATAGTGCTTGAACTCTCGAGTAGGTGACTCGGGGATTGGAGTAGGGCAAGGAAGGTGTCCTTGTAGCCGAACCACTATAAATTGGTTGTGTCATTTCTATCCCTTACTTTACTTTCTTTCCTTGCATTACTCTTAGATCTATACTTTATCTTCATCCATACGATTTCACATAACATTGAATCTAAAGTTTTTAGAAACTAACTTAAAATCGGCAAAACTATTCAACCCCCCTTATAGTTTTCCACAAAATAGTCCTGAATATTAAGTGTCAATTTCCCTCCATAATGCTCGTATTTTATATCATTTATATGAATTTACGCTTGTTTTCCATTATATTTCACTTTCAGGTAAATTACGAGCATTGGAGCTAATGAGACGCGGATTTGGAGATTTTCTTAAGAGATTTATGATAGTATGCCCACTATGAAGAAGCTACGGCGTAACTCCACGCTCACATTACGCCGTAGCTAGCGCGTGACTCAGAAGACCAACTTAGCAGCTATTACGGCTTAAATCCCAACTAGGATTACGCCGTAACAAACTAGGTCAAAGGATGTTCCACGCTGCCATCAGATACGCCGTAACTCCTTCCTATGATTACGGCGTAATCAATACAAATGTAATCTGTACCGAAGATACGGCGTAACCCATTTCATGTGTTACGCCGTAACCAGCTTTACGAGAGCATTATTAAGGAATTATTAAGGTTACGGTGTAACTCTCAAACTTACGCCGTAACTAGATTGCGCCTATATAAACCTTAATTTATGCATTTCACATCATTCACTCCACATCCAAGAAGTAGAGAACGTGAAGAGGGGTCCAAAGGAATATATTGAATAGCATACGGAGCCATCTCTAAGGGTGAAATTACTCCCTAACGATAAGCATTAGTGATTATATTTTCTTTTACTTTCGATTCATGTATTTCATTATCTCAAACATTGAATCTTTTGTTTCGTTTAATATGATTGGCTAAGCACCTTTGGTGCTAGCCTAGTTATGACTCCTTAATTGTTTTGTTATGTTTACATGCTTTCGTATAATTTTTTCTAGTGTATGCATGCATAGTTCGTTGGTAGCTACCCTAGTTTCGATAGTTTTGAATGGCGGTAGTGTCTAGTTGCTTAGGAGATTTGACCAACTGACCCTAAGTAGGTAGATTGAGTGGGAAGGGTAAGAATTGACCAACTAACGACCCTTCCTCGCTTGTGCGAACTGACCAAATGATCACCTGCTGTTTGGAAGAACATAAGAAGTTAGGGATAAGTTTCTAACATGCTAGCTCCCGGGCACTCATTGTTACGAATCTTGCATGTAGAGGTACTTAATGACTTGGTTTAGGGGACTAAAAACAACTAGACTTTCAAGGGTAGTAGCTTGATCTCCGGTAGAAGCCTTTGCTGATAGGTTAGGACGAACTGACCAAATGCTGTCCTAGCAACTTAAACCCCCACTTAAATCAATTGGAAGTAGTTAAACGTGAAAATAACATGATAGGATGAGTAACTAGGTTATCACACTTTACCTCTCTTGATCACAACCTCTATTTACTTTTCGCATTTCATTTATTGTCTTTTAGTTTAATAATCACTTCTACCCTTAAAACAATTAAAACCAGTGACACCTAGACTTAATTAGAATCCGCTCACATAGTTCTTGGGACGACCTCGGGTTTATCGATTACTACACTACACAAGACCGGGTACACTGCCCATGAGTGCATAAGGTGGACCATAGTTAAACGAGACTTTATAAATATTAAAACCTAATCAAAAATCGTACATCAACTACCCAAAACACAAACATATACTGGATTCCATCAAAACACAACTACCCTAACCCAACCTAAGAGTCCTAGTTCCAATTTACCTAAGAAGTATTTCTTTTCACGGGCACTTAAGTCAAATTCTAACACCTGGATCTGAAGTGCCATTGCATGTTTAACATCACATTTTTGCATATCATTCATGAGATGAATGGTTGAACATGCCACACGACCGCGTGCTGTTTCTAGTACTTCAATTTCTTGTTTCCTAGATTTTATGGATGTGGTGAGTTCAAGACATAGTTGTTTCACTTTTTTCTTGCGTTGCTTGTCTTTTTCGGCTTCTCTACTAAGATGTATGGTTACAAACTCTACCATTCTCGACTCTTGATCGTGCGTAGCAGCCATTAGCAAAAGTGTAATTAGATAATAGGAAAACGTTTATGTGTGGTGTTGCAAAAGTGTGATTAAGGTTAGAAAAAGTTTAATAGTGGTGTTGAAGATCACTAGGTTGATTTAAAAACTAGTAAGGAATCGAAGTTGGAAAGTTTTATGAAATTGGAATGTTGTTTGATCTGATAATGAATCAGATTATGATATACAATAGTTGTATTCATTGTTGCAATTTGTAAGATATAGGATTTCAGAAACACATTAAACCAATTCCATATGGGGCGTATATAATTGTTTAGAGAGAGAAAGTTAGAGAGACAAAGGGAAGAGAGTTGGGAACTATGTGAAACAAAGAAAAATGGTATAGAAGCTCCAACCCTCTACCTTGGGAGGTAGAGGGTATTTATAGTGTCTTAGAATTAACGCCACCTATGGGCCATACAGTGGGTAAAGACCCGTCCGTCCTCAATGGTTTTACTTAACTAACATCACTTGACTACGACTACGAGCTTTCTAACGAATACATACACTTGAGGTAACCGACACTTTAGCGACTAAATTTTCTAATTCCTAATAATCTCCCCCTAAGGGAGGTCACCTCAATTTATAATGAATACAAACAGATATAACGTTAGATTTTCTTGGATTCTTGATTAAGTTCTTTGCTCAGTAGCTCATAGTCTTTGATTCTTCATGTTTTGCATGTTTGGATTATTCAAGTGGAGGTCTTTAAGTGATCCACGTGATAATGAGTTTTGAGCCAGCTTTGAGATCATCAGCTTGCATAAATATCTGACTCTTCCATTGTGGTGTTGACATTGTGTGATGTTGTGACAGTGGACCGACATGCACACATTCTGGATCATGAATTCTTTTCATCAGAGTAGCGGAAGCTTTAGTTAATTCATGATACTTGCAGCAGCGTAGCAGAAGCATGAAGTGATAATATCAGAGTCGTTGATGCACTTATCATGATTTCTTTTGCAATGAATGAGTTATGTAAGCACGCGGCTATGGATAGACCTCTCCATTCTAATCAGCTGCAAACATCAGGCGTACCTGCATAAAATAGTTAGCAATAAAGCGCATGAAAGTGTCTTTGATCAATTTCGTTGAATTGAGGTAAACGGCCCACGGTTCCCCGTTGATCAGTACAAGTACTGCCTGTGATTAGGTATAATTTCGAAGAATCACCTTGACAGGGTTTCGCAACTGCTCTAGCTATTCTCAAACCGGAACGTCTCAAAGAAGACAACACGAAGTGAGTGAACCAGCGAATTTGAGATTCACTGATTGATGAAAATAGATTTGAAAAACAATCGTGTACTGCTCAAAATAAAGTTTTTTTGCAATACAACGAAGGTTTTAAAGAAAATTAATTATCAATCATAAACTCCTTTTGTTTTTGAAATATTAATACACAGCCGATGTGCTAGAGAAAAGAGTTTTAAGCACAACAACCGGTTTATCAAAGATATCCGTCAATCCATATCCTGAATCAGGATTGATTCAAAATTTTGAATCGCCCCATTGTTTCTGTTCAGTTGTCACATGGTTGATCTATTAGATAGATCTCACATGCCACCTACCAAGAGCTTGTTTGATGTTGGCTCTAGAAGGCTTTCCATCTTCATTGTGAATATGTTTGCATATCACTCAGATGTTCTGGCAATACCACAAGGATAATGCGTAGGACTCTTAAAATATATTCTCTCTTTCCACATTTTGTGAAACAGAGAGTTTTCATTGATTGTGTCCTTAATGAGATTTATTGATGATCTCGTGGCTCTAGACTCAATTGTGCACATTCGGTTCCTATGCCAGAGACTAGGGAGAGGGTCTCCTTCTTCAATATCAACTATCTCTAAGAGAAAGTCGATAGATAATGTAGGTTCTCCTGTGAGAATGAAACAAGTCCTTTCAAGAGGAACTTGAGTAGCTTGGGAAGTTGTAGTGCAGTGCGTCACTGGGTCCATGACGTCTTGTCTTCAATACCGGTGTTACCTAGGTAACAGCCAGTAGCATATGAATTGAACCCGGTTTCTGCCCTAAGGTCGAAATAATGGAGGGCTATTTCTTTTCACCCTTTTATCATTCATTTCTTTTTCATTCTTCAACCCCTTCAGTGCTTACCGAAATTTCATAACTAGAACCTTGTTGGGTTTGTTCCAGTTCTAGCTCTATCTCAATCCGCACTCTTCCCATATCTCACTTTACTCCTTTTATTATCATACCTAAGGACTTCTACACTATCTAGTAGATTGTCCCTGGGTAGATCCCTCCGGCTCTGGCGGGATCGTGGGAACGAATACCTAACCTAACCATCCTTATATCACCATACATAAAGTAAATTTGGTCGGTCTTTTTGGTATTGTTCATCAGCCATTGGAACCAATTGAAACCCATTTGAAAATCAATCCAGGTACTTGTGATACATGATAAAAAAATTTTGTACCTGAATCGTTTTTGATATTTTAGAAAACGGCTCCCCCTCAACATGTGCATCATATGTTTGAAATCATTTTGGCACATGGAGGCAAGAGGAAGAATTCACTTCTTTGATAAATATTTTCTAAAAATCTCGACATTACTTTCCCGATCAAAATCAGTGTTTCAATACAGTTGAAGATATTTTCGGGAAAGAATGTGGTTTTCAAAAATTTGCTCCCCCTCAATATGTGCATCTTATTTTGAGATTGTTTAGCACATATTAGGGAAAATCTGCACTTAGAGACAAATCAGTCACGTTTTAATACATTTTGGTTTGATATAAATGCTCCCCCTTAACATGTGCATGGAAAATTTGAAATCGTTTGGCACATGCATGAAGGAGAGCTTGTTAATCACGTATAAAAACATTTATCAAATTATCAGTTTAAATCCAATTTAAATCACAAATTCTCCCCCGATCACAATTTTCAAATCCTTTGAGAGTTGTGATCTCTATTGATTTAAATTAAATTTTGAGAGCTTTTGAGGAGAATAGTGACTTGCTTTTGAAAGACATTTTAACTAATAAGGATTAGATTTTGAGACTTTAAACTCCATTGACCACTCATGCATAAATATCTTTTGAAAATATAATAATAGCCAAGGTCTTGAACCACTTGTATAAAACATTGTTCATTTTGATTATCCAAAAGTAGAACTTGTTCTTTTACGTGCCAATTGTTTAAAAAATAACATTTTTAATTGAATTGAAATCATTCTCCCCCTCAATCAATGACATGAGTTGTTGATTGAGAGTTAGGGATTTTGACACAGATAAGCTCAGATGATTTTCAAAAATAATAGAGTACTAGGTATTTTCAAAGCAATTTTTTTTTCATTAGATGACAAATATTTTTCAGAAGAATCATTAGACGGAAAAATATTTGGAAAGAAAACATTTGTCTTTTTGGTGACAAACATTTGTTTTAAGAATCAGAGCATGAGATTTGAAAAATAAGATAAACATGGCTCTGTTCTTTACTTTTAATATGCGTTACTACCTGAAATGACAATAAACCACCATTTTTCTCCGCCTCAATTTTTTTTAAAGCAATTTATGTACATTCGAAGAACATCTAAAAACCCGTGACATTCTTTGAATTTCAACACAAAGTCGGTAGATGATATCGAATAAAGAAAAACATGACAAAATAACAATAATTTTTGGGATTTTTCAAGATTTTCTAATTTTTATGGATTTTTGAAGTTTTCTATTTTTCTATTTTCTTTTGTTGGTTTTATAATTTTGTATTTTGCTTTTTGAAAAAAATATATACAAGAGATAGATGAAGCAAGACCTTTACTCATCGTCTTCCTCTTGAAGACGTTTGAGTGTTTCCGATTGTAGACTCTTTAGACCAAGTCGTCGAAGGTTAAACTCAAAACGTTCTCTAGGAAGAGCTTTGGTGAAGATGTATGCTAACTGGTATTCAGACCTCACAAAATAGAGTTCTACCACACCTTTTTCCACTTGTTCCTGTATGAAATGATGTCGAATGTCGATGTGCTTTGCTCTTGAGTGTTGAACGTTGTTGCAGGAGAGAGCAATGGCACTTTTGTTATCACAATACAAAGGGATTTTGTTGAATTCAAAGCCATAGTCAGATAATTGGGATCTCATCCATAGGTTTTGAGCACAACAAGATGACATGGCTATGTATTCAGCCTCTGTAGAGGATATAGAAATACTCATTTGTTTCTTTGAAGACCAGCTCACAAGCTTATCACCCAAAAACTGACCACCTCCAGACATACTTCGACGTGTATCTTGACATCCTGCATGGTCAGCATCTGCATAGGCTGTTAGTGACATACCGGTGTCCTTCGGGTACCAAAGTCCCATATTGATGGTTCCTTGGAGATACCGAAAGACCCGTTTAACCGCTTTAAGGTGCTTTTTGGTAGGCTTAGCCTGGTATCTAGCACACATGCATACAGCGAACAGAATATCAGGTCTACTGGTTGTGAGGTACATCAGGGATCCAATCATACTTCACTATTTCGTTTGATCTACCATGATCCCTGAGTGGTCCTCATCCAGTTTGGTACGTTCCACCATGGGAGTGTCAACGGTGTCACAAGTGTCAAATCCAAATTTCTTTAAAATTTCATTTGTATATTTAAATTGATTAATAAAAATGCCTCCGGTACTTTGTGAAATTTGTAATCCGAAGAAAAATGACATTTGTCCCATCATTGACATTTGAAATTTTGAGCCCATCTCCTTAGAAAAATGGTCACATTCATTGGGGTCAGTCGAGGCAAAAAATAATATCATCAACATAGATTTGAACGTGAATTAAATGTTTTCCTGACTTTCTGGTGAACAATGTCGGATCAACTGCTCCTTTGTTGAATCCAGTAGATAGAAGAAACTTTGATAGCGTATCATACCATGCCCTTGGAGCTTGCTTCAACCATACAGAGCCTTCTTCAAGCGATAGACATGAGTAGGATGCTCTAGATTCACAAAACCTTCAGGTTGGTGACGATACGACTTCTTTAAGATCTCCGTTAAGAAAAGCTCTTTACATCAATCGATAGACTACCATGTTCTTACATGCAGCATTAGCCAAGAAGATTCTGATTGCCTCGATACGAGCAACTAGAGCAAATGATTCTTCAAAGTCAATACCCTCCTCTTGACGGTATCCTTTGCAACCAATCGATCCTTGTTCTTTAATACATCACCATGCTCATCAAGTTATACTTTGAAGATCCACTTTAGAGCAATGATCATATAAGCACGTCGGAGCGGTACTAATTCCCATACATCTAGTCGATCGAACTCGTGAATTTATTCTTGCATGGCATTGAACCAGCTGTCTTCATTCATTGCAGTTTTAACGTCTTTTGGTTCAACCTTGGTTAGTACAGAGTTGAAGAAGCACCATAAGGCATCAGTTGCAAGTTGTTTGCGAGTGGATACTGGACGAGAGGAATTTCCAATGATGTTGTCCAATGGATGATCATGTGTCCATTTTCTAAGGTGTTCGTGTGGTTGTTGTTGAGGAACTGAAGTAGCATAGTCGATTTCTCCTGATGAAGATGGTTCTGATGATAATTCAGGAGCAAATATGTTTTCAAAGGGGCATCTTCAGGAGTAGCAAAGGGATTATCTCCATCAAAGGTGCCAAACACAATTCCATGATGTACACTTAATGATTGATGATTTGTTGATGAGACAGAGTGATCAGCAGCAGGCGCTTCTTGAGTTAATGACATAGAAACTGAAGGGTTAACTTCATTGACAGTGATAGGAGCAGCCTCTGTTGATGGAATTGACAGATCATTAGCAATTGTCTCATAGTGTTCATCAAACATTGGATCAAACAATTTCTTCAAATCATCTTCAAGGAGACATAAGGAGTTGTGGCGAAGAATCGTGTACAAGAGTAGAACTGATGGGACTACTTGATGAAGATTGTGATGCGGGTCCAAAACTGGGTTGTCCTGGAGCCATTTGACCGGTCAGCTCATCGAACGTAACGTGAATTGTTTCCATGATATTTCGGGTTCTTTTGTTGTAGATTCGGTATCCTTTTCTGCTTGGTGCATATCCTACAAATACTCCAATGTCCGCTTTAGCTTTAAGTTTGCCTAAGTCTTGACCCTCATTAGTTGGATAACACAATGCACCAAACACACGAAGGAATGAAGATTAGGTTTTCGATTGTGGACAAGTTCATATGGAGTTTTTCCATGAGAAGTGTGAATTAGGAATCGATTTTGAGTGTAGCATGCGGGCAATGGCTTCCAGTAGAAACATTGGAACCTTTAAGTAAATCAGCATTGTTCTTGCGGCTTCCACAAGAGTTCGATTTCGTCTTTCAACTACACCGTTCAGTTGAGGAGTTCGTGGAACACTTCTTTCATGACTGATTCCAACACTTTCATAAAACTCACTAAGTTCTTTATTAACAAACTCAGTTCCATTGTCTGTTTGGATTATTCTGACAGTTTTGTTAAGTCGAACCTGCAGCTGTTTGATAAGTTTAATGACGATATCTGGAGTTTCATCCTTTGTCCTTAAGAACTTAACCCAAGTAAATCGAGAGTAATCATCAACCACAACTAACACATATTTCTTCCCGAAAATATTCTGCACTCTCATGGGTCCACATAAATCCATGTGAATGGTATGAAGAACTTCCATAACTGAGTTTGTAGGTTTGGGTTTGTGGGCATACTTCTTGCTTTTTCCCAATTGGTATGCTGAACAAAGATGATCCTTTTCATACTTTAGTCTAGGTAAGCCTATTACTAAGTCCTTTCTGGAGAGATCATTTATGGTGCCAAAGTTCAAGTGATTTAGACGACGATGCCATAACCATGACTTTGTTTTCGAAGCCTTTGACAACAAGTAGATTGGAGAAGACTTCATCATATCTTCGATAGAGATGGTGTATAGATTTGAACCACGAGTTCCTCTTAAAAGTTCTCTACCATCAAGTTCTCTAATGAAACAAGTATGTTTTCTGAAGGCCACTTCTAGATCAGAATCACATAATTGACTGACAGAGAATAAGTTATCACCAAGACCTTCAACATAATATACCCTGGAGATAACACTATCTCCAACAACATAGTCTCCATAACCCATAATTGCACCGAAATGATCATTCCCGAATCTAACCGTCCCGATGAATTTACTCACAAAGTTCATGAGCCGTGACCGGTCTCCAGTCATATGCTTGGAACAGCCTGAGTCCAGGTACCACATAACGATTTGAACGATCTGCAATTGAACACAGACAAGAATGGATAACAGGATAATTGGGATCCCCATGCAAGAATGAGTTCCATTTGGTTAGTAACAGTGATTGAAACACCCACATCAGAAGTAGAAATAATGGAATCATCAGGGATAGATGCAGTGCCAGTGTCCGTATTTGACCTATTCAAAGTATTTTCACTTCTTAAAGGAATAGTTCTACCAGTAGGCATCCATTTCCTAATGGGCATTGATCTAGATAATTTAGGGCACATCTCATTAAGATTGAATTTGCGGCCAGTAGGTATCCACTGATAACCTATGTTACTAAATTTCCTTCATGTGGGTTTCCAATGTTTTCTAACCTTCTTCCACCATTGCTTTCTAGCCTTCTTAGCTTGATTTTTTGTATTCACTATCTTAACAGGGCATTTAACAGCATTAATCAACTCATTCACACCACATTCAAGATTAGTAATAGAAACCAAACAATCATCATTACATGTTTTGCCAATAGTAGCTGAATTCGAATTAATTACAGTACGCTTATAGCATACTAGAATCAACACGATTCGTTTTATTCAACTCAAACTTAATGTTCCTAGGGTGGTCTTCTACTTTCTTCCATTGCACATTCTTAGCTTGCGATATCCTATCTTGCTTTGTATTGCCTGAAGGCTTTTACCGGCTTGCATTTGTGTCACTGATTACTCCTGTAGAGGGAATTATAGGAACATTAGTTGGTTGAGCTACCATTTGCATTCCTGAACTAGACGTGCAGGGATCTGATCTAATTGAAGGTACTCTAGAGTTCAATTTCTTAATAATGGGCATAGAAGTGTTGGGATCTGAGCTACTCGATGGCATATTAAAATTCACTTTCTTAATGCTAGGCATAGAACAAGGCATCACAGCTTTACCTTTCTCACAAAAAGATTTAGGACACGTTGCTCTTAAACATTCTAACAGCTCCTAAGATCGTTTGGCCTGAATGCAAGCAAACCTAATTTCGCTATCAAATGGCTTATTTATGAAATCCTCTACTACAATATCTCGGAGACATTCTAGACTATCCTTAAGGTAAGCGAAATAGTTATGAAACACAAGTACATTATTTCTAAGATGAGGAGGAATGTATTTAACAATCACAGTATATTTATAGTCAGCAGATGACTTTGATGCGACATTCTCATTAAAGACAAGTGGCATTTTCCCTTTTACCTGACTCCTCAGATTCTCAATTTCCTTTTGTAAAGACGTTATTATTTCGTTGTTCTTGTCACGAGTGACTTTCATTGAATCATATAACTCTTTAAAGTGTTGTTTCACCTTTTCATTTTCTTCTAGAAAACTCTCATTTTCCTTTTCTAAAACATTAACCAAGTTTTGAAGATGAAAAGTTTGAGAACACTGAGAATCTAAAGGAGGAGGCATTTGGGAGCCAGTCACATTGTTCTTTTCACCCTTTAATTGTGAAATTTGGGTTCTCATTTTTCTGATCGTGTTACAATGAGCTCAAATCTGTTCATCACGTTTGCTGATTTCAGAAACTACATCAAATTCAGGAGCATCCAAGGATGTCTTGATATTTGAGGTTTTAACATTTTCTGTTAGATGTTGATATTTGAATTGCAAAGCAAGATGCTCAACTTCCAATTTAGAAAACCGTTTCACCAGGTCATCATGATCATCCCATTCAACTTTATCATGCAATTTAGAGTTAGTTTTCTCAAGCTCAATGACACGATCGTGGGAGACTTTCAGAGCAACAGATAATTCATGAAATTGAGATGCATTAATTGAACAATTCGTGGCAGTGTATAACACATCTTGAGTGATACATTCAGAAATCAGATTCTCATTTAAGGTATGCAAGTTCTTCCTCTCAATCTCATTATATTTTAATTCTCGCTCATGGTCATTGACCTCAACTATCATTGCATCAAATTCCTTTTCCATTTCTTTAATATCATAATCCATCCCCTTTTTAAGACTCTCAAATTGACCTTTTAATTATTTAAAGAAAGGCATGATCTCAGTTAAATAGCATTCTTTAGTTTGCTCAAAACCCCTCTCCCCTTCAGTTATCCCAGTAGGTGTGATCCTTTTCTTACATGTCTTCTCAAAATCAACAAATAATTGATAAATAACATACTGACTGATTAAGGTCTTGCTCTTAGTGGGAATAGATCTAGGAACTAAGTGCATTGGTGTATTGGGGATATATGGCAGTGGGAAGCATTCTCCAACATGGGGGATTCTGTTCAACAAACTCATCAGCTTTTTTCATGTCCATATCCTTTTTCAAGAACACTTGTTCAGGGGTTAGCTGTGTTTGAGGTATAAACTTGTTAAATGCAATCCAATTATCCTTAGCATAGTTGGGTGTTTTATAACTGATTTTATTTTCTATGCATGAAGGGCTCTTAAGTTTTTCATCCAATTTCTTTCTAGTGACTTCTTCTAACTGCTTATCTTCCTCAGTATTCTCAGCGCAACTAGGTTTCTGTCTAGGCTTAAGGATTTCATTGCCATCATAAATTACCTTCTGTGCTTCTCTAGCTTTCTTACAAGCGTCAAGGTTTGGTTTATCAACTAATGCAACACTATGTTTGTCACTTACAACTCTATGCTTAGTGATCATGTGAGCAGTCTGAATGGTGTTTCCTTATACGTAAAATTTGTTTTCAAGTTTGTTTTTCAAAGTTTTTAGGTTGGAAAATTCATTTAAAAGTTTTGATTCCTTAGCATTAAATTCCTGCTTAAGCACTTTCACATTTTCTTGAAGTTCTTGTTTTTGCTTAGCCATTTTATTAAGCTTTTCTTTCAAGGAGTCTAGCTCTTGTTTTAGTATTTCTCCCCTAAAGTTACTTTTTCTAATAATTGTACGCATTTGGTCATCCATTTCCTGCTCACGAGTGGTTAACTCAAACTTAGCGCGTTGTTCATAAATGGCAACTTGTTCTTTATAGGCATTAAGTTCGAAGATAGGAATCATCAGGGCACATGGAGTGTATTCATTAAAAACACAGTCATCATTGACTGCAGAAGATGCATCACTTGGTTCAATCACACTTTCACTTTGGATCACATATTGATCATATGGGACAATATTACTATTACCCATATTAACAATATCTCTGTTTCAAGTTTCATGTGATTGAAATTTGTCATGTATCTTTTGCTCATCAACTTCATCATATAATTTTAATACTTCTGAGATGATTGATTCTTTGGATGGACCAGCTTGCTTTGGTGATGAGACCTTTGGAGAGACCATTGGAGAAATGCTAGCCATGAAGATTGTCTCAGGTAGTCATCATCGACATCGAGTCATATGCATCACAATCGGAAACTTGAAAGGCATTTTGATGATTGTGACCTATTTCCTGAATTGGCTGCTCATCCACATCTGCATCATATGTCTTAGCATTCCCTTCTGCAAGAAATAACAACTCCTCTTCATCCAAAATGCACCATTGTCCTGAGCTTGCACAAGCAACATCTTGTCTCTGAAGTATTCTGCATTTTGAGGACGTTTTGGAGATGTGCAGTTCCTTGCAATATGTCCATCACCACCACAGTTGTAGCACTTGGTTGGCTTTACTTGTCCTTGATTGGCATTCCTTCTACGATTCTGATTAGACACATACCCTCCACCAATTCCATCTCTTCCCTGTTCATACTGCCTACCTTGAACTGGTTGTACCATAACCTTTCCATCTCTGACCATAGCATGGTTGTGAAGATTGGATGCAGTTCTAATTTCATTGTTGGTGTGTAGACTGTTAGTATGTGGGGTAAGAGTCAAGTTTTGTTTAACCATAAGGGCCAGTTGATTGATGAAGTGTTCCATGACTATATCAGCATCAGGTTGCTTGAACCTCGGATCGGGAATGAGTTTGTGATTACCATTTCTAGTATGTATGACTTGTGAAGCTTTTGGTAATCCCTACATTGGTGTAGAATGCTGTTGAATCATTTGATGAACTTGTTTCTCCATGTTTAGTTTTGAACTGTTCAAGAATCATTCTTTCAAACATAGCATGCCTCTCATTCTGAAGAAGGAAGGCATACAGTTGCTCATAGTTGGTGTTCTTTAATCCTTTGGTTAGCTTCACAGAGGTGACGAATTTGTGCCATTCTGGATTCATGTTGTTCACAAACTTTGAGTTCAGCTGAATATTCGGCATGGTCATTTTGATATTCCTCATATCATTCACAAGCTTTTGGAACCTCACATAATATTCATAGACACTTTCTTCTGGTTTCATCTTAAAATGCTCAAATTCATCATACAGTTGTGATTCTCTGTCCTTAGTTAATTCAGTGCCCGAGAGAAGCATCTTGACATTATCCCAAACCGCCTTGGCTTCAGTGTTGTGATTGATAAGCTTGTAGATATCTTTGGAAGACCCTGAAGTATAATGTTTGAAGCCCTGATATCAGCATCGAATCTCTTTTTTTCTCCTTACCACTGAGCTCATCATACGCTTTGGTCTATCCAATCCAAAGATCGTGTTCCATCTCAAGCAGCAGATCAATTATGTCTCTTGTAGTCTTCAACTGCATAAGTCCTTCATCAATTGATTTGAGAATGTTGACCCCATTTTCCCTTCCCAAATAGTACAACCTGATTCGTTGAGCCCATGAGTCATAATCAGCTCGTCAGCATAGGTGGACGAGTATATGATCCTGCTGCTTGAACGTCCTCAACTACAGTAGAAACGATAGTAGGCATGTTGTTAGACATGATTACAAGTTCTACGGGATTTTACAATTCTTTGATTAAACCGGGAACTTGATTCTTTCACGGGATTTTACTAAACCAAAAGAACAACCGTAAAAATGTAGCACGAAGAAGTGACAAATCTCAATAGACAAGTAGCTAAATAGTTAACTCGCTTTGGTATCAACTCGCTAAACAGTCAACTCGCTTAAAAGACAAGTCGCTTAAAGAATCAACTCGCTAACTAGCCAAGTCGCATACAGAGACAACTCGCTTAACCACCAAGTCGCTTAAACCAACTCGCTGACAATACAACTCGCTTAATAGCCAAGTCGCTTTAAAACTCAAGTCGCTTAAAGAAACAACTCGCTTAATAGCCAAGTCGCATATTCCAACTCGCTGTTAATACAACTCGCTTAATAGTCAAGTCGCTTAAACCAAATCGCTTCCAATAACAAAGCAACTCGCTTAAAGAACAAAGCAACTCGCTTCCAAGAAATGCAACTCCGTAGCTCAACTCGCTTATTACACTTTTCAAAAACAACCACTTTATCAATAAAAAACAACCAAACCACAATGATTTAAGCCTTCCAATTCAAAACCTAAACACATATGATGATCCTAAACACAAAAGTACAATCAAAATTCTAACTTTAACACTAGAAATTGACCAAATGATTCAAACTCTTCTAAACACTTATAACCCCAAAAACCTTAAGAAATCCACCAAAACAAAGAGCATGAAAGATGAGTGATCAAACCATGGATCTTGATACCAATTGTAAGATATAGGATTTCACAAACACATTAAACCAATTCCGTATGGGGCGTATACAATTGTTTAGAGAGAGAAAGTTAGAGAGAGAAAGGAAAGAGAGTTGGGAACTATGTGAAATAAAGAAAATGGTATAGAAGCTCCAACCCTCTACCTTGGGAGGTAGAGGGTATATATAGTGTCTTACAATAAACGCCACCTACGGGCTATGGATCAGGCATACAGTGGGTAAAGACCCGTCTGTCCTCCACGGTTGTACTTAACTAACTACTTACTAACATCACTTGACTACGACTACGAGATTTCTAACGAATACATATACTTGAGGTGACCGACACTTCAACGACTGAATTTTCTAATTCCTAACACAATTTATGTCCCTTTGAATAATCGATCGGGAGTGTAACCGTTATGTCTGGGAGTAAATTGGCGGGAAAAGTGAAAAGACTAAAGTACCGACGTAGCCCTCAGTGTTAAGAAGAAAATAATGCTAGTTAGGCCGAGGGATACAAATTGCATGGAAACATCTACAGTAAGGAAAATTTTTGCAGTTTTATTTTTTCAATGGCTAAAAATATAATTTTGACTATGCTCAGGGATATTTTTTGTAGTTTACCCTAAATATTAAAACATTTGTTACACAATAAATATACAGGTAAGTGACACCTTAACCACCAGACTCGCCTTAATAACTGTAGTAAACTGAAACGTTGATCGATGTTACGTTCTTACATTACTCATTCCGTCCGAAATTATATGTCCACATTTCTATTTTAAATGTTTTAAAATAAATGTCCCCTTTATGTTTTAACTAATCAAATGAAATTTTAGTGGTTAAGGATTATATGTCATTAGTGGAAACTAAAAGTTTGTGCAAAATAAAAGTGGATATATAAAGTATGTTTGGTGAAACGAACGGTAACAGTTAGCGTAGTTGTGTGTGTGTGTGTGTTTGTTAAATGTAGTAGTAAGCAGTAGGAATATGCAGAGCTATGCAATAGTAAGCAATAATCTTTTTTTCTTTAATAAAAGCATTTGGTAACATATGTATCTATAATTATAAATGAGGTAAAATAATATATACATATATTTAAATAGAACATGGTTATGTGTGTAAAATGGTCGGGTGTTACTTACGTACATGACAACAACATGGTTATATTTAACTTTCATTTGTGGCTAAATAACTACGATATATGCATCTACTGATTTATCCATAGCAAGATAACATAGACTAAACTGTCACAACTCACAACTCACTTACCAGAGCTTCATAAACAAACATTGTTGAATTATCCTTCTTAAAAAATAGCCACAACTCAACACTCTTTTGCCAAACGACCATTAAAAGTCAAAATGGTTACCACTCCTTTACGAAACGAGTACTAAAAAAAGCCTCAAAAACCTCCACAACTCTTCGTTCCTTTGCCAAACGACCACTAAAAATCAAAAGTAGAATTTAAAGAATACAAATATGTTAAATGCTTGAGAAATGAGCTTTTAGAAATGTAACATTTTGACAAAACAAAAATGCTAAATGATCGGTACCTAACAATTTTAATATTTAAATACTAAATGTTAAATTTTAAAACATAATCTAAAAGCTTGTCGCTAAACATTACCTTAATAGCTCTCCGATTATCTTTATTTACCTTACAAGTAAATGCATAAAAATCGTTGGATCATGTGGACTTGGACTTGGGCCATAACGACAAGAAAAAATACCTAATCTCGACTTGGGCTTTATATCATGTCATATAACACCCAATCATACAATGTCGTTTATTTCAATGAAAATAAATCCATTGTTGTTTCAAAAAAATGAGATAAATCACAAATAAAGTAGCATCATTCTTGTCAGGGTGATCAGATATAAATTTGTAAACGACTATGAATGCGAAATTGCATATGTAGTAGCTAAAACGTCAGGTAGATACTGATGAGTTATAACAACACTGATTAATTTGCATCTTGAAGTATATATGTATATTTTACTTTTTTTACAAAGGTAAAATAGATTAAATAAAATGAAAAGTTATTTACAAGAGATCACAAGAAAACGAAAATGGCAGGAGAACCCCTACCAAAATCTTCTCTTGCCTAGGAAACAAAGGACTAATACAGATTTGGACAACCCCAAATTCATAACAAAATGTTGTAATGACTAAAATAAACAAATAACCAAACAAACACTAATGACAAACTAGACAAAACCCCAAAAACATAGTTATAGCAGATGAAAAGGCTTGATCTAAGGACATCATCACATTCTGAATCATCAATATACAAAATGACCAACCAATGCATATCAAAACAACACCATGTGAGAATATCACATAGAAAGCTAAAGTGCTAAAACTGAGTAATCGGGAGTCATCATATAGAACTGAAATTACAAGAAGCTTGAGTCTGAGTAATCCATAACATCCCAAGACAACTTCATATCTTATCCCAGATATTAAAATGTAGTTGGAACTAATGAAACAACTAGAAACTAAATACCACATATTATCATTCTCCCTGGTACAGTCTTGATACACGATGAACACCAGGTAAGTGATCACCCAAACACCCTGTCTCATTAAAAAACCTTGGCAAATAAAACCTTGTAGGAGAAACTTTGACCAAGGAAAAAAGAGTATAATATTTAGTAGAGTTAGAATTGCAGGTTGATAACATCAAATAGTCCTGAATATTAAGTGTCAATTTCCCCCAGAATGCTCGTATTTTATATAATTTATATGGATTTACGCTTGTTTTCCTCCGTATTCACTTTCAGGTAAATTACGAGCATTGGAGCTAATGAGACGCGGATTTGGAGAGTTTATTGATGATATATGATAATATGACCATTTTAAGATGTTACGGCGTAACTCTCCTCTCACATTACGCCGTAACAGAAGCGTAGCTCAGAAAACCAACTAAACTAAGGATTACGGCGTAACTCCCTCATAGGATTACGTCGTAACTAGTTAGGTCAAATGATGTTCCGCGCCGCTGCAAGCTACGCCATAACTCATTCGACAATTACGGCGTAACCATGATTTATTAAAGATACGACGTAACTCATTCCTGATGTTACGCCGTAACCAGCTTTTCAAGAGCAAAATATGAAGAATTGGATGTTACGGCGTAATTCTCAACTTAAGTTACGCCGTAACCATATCTGGCCTATAAATACCGCCCAAATTTCAGCATTTCTAATCATTCACTCCACACACCAAATCAGAGAACATGGGTAGAAGGTTGAAGGCAGATCTTAAGGAGCATACGGAGCCATCTCCAAGGGATAAATCACTCCCATACGATAAGCATTAGCAATTTATCATTTCTTTACTTTCAATTCATGTATTTCGATATGTTAAACATTGAATCGATTGTTTTAGTTAATATGAGCGGCTAAGCACCTCTAGTGCTAGCCTATTTATAATTCCTTGATTATTTTGTTTATGTTTACATTGCTTCCGTATAATTGTTTCTAGTGTATGCATGCATAGGTTTGTCAGCTACCTAAACTAAACTACGCTACAAACTAACTAATTAACTACAACATAACGTAAATAACTACAAGTCTACGAGCTAAAATATGCTAGACCGTTATTGGGGTGACCGACACTTTAATATGGAATTTCCAATTCCTAACAGAGCATATCCATGACCCATGGTATTAACCCATGATCCATTGACTAGATGCATTGCATCTATTAGATACATTGTATCTAAATAAATAACCATGGACCAACCCATAACCCATGACCCATGACCAATAACCCAAAAACCCATGGGCAAAGAGGAGCGTCCCACGGATCCATGGAGTTACACTAGACGGATCCCTTAAGCAAGGGATCCGTAGGATCCGTGCAACCGTGGCAAGTTTTTGCCTATAAATAGAGAGCCATTCCTTCATTTTTACTCACCCCTCTTCTTACTAACTCTCTCATATATTTACACTCTTCTAACAAAAGATCACTTGATCTAGAGAGTTGTTCTTCTTTCTTCTATTGTGATTGTCATATAGGTCCTTCTCTAAGGCGAGATCACGAGCATTCTACAAGTCATCCAACCAAGGGGTCCTTGATTGATTTTTTCCTCCACAAGATTTCTGTAGCAAAGATCTTGTACTTGATATTTCACATATTTGTTGTGTAATAGTCATGTTGGTTTGGTCCTCCGTGTTACGGACTCGGTATTTAGCTTTGTACCAGAAAAAGGTGTAAGCAACGTTGTGAAGGCTTCTCCGCCAAGTTGAAGGAGTTTGTTGACATAGTGCTTGAACTCTTGAGTAGGTGACTCGGGGAGTGGAGTAGGGAAAGGAAGGTGTCCTTGTAGCCGAACCACTATAAATCGGTTGTGTCATTTCTATCCATTACTTTACTTTCTTTACTTGCATTACTCTTAGATCTATACTTTATCTTCATCCATACGATTTCACATAACATCGAATCTAAAGTTTTTAGAAACTAACTTAAAATTGGCAAAACTATTTAACCCCCCCCCCCCTTATAGTTTTCCACAATTGGCATCAAGAGCTAAGTTTGTAAAAGTTTTAAAGTAAACCGTAGTTTAAAAACTTTTCGATCACTATGGGTTCTGAAAATTACAAGGAAGGGCAATCCATGCAACGACCTCCACTACTTGAAACTAATGGTTTTATATATTGAAAAATAGATTCGAAACGTATGTGAAGTCTAAAGATATTGATCTTTGGTACATCATTGTTGAAGGTGATTTTGAAGCCACTTCAAAAAATGAAAATGGAAATTTAGTTAACATACCTCATGATAAACTCACCGATGAGATTAAGAAAAATCTTTCCAAAAATAGTGAAGCTAAAATAGTTTTATATAATGCTTTACCCAAAAAGGAATTTGAAAGAATCTCCATGCTTAAAACCTCTAAAGAAATTTGGAATTCTTTAGTTGTCACTCATCAAGGTAATTAACAAGTGAAAAACAATAAAATAGATTTATTTGTTCAAGAATATGAACAATTTTCAATATCGGATGAGTAAACTATAAATCATTCTTTTGCTAATTTTAATACTATAATTACATCTTTACAAGCAGTTGATGAAACTTTTTCTAGCTGTAATCATGTTAGGAAATATCTAAGGGCACTTCCATCTAAGTGGAGATCTAAGGTGACGGCAATCGAAGAATCAAAAGACTTGACAATCCTCACCCTTGATGAACTCATAGGCGACTTAAAGGTCTATGAGCTTGTCCTTGCTAAAGATTTTGAAGCCTCAAAAGTGAAAGAGAAGCACAAATCTCTTGCCCTTAAAGCCAAGAAGGTCTCAAGCTTGAAGAGACCTCGATTGTAGGATGACGAGAAGTATGCCATGGCGGTAAGGGACTTCAAAAAGTTCTTTAGAAGGAAGGGAAGATACGTCAAACAACCATATGACGACAAGAAAGGATTCCGGAAAAGCAAAGAGGACGAGAAGGCAAGGGATGATCGCGCTTGCTTTAAATGTGGGGACCCAAACCACTTTATTAGTAAGTGTCACAAACGCGATGATCAAAAGGCATTCGTGAGCGGCTCATGGGGAATAAGCAAGGAGGAGGACGAAGAAATTTGTCTCATGGCAAATGACGAGGTACGTCACGAATACTATAGTAGCTCATCATTAGATGATGACTCATTACATAATGAATATGATAAACTTTTCAAAATTAGTTTAGAAGTAATCAACAAAAACAAGTTTTTGAAGAACCAAAACCAACGTTTAGAAAAAGAAGTCATAGAGTTAAAGGCAAAAATAAAACGTCTAGAAAAGGGGAAGATAGAAAGTGGCGAATGTGAACTTTGCAATGAACTTCAAACACTAGTTGATCATCTAGACTCTAAGATTGCTAGAATGAACACTAATACCTTAGATATGATATTGGATAGTGTTAAAACAGGAAACAACCAAAAAGGTCTAGGTTTTCAGGAACTTAATGCGTCAACTAGTGAAAACAAAGAAACACAATTTGTAAAGGCACTAGAAAAACAAACCACTGTTGTCTCGGATCCCACGGATCCCAAAAAAAGGGAACCAGCTAGTGTACAGCCAGGGATCCGTGGGTCTGCTGAAGCAAACAGTGGTAATAATGTAGCTTCCTCATCTAGAACTGATTTTGTTATTGTTAATAAGAGGAAACCAACTCATGTTACCATTAGACAACCACCTCCAAGATATAATCAAAGTTTTACAAGAAACAAAGGTCCATCATTTCCAAAACCAAACACATCTAGGAGACCTAATAATGTTTATCCGAGAAGTAACCATCTAACGGGATGGAATCCAAATATGCAAAATGGCTTTCCATTTCAAAACTTTGCACCATGGAACGCATATTCACCTTATCCATATATGTCTAACATGAATGGAATGTTTAACACTAATGGACCCATGAACAAATGGGGACCAAACTTTTGAGTTAATTGTTTTCTTAGTGTGCTTAAAGGTCGACCTAGATCCGGATGAGTGGGATCAAGGATAGGGTGCACAAGGCACATGACCAGCAATAAAGATTTATTCTCCACATATGAATCCTTCAATGGAGGAAATGTGGTATTTGGAAATACCAAAAGCAAAATCATCAGTAAAGGTACGATTTCTAACAAATCTCTAACCATTAACGATGTGTGTCACGTAGAAAACCTAAACTTTAACCTCTTAAGTATAGGACAAATATGTGATAAAAAGTGCAACGTACTTTTTAACAAAACTGGCAGTAAGATATTGAAAAACGGTATCACCATAGGTAGAGGAATTAGGAAACATGGAGTTTATGTCATTAAAATTAGTAATGAACCTAAAGACAAACTTTGTCTTACTTCTATGGATGATACTTCGACCCTACGGCATCGAAGATTGGGTCATGCCAATATGCGACTTCTTCAATCGCTATCATCCAAGAATCTAGTAAGAGATCTACCAAAATTAAAATATGAACATCACTTTTGTGATGCTTGTAACGTAGGAAAACAAGTCCATGCTAGTCACAAAGCTAAAACTATAGTCTCTACAACTAAGTGTCTAGAATTACTACACATGGATTTATTTGGTCCATCCGCTATCCAAAGTTAGAGGTAACTACTACACTTCGGTTATAGTGGATGATTACTCTAGGTACACATGGACTAAATTCTTAAAGAACAAAACTGAAACGTTCAATCACTTTGAAATATTAAGTAAGAAAATCCAAAGACAATTAGGAAGTCCTATAGTGTCAATTAGAACGGATCATGGTAGGGAATTCGATAATGAAGTGCAATTTGGAGCCTTTTGTGACGCTAATGGTATTACTCACAACTTCTCGGCTCCTCGCACTCCACAATCGAATGGGGTAGTTGAAAGAAAGAATAGAACCCTACAAGAAATGAGTCGCACCATGCTAAATGAGCAATCCATACCTCAAAAGTTTTGGTGCAATGTCGTTGATACCTCAACGTACATACTTAATCGAGTCTTAATTAGACCATTTTAGGTAAAACTCCATACGAGTTACTTCGAGGCAAAAAGCCTACGTTAGACCACTTTAGAGTCTTTGGTAGCAAATATTTTCTACTTAACACTAAAGATTACCTTACAAAATTTGATCCTAAATCAACCGAAGGTATCTTTTAGGTTACTCTCCATAAAGCTTACATACATAGTAAATAAAGAAACAATGAAGTTTGAGTCATTAAACGTAAAATTTGATGAGTCCACCCAAAACCTACTCTACCTCTTGTCGATGACGGATTGTCGAGAGTGAAGCCATTGTAATAAAGAAAAAGATAAGCGAAGAAGAAGAAACTTTAAATGATGAAATCATAAATATCAAAGAGTCCAAAGATCACCCCGTAGATAAGGTCATAGGAAAGTTAAACGAAAGAACCTTAAGGTCTCAAGTACAAAACCAAAGTAGCCTATTTTGTTTTGTCTCAACCATAGAACCTAAGAATACACAAGAAGCCATAAAAGATGAAAGTTGGGTAATGGCTATGCAAGAAGAGTTAAATCAATTTGTTTCTAACGATGTTTGGACACTTGTCCCTCCGCCTAGTAATCAAACCATAATAGGAACCAAATGGGTATATAAAAACAAGTTAGATGCAAATGGTGTAGTATCTAGAAACAAAGCTAGACTCGTTGCACTAGGGTATAATCAACAAGAAGGAATAGACTTTGATGAGACCTATGCCCCCGTGGTTAGATTAGAGTCTATAAGAATACTTCTTGCTTATGCTTGTGCTAATGATCTTAAGCTTTATCAAATGGATGTCAAAAGTGCTTTTCTAAATGGCTTTATTAATGAAGAAGTATATGTAGCTCAACCTCCGAGCTTCATCGATTTTGAAAAACCTAAACATGTGTATAAGTTAAAGAAAGCCCTTTACGGTCTTAAACAAGCTCCAAAAGCTTGGTATGATAGACTCAAGTCATTTTAATCAAACACAACTACACCATGGGGTTAGTTGATAACACACTTTTACTAAGAAAAGAGAGTCACATATAATCATTGTTCAAATATATGTAGATGATATTATATTCGGATCTACTTGTCAAAACATGTGTGATGATTTCTCTAAAATCATTCATGACGAGTTCAAAATGAGTATGATGGGAGAACTTAGTTTCTTTCTTGGTCTACAAATCAAACAAGTTGAAGATGGTATCTTCTTTAATCAATCTAAATACATAAAGGAGATGTTAAAGAAATTCGGTTTAGAAGAGTCAAAACCCATTAGGACACCAATGTCATCCTGCCACTAAACTCATAAAAGATGAAGACGGCGAATCCGTTGATGACACAAAATATCGTGGCATGATTGGTAGTCTTCTCCTCACGGCTATCGGGCTGATATCATGTTTAGTGTTTGTTCTATGTGCTAGATTTCAAGAAGATCCCTAAAACATCACATCTAGAAGCCGTCAAAAGAATATTTAGATACATTAAGGGTTCGACTCAATTAGGATTGTGGTATCCTAAGGGTACGGGGGTAGAAACAATTGTATATGCAGATTCTGACCATGCAGTTGATTATGTTGACCGAAAAAGTACAAGTGGGTATGTACTTTTATGGGATGTTGTTTAACATCTTGGTTCTCAAAGAAGCAAACGACATTGGCCATATCAACAACCGGCCGAATATGTCTCGGCAAAGCATGCCAACAAGCACTATAGATGAAACAAGCGTTAGTTGACTACGACATTCATCTAAGTGACATAGCCATTTATGTGACAACAAAGGTGCCATCGACTTAAGCAAGAATTCGGTATTGCATTCTCGCACCAAGCATATAGAGATTCGTCATCACTTAAGAACAATGTTCAAAAGGGGAACATCTCTATTGAGAAAGTAGCATCCAAAGACAACATAGCCGAGATCCCTCACAAAACCATTGGAAGCGGGTGACAATTCAACCTACTTCGCCTTGGTCTTGGTCTCATGAAAAAATCGTCGTAATTTGCTTTAAACTCTACAAGGTATGTAAACACTAGCCTCTTCTTTCTCGAAGTCTAGGATCTCTATTTCACCACGTAACTCACAAGCAATATGGGAATTTTCATAACCTATGTATAATTTACTTATAACCTCAGACTTTCATAATCTTCTTATTTTCAAGACAGTACCTCTTGTAAACACATAATTGCATACCCATTTTTAAGGAATAAACGCTTTATTCCACATGTTAAAGAAATCTCTTTTCAAAAAGGATACCTC
>OU343225.1:173107922-173169016 GCA_910596185.1 Chrysanthemum makinoi
TGAATTCAAAGCCCATAGTCAATAATTGGGATCTCATCCATAGGTTTTGAGCAAACAGATGACATGGCTATGTATTCAGCCTCTGTAGAGGATATAGAAATACTCATTTATTTCTTTGAAGACCAGCTCACAAGCTTATCACCCAAAAACTGACCACCTCCAGACATACTTCGACGTGTATCTTGACATCCCTGCATGGTCAGCATTGCATAGGTGTTAGTGACATACCGGTGTCCTTCGGGTAACAAAGTCCCATATTGATGGTTCCTTGGAGATACCGAAAGACACGTTTAACGCACGCTTTAGGTGCTTTTTGGTAGGCTTAGCCTGGTATCTAGCCACATGCTACAAACGAACGAATATCAGGTCTACGGTGGGGTGAGTACATCAGGGATCCATCATACTTCACTATTTCGTTTGATCTACCATGATCCTGAGTGGTCCTCATCAGTTTGGTACGTTTCCACCATGGGAGGGTCAACGGTGTCACAAGTGTCAAATCCAAATTTCTTTAAAATTTCATTTGTATATTTAAATTGATTAATAAAAATGCCTCCGGGACTTTGTGAAATTTGTAATCCGAAGAAAAATGACATTTGTCCCATCATTGACATTTGAAATTTTGAGCCCATCTCCTTAGAAAAACGGTCACATTCATTGGGGTCAGTCGAGGCAAAAATAATATCATCAACATAGATTTGAACGTGAATTAAATGTTTTCCTGACTTTCTGGTGAACAATGTCGGATCAACTGCTCCTTTGCTGAATACAGTAGATAGAAGAAAATTTGATAGCGTATCATACCATGCCCTTGGAGCTTGCTTCAAACCATAAAGAGCCTTCTTCAAGCGATAGACATGAGTAGGATGCTCTGTATTCACAAAACCTTCAGGTTGGCTGACGTATACGACTTCTTTAAGATCTCCGTTAAGAAAAGCCATCTTTACATCCATCTGATAGACTACCATGTTCTTACTTGCAGCATTAGCAAGAAGATTCTGATTGCCTCGATACGAGCAACTAGAGCAAATGATTCTTCAAAGTCAATACCCTCCTCTTGACGGTATCCTTTTGCAACCAATCGATCCTTGTTCTTTAATACATCACCATGCTCATCAAGTTTTACTTTGAAGATCCACTTTAGAGCAATGATCATAGCACAATCAGGAGCAGGTACTAATTCCCATACATCTAGTCGATCGAACTCATGAATTTCTTCTTGCATGGCTGATTCGTATGTAGGCTTAGGGGTGTGTGTGTATGGATAAAACCACAATATCGATATCAAAAATAACCACAAGTAATGATTTAAAATCCCTTTAGGAAAAAAGGATAATGAATCAAAACCCGTGAGTGATAGTGATACGGATTAGGAAATCCGAGTCGTTTCCCAACGAGGTGTGAATGGGCAACGTCGTTATTGGTTCGTTATTAAATGCTCGACGTTTTGGATTTTGAATTTATTAAAACTACGGGAAATGGGAAAACAATTAAGGGAAATTACACTACGGGGAATCCTAAATACGCGATTTATACTAAAACGTATTAAAAGAAACGTAAATAAAATGCAACTACGTCTAATCTTAAGTCTAAAAATAATCTAAAAATACTTTCTAACTAAAAATGATATTAGAAAATTAACTAAGAATTAAAACAATTTTTTAATATTTTTCTGGAATTTATTTGAATTAAAAACTAATTTAAACTAATTTAAATTCTAAAAATTACAAATTAAACTAGGAAAAATTTGGAAAAATAATTTTTTGGCTTTTTATAATTTTCTTAATCTAGGAAAACTGAAAAATTATTTTTTGGAACTTTTTCTGATTTATTTTGTAATAAAAGTTATTTAAAATGCCTTAAAAACTGTTTTTAATCAAGAAAAATAGTAAACAGTAACTAAAAATTATGAAAAATTCATGAAAAATCTAAAATATTATTCTAAATCTATTAAAAATATAAAAACTAAGGCTAGGGTGCAAGATTATGAAGCTGGTGTGAAAAGTGCTTATGAATAAGCACTTAATAATAAGCAAATGAATAATAAAAGTTACCAAATGCTACAGAAGCTACTTATGCTAAAACTAAAGAAATCTATATCAACTATCTGAACCTCTAGATAGCAAGCTATCTGAAATGACTAGATGATTATTATGCTTAAATCAGCTTATGACCTTCCTACTTTAAGCTACATAATAAGCTATTCTAATGCACCAAACTGAAAACCAGAAATTGAGAACTCAAGACCACCAAACTAAGAGCTACTAAACCAAATTTGGACTACAAGTATCTAGAATGAACCCTTTGATGGAAGTTGCCTGGTTCACACTCAGTATTAGCTGAGTGTGAACAGGGTAAATGAGCTCTAAAGGAGAGCTGATTAAGAGCTTATAAAAGCTTGAGAAAATTTACCAAAAATCACTTTTCAAAACTTGACCAACTGAACTAGTTTATCCCAGAATTTCAATAATTTTGACTCAATAATGAACAGATTAAAAATCTACAAAGTTTGATCAAAGCTTTTCACTTTTGACTTTTATAAACAAAACTGAAAAGTTGACTAAATTGAGATTTGAATCAATATTATGGACTGGTCAAGCTAAATTATGATGAAATGAAACAAGATTAAGCTAGTTTATCTATATTTAATCCTAATCGCAGCTTATGAACTCTAACTACTAGCGTCTAGACACATGACAGATTAATTTTGATTATGGTGTACTAGAATGAAAATAGAAGACTGATCAAGTAATTACTAACCTAGATGAAACCACAATATCAAAGCTTAAGCAGAAACTAACCACTTATGCCAAACAGTCCTTACAAAACTAAGATGCAATCTACTCTTAACATATCCTTAAATCTAAGCCATGCTATCTATCAAATGGATCCCTAAAATCACTATTCTAAATCATGATTAAGCTAAACAAGTTCAGATAATGACAATAAGGGTAAATGATGCAACAATATCAACTACTTATCAAAAGAGTACTAATCTAAAATTGCATATATGGGATATGTAAAAGCACTTACAAAAGTCCTAGCCATTGGCTTGCCATACAACACAAGTAACCAACTAAGCCATTATCAACCCATATTGATCAAATTCAACCCTTATCATTATGGATTCAGCAATCCAGCAATTCAACCATGAATCATGCTTTGACTTTGTTTGACCAAGTGAAGATTTGAATAACAACTAAAAATAAAACTGAGTAATGAGAGTTTTTAAGATTAAAGTGAGTTTATAACAACTAAAATAAATTTAGAATCAAAATACGAATTCAAGCAAAATGACTATATTGATAATAAAATTTGAGTACATAAATTGAATGACTGAATTTAAACTAAAAATATTGAAAACATTTAAAAACTACACTACTACTCTACTCCTACTCTACTCCTTTTACAATATGTGAGATGAAGGGTATTTATAGCAGCCTTGAGCTCTTGAGGTCTTGAAGGTTCGGAAAGGCAAATGTGTGTTTCTTTTGGTGGTTTATCACCATTAGATCAATCCATCACATCTCATCCCTTGGATTTCATTTGCCCGCACACTTCCACCATCAGAGGCTGAATGGGTGTAGACTGACAACCGGTATTGCCAGCGTGGCATCGTGTGTGAGGAAAGTGTCGGCGAGAATACGGATAACCACCCTCATTTAAATTGTAGCCAATTGATGCCAAGGGTATTCTAGGGTTCTTCTGGGGATGGGTTTTTGGATTTGAAATTGGCGGGGTTGGTTTTATTATTGGATTTGTTTGGACCGGGTAAATGGTTTATGGGTTGACCCGGTATAAAAGGTACGGGTTGGGTCTTTGGCAGGGTATGGGATATAGGATCATGGGTTTTGGCTTTATTTGTCCAGGTAATAATAATGGTCTTGGATTGAAAATGTATACATAGCTTATAAGGGTTAAACTTGTACAACAAAATCGGGGACCATAAGTATAAATCTGAAAATGTGATCCAAGGGTCAATCTTGCCAATCTCAAATAATCCAAGGACCAAATTTGCCACTTTTGAATCTTAAGGACCAAACATGTCAGTTCTGAATCTTCAGGGACTAAAATCGCCATTTTGAGAATTGATTGTCCAAACTTGCAAATTCCCTCTCTAGCCTCAGCTTTTGCACTCTTCTTTCTCTCGTGCTCGGTTTTCTTCGGTTTTGGCTTTCTTTTGTCTGCGTTTTATTCACATAGGTACTGCACATGCAAAAATTCAAGAAACACGCAAATGTTAACAATAAACGGCTCTTTCTTGGTTATTTTGGGTTGATTTTGATAACAAAAGATATGTGTTTAAGCACATATCAAAATACCACAGACGAAACCATTGTCGTGTCCCCACGCATGCAATCAACTTCGCGCTTCTAAAACCAGTTTCAATCTCTTTCTACTAAACCTATGAAGAAGAAAAGAATTCCTCAAAAGATTAAGAAGCCTTAATTCTAAAAATGCCCCGTTTACCTTTTAATTCACATATAGATATTACGATTAAGCACATTCCGGTTATGAGTGACGGTTTGCTGAACTTTCATGTCGATCAATAACTCCAACATTTTTCAATAAACATGTTAGGATCACGGAATAGGAAACACAACACAGCGTGAAGTGACCATACGGATAGAATACATCGTCCCTGATTTTTCACAGGCTCCCAAACTAAGCGTAAAATCGAAATCATTGTTAAATATGACTCTAGATGCTAACCCTACCCATGGAAGTTACTTGTGTAATTACCTTTTGCTTCCATTTTCCTATTTCCTCTAGATTTTTTTATTTTTGTGAGAAATGAATTTCTTCAAGTTTCTCGTTTCGATAACTTTTATTTAGATAAAGATATAAAGCTAAATTCAGTTAGTTATCTAACTTCCTCGATGTGCACAGAATGGGGTCCACATCAAGGTCCTAATTTCACGATTTAGGGAGAATATATCTTTATGGCGACCGAGACAACTCATCTCGAGTCAGAAGCTTTATTTAGACATCTCCGGATCCGAAGTTTGGCTTAACACTATTTGAGCACATTTGCATTTTGCAATTTAGGCCTTGGTCTTTTCAACCACTAACTCAACGGCATTAGTTTTCTCTTATTATGACTTTGGATTTTCCTCTGTCTTTATAGAGTCTATGACATCTTTTATGGCTTTTGGATTTTTCAACTTTAATACATTTGGGCTTTATTTCATGTTAATTTTTGTGCCAAACTCCAAACCCTACGGCTTTTATAACAATAGAAACAATAGCAGCAACTATCAGGAATCAGTTGTCTATTACACCAACCAGCAAAGGACCTGATGTGTACCCAACTATCATGGGCAAGATTCTCTAAAGAGACAAAGAACTAACTATCGCCAAAAACTCAACATCTTTATTATTAGACATACTGGAAACAATTTGGCCAGAACAAAGCCATAAGTACCTACGATGGGCTCTAAAGAGAACCAACTACTCCACGTTTAGCATCTAAACTCATAAGTAACTCTATCATTTCTCGATCTCCGCAAATTTAAAATCCCAAATAATGAGATCCGGGGATGCTTAGCCGATAATTTTTAGATTATCTATGGTTAAGGGAACAAGCTAGGGGCTAAACGCCCGGTCAAGTCAGAATTCTATTCCTACTCTCACCAGCGGAAAGTCAACAAGGTGTCAAACATATATTAACTTAGCAAATGCTTCGTCAAATAATCTCAAGTCGCATTTTTAAAGTCACTTATTAGAAACTATTCTTGGTTAAGCTTCGCATATTTAAAATCACTTAGGGAAACTTGCAAAATCTTGGCCTTTTGAGCTAGAATCGCATTTTATAGCCTCTTGTCTAAGCAATTAGCAAAGACTATTTCAAGAAAAACGCATATTTAAAGAAACTTCTAAGAGACTAGCAAGAACTATTCGATCATAAAACTAACAAAAGCTTACAAAATTTTTAAATTTTGCTCATTTTTGCACAATTTTTCATTTTCTAAGGAAAAAGCGGGTTAGAGTACGACACAAATAAGAACAAGTGGGTCAAATCTAATCGAAGATTACCTACCCCAGACTAGAACGAAACATTGTCCTAATGTTTAAAAGAATATCAACGAAAATCTAAAAGTCGTTTATTAAGTATGCTCAAAGATAACGTTAGTCGATAAGATTAGGATATCGGATTTCCATCAGCATCAATCATGAAACTCGAGTGGAGAAAATGACAAACGAACGAGAGTCTTCATATCGGCAAATCCTACACACATCAAACACCAAAACGAAAATCGAAGAGGCTAACCCCTTCACGTCACTTATTAGAAAATAGAAAGAGAAGCATGAATAAGCATGGGGTGCCACGAGCGCTACTGTTTTCTTAAGAGTGCTAGCTGACTCGTCCCCGAATTCATTTGTCCTTGGGGAAGAAAGTGGTAGAGATACCAGGTCAAAACGGTGTCCTCATTCCGAAGAATGAGACTGGGGGGTTGTTAGGAAAGAAAATGGGTGGATAAGGCATATCATGTAAAAGGATCCATCATCGGTGGTTTTGTGGGTGGACGTCGGGATGACGGATCAACATGAGAATACTCCAAAGAAAATTGGAGCTCATGGTAAAGGATAAGAGGTTTAGGCTCACAAATGAAGGCATCCATCGGAGGATCCTTATCTCGAGAGATTTTAACAAAGGCTCATCATCCCGGGTTTTAAAGATTTTGTCTTTACATGTCGGCTCAACGGGATAAAGGATGGTGGACTCATCGAGAAAGAGTCAATAAAACCATCAAGAACAACCATATCCCCTTCGGGATCAACAACATCCTCAATACCCGGTGGTATCAAGTCATCAATAGCATCCTCAATGATCGGGTCATTCGTCGAATTATCAGAAATATCGTTCAAAACCTTGCTCATATCAACCTCGAAGTAGAATCGCTTAAGAATCGGAGGATAAACATCAGCAATAGTGGGACTGCCACTAATCTCTTCATCAAATCGGAAAATCTCAAGCTCGGGAGAGAAATCACTATCTTTAACGGAGATAGGATGCGAACTTGAATTATCATTTAAGGCTTCAATCTTTGAAATGAGAAGATGGACATTCGACAATGTTTCACGTAAAGCTTCATCCTCGATCTCTATATCATCGGGCTCAATCTCTTCAACTTCCGGCTCAAAATCGTTATCTTCTTCTATGTGAACGGGCTCAGAAGGTAAATCGTCGATAAAATCAATGTCCCCATAAGAATCATCATCGGAATCGGAGAACATCTCAACATGATCGCTCAAGATAACAAGAGAAGGCTCATCACAAATATCATCAACAACCACGGACTCTCTTGGGATTGGGATAAGGCTCTCAACACAAGAAGATTCCATTTCCGGAATAGTACTAAGATGCTCATCCCCCATTATAAAAGAGTCAACGGGTTCAACAATGTTTGAAGAAATAGAATCATCGACCTCTTCCAAAAGAACGTCACTTCTCTCAACCGGCGTGAGAGAAGGGGAAGGGTCGAAATAAAAGGCTCAGAAAAGGGAGTGGGATTGCCAGGAGGAGTATAATCGTCATCGGAATCGAATCGTAATAATAGGTGGTTGGACGATGTTGATCACTTTTGCGGCTTCTGGCTAATAATTCACGATAGGTCTTCTGATTAGGATCTTTTCTTGAACCGTTTATTAAGCAATTCTTTTTATTCCTTTAACTCTTGTATTATATTGAAACAACCTTGGTGAAATTCTTGATCATCTGACGGAGTTTGCGGTTGAATTTCTCGGTATTGTGGAGGTGGGTTATAAGGATAATCGTAATTGTTACAAGGAACTTGCTCGTAAACAATCGGATTTTGCATTTGACAATCGGAATTAACGTGCGGACCTCCACAATACTCACATGATACGATTGTTGTGACGAATACGGGTAAGGTTCATAACCAAAGGTTGAGTTGTTAAATTGAACTTGACATTGAAAACCTTGGTGAGGACCACCACAGTACTCACAAGAGTATGATTCCGGCTCATGGTACAGGGGTTGGTTAGGAAAATCGGTTGTCTCATTGTAAGGATTGTGGTGAAACTCGGTTCCAGATTTTCCATTGCTACAAGCGGACAATTCCCACCGGGTCCGCTACACCATATGCACAAGAGCGATAATAGAAGAATTATCCGATAAGAGTTAGTGATTTCCACCATTTCAGTGATAGGCTGGAAGTCACTTCGGCTCAGAAACATATTCCATTTCCCTCACCGGAGAAGGAGTAGGAATCGAAGGTTCTCCAATTATGTCGCATAAAGAGCACTCTTTGTTCTTGCCGTGCATAAAGACGATGAGATCTGGATTTGGATTAATAAAATTATGGCATACATTACAAAATCCATCTCGACAATTATTTCCCGCACATGCAAAATACATTTCAAACATCGATATTGATTTTCTTCCATACGGCTTTTGCAATGAAAACAATGACGATAATTGATTGTTTCCATGGGAATCAAACATATAGAGGGTTAAGGAGAAAGAATTATCGGGTTAGAGGATAAAGAAGAATATTTTTGGGTTTTTAAAACAAATTTTTGAAAAGGAAAATCTTTTTGGGTTTTTATAATATGAAAACACAATATTTTTGTAACCTTCACGTCAATCGGTGCTCGGTAGCTCTCAAAAGTGCAACAGCGAGCGAAAAGAGTGGATCGATTCTTCGGCCTCTGCAATTTAATGTCAAGACTTTCCTTATACCCGTGTATAGGTTGTACCTCTAAGGTGAGCGACGTAAAATTAACGTTCGGGTTTGTTTTGTTGGTTTTTTAATTTTTATGGTTTTGGAAACACTCTAGGAAGAATGTTTTGGTTTTTTAGATGTTTTTGGGTTTTTGAAAAAGATATATATACAAAAATGACGGTAACTTCACTCGGGGAAGGATCTTCAAATGCACGTGATTCGAGACGGAATACGAAAACTCGCTACAAGCCTTCCCCGGCAGCGGCGCCAAAAATTGATTCGTATGTAGGCTTAGGGGTGTGTGTGTATGGATAAAACCACAATATCGATATCAAAAATAACCACAAGTAATGATTTAAAATCCCTTTAGGAAGAAGGATAATGAATCAAAACCCTAAAAATACGGGGAATCCTATGGGGAATTTATTAAAACTACGGGGAATGGGAAAACAATTAAGGGAAATTACACTACGGGGAATCCTAAATACGCGATTTATACTAAAACGATTAAAAAAACGTAAATAAAATGCAACTACGTCTAATCTAAGTCCTAAAATATATCTAAAATTATGATATTATAAAATTAACTAAGAATTAAAACTAATTTTTAAGATTTTTTTGGAATTTATTTGAATTAAAAACTAATTTAAACTAATTTAAATTCTAAAATTACAAATTAAACTAGGAAAAATTTGGAAAAATAATTTTTTGGCTTTTTATAATTTTCTTAATCTAGGAAAATTGAAAAATTATTTTTTGGAACTTTTTCTGATTTATTTTGTGATAAAAGTTATTTAAAATGCCTTAAAAACTGTTTTTAATCAAGAAAAATAGTAAATAGTAACTAAAAATTATGAAAAATTCATGAAAAATCTAAAATATTATTCTAAATCTATTAAAAATATAAAAACTAAGGCTAGGGTGCAAGATTATGAAGCTGATGTGAAAAGTGCTTATGAATAAGCACTTAATCATAAGCAAATGAATAATAAAAGTTACCAAACTGCTATAGAAGCTAACTTATGCTAAAACTACTTAACAGAAATCTATATCAACTAATTTGAACCTCTAGATAGCAAGCTAATGGAAATGACTAGATGATTATTATGCTTAAATCAGCTTATGACCTTCCTACTTTAAGCTACATAATAAGCTATTCTAATGCTGAAAAACCGAAATTGAGAACTCAAGACCACCAAGCTAACACTACTAAAACCAAATTTTAGACTCTAAGTATCTAGAATGAACCCTGTGCCAAGTCTGGAAGTTGCCTGGTTCACACTCAGTATTAGCTGAGTGTGAACAGGGCAAATGAGCTCTAAAGGAGAGCTGATTAAGAGCTTATAAAAGCTTGAGAATATTTACCAAAAATCACTTTTCAAAACTTGACCAACTGAACTAGTTTATCCCAGAATTTCAATAATTTTGACTCAATAATGAACAGATTAAAAATCTACAAAGTTTGATCAAAACTGACTTTTGCACTTTTGACTTTTATAAACAAAACTGAAAAGTTGACTAAATTGAGATTTGAATCAATATGGATGATCAAGCTAAATTATGATGAAATGAAACAAGATTAAGCTAGTTTATCTATGTTTAATCCTAATTGCAACTATGAACTCTAACTACTAACCATCTAGACACTATGACATATTAATTTTGATTATGACTTTAAGTGTACTAGAATGAAAATAGAAGACTGATCAAGTAATTACTAACCTAGATGAAACCACAATATCAAAGCTTAAGCAGAAACTAACCACTTATGCCAAACAGTCCTTACAAAACTAAGATGCAATCTACTCTTAATATATCCTTAAATCTAAGCCATGCTATCAATCAAATCAGATCCTAAAATTACTATTCTAAATCATGATTAAGCTAAAACAAGTTCAGATAATGACAATAAGGGTAAATGATGCAACAATATCAACTACTTATCAAAAGAGTACTAATCTAAAATTGCATATATGACAGATATGTAAAAAGCACTTACAAAAGTCCTAGCCACATTGGCTTGCCATACAACACAAGTAACCACTAACCTAAACCATTATCAACCCATATTCAGATCAAATTCAACCCATATCATTCTGATTCAGCAATCCAGAGCAATTCAACCATGAATCATGACTTTGACTTTTGTTTGACCAAGTGAAGATTTGAATAGCAACTAAAAATAAAACTGAGTAATGAGAGTTTTTAAGATTAAAGTGAGTTTATAACAACTAAAAACAAAATTTAGAATCAAAATACGAATTCAAGCAAAATGACTATATTGATAATAAAATTTGAGTACATAAATTGAATGACTGAATTTAAACTAAAAATATTGAAAACATTTAAAAACTACACTACTACTCTACTCCTACTCTACATGGATTACAATATGTGAGATGAAGGGTATTTATAGCAACTGCTTGAGCTCTTGAGGTCTTCAGAAGGTTCTGGAAAGGCAAATGTGTGTTTCTTTTGAGTCGTTTATCACCATTAGATCAATCCCATCACATCTCATCCCTTGGATTTCATTTGCCACGACACTTCCACCAATCAGAGGCTAGAATGGGTGTAGAATGACACACGGATTGCCAGCGTGGCATCCGTGTGTCAGAAGGTGTCAGCAGAAAGTACGGATATACCCTCAATTTAAGTGATTGTAGCCAATTGATGCCAAGGGTATTCTAGGGTTCTTGCTGGGGATGGGTTTTTGGATTTGGGGGGAATTGGCGGGTTTGGTTTATTTAATATATTTCGGATTTGTTTTGACCGGGTAAATGGTTTATGGGTTGACCGGGTATAAAGGGTACACGGGTTGGGTCTTTGAACCGGGTATGGGATATAGGATCATGGGTTTTGGCTTTATTTGGGCTAGTGTAATAAATTGGGCTTGGATTGAAAATGTATACATAGAAGCTTATAAGGGTTAAACTTGTACAAACTGAAAATCCAGGGACCATAAGTATAAATCTGAAAATGTGATCCAAGGGTCAGTCTTGCCAATCTCAAATAATCCAAGGACCAAATTTGCCACTTTTGAATCTTAAGGACCAAACATGTCAGTTCTGAATCTTCAGGGACTAAAATCGCCATTTTGAGAATTGATTGTCCAAACTTGCAAATTCCCTCTCTAGCCTCAGCTTTTGCACTCTTCTTTCTCTCGTGCTCGGTTTTCTTCGGTTTTGGCTTTTCTTTTATGCATGTCACTCCGGTACTGCACATGCAAAAAATCAAGAAACACGCAAATGTTAACAATAAACGGCTCTTTCTTGGTTATTTTGGGTCAGTTTTGATAAACAAAATATATGTGTTTAAGCACATATCAATGGCATTGAACCAGCTGACTTCATTCATTGCAGTTTTAACGTCTTTTGGTTCGACCTTGGTTAGTACAAAGTTGAAGAAGCACCATAAGGCATCAGTTGCAAGTTGTTTGCGAGTGGATACTGGACGAGAGGGATTTCCAATGATGTTGTCCAATGGATGATCATGTGTCCATTTTCTAAGGTGTTCGTGTGGTTGTTGTTGAGGAACTAAAGTAGCATAGTCGATTTCTCCTGATGAAGATGGTTCTGATGATAATTCAGGAGCAAATATGTTTTCAAATGGGGCATCTTCAGGAATAGCAAAGGGATTATCTCCATCAAAGGTGCCAGACACATTTCCATGATGTACACTTAATGATTGATGATTTGTTGATGAGACAGGTGATCAGCGGCGAGCTTGACTTAACATAAACGAAGGGGTTAACTTCATTGACAGGGATAGGAGCAGCCTCTGTTGATGGATTTGACAGATCATTAGCAATTGACTCATAGTGTTCATCAAACATTGGATCAAACAATTTCTTCAAATCATCTGCTGAAGGAGGTACATAAGGAGTTGCTGGCGAAGAAGTCGTACAAGAGTAGAACTGATGGGACTACTTGATGAAGATTGTGATGCGGGTCCAGAACTGGTTTGTCCTGGAGCCATTTGACCGGTCAGCTCATCGAACGTAACGTGAATTGTTTCCATGATATTTCGGGTTCTTTTGTTGTAGATTCGGTATCCTTTTCTGCTTGGTGCATATCCTACAAATACTCCAATGTCCGCTTTAGCTTTAAGTTTGCCTAAGTCTTGACCCTCATTAGTTGGATAACACAATGCACCAAACACACGAAGGAATGAAAGATTAGGTTTTCGATTGTGGACAAGTTCATATGGAGTTTTTCCATGAGAAGTGTGAATTAGGAATCGATTTTGAGTGTAGCATGCAGTGGCAATGGCTTCACCCAGAATTGGAACCTTTGAGTAAATCACATTGTTCTTGCGGCTTCCACAAGAGTTCGATTTCGTCTTTCAACTACACCGTTATGTTGAGGAGTTCGTGGAACACTTCTTTCATGGTGATTCCAACACTTTCATAAAACTCACTAAGTTGTTTATTAACAAACTCGGTTCCATTGTCTGTTTGGATGATTCTGACAGTTTTGTTAAGTCGAACTGCAAGCTGTTTGATATGTTTAATGACGATATCCGAGTTTCATCCTTTGACCTTAAGAACTTAACCCAAGTAAATCGAGAGTAATCATCAACCACAACTAACACATATTTCTTCCTGAAAATATTATGCACTCTCATGGGTCCACATAAATCCATGTGAATGGTATGAAGAACTTCCATAACTGAGTTTGTAGGTTTGGGTTTGTGGGCGTACTTCTTGCTTTTTCCCAATTGGCATGCTGAACAAAGATGATCCTTTTCATACTTTAGTCTAGGTTAGCCTATTACTAAGTCCTTTCTGGAGAGATCATTTATGGTGCCAAAGTTCAAGTGATTTAGACGACGATGCCATAACCATGACTTTGTTTTAGAAGCCTTTGACAACAAGTAGATTGGAGAAGACTTCATCATATCTTCGATAGAGATGGTGTATAGATTTGAACCGAGTTCCTCTTAAAAGTTCCTTACCATCAAGTTCTCTAATGAAACAAGTATGTTTTTTGAAGGCCACTTCTAGATCAGAATCACATAATTGACCGACAAAAAATAAGTTATGACCAAGACCTTCAACATAATATACCCTGGAGATAACACTATCTCCAACAACATAGTCTCCATAACCCATAATTGCACCGAAATGATCATTCCCGAATCTAACCGTCCCGATTTTACTCAAAGTTCATGAGCCGTGACCGTTCTCGGTCATATGCTTGGAACGACTGAGTCCGGTACCACATAACGATTTGAACGATCTGCAATTGAACACGACAAGAATGGATAACAGGATAATGGGATCCCCTGCAAAATGGGTTCCATTTGGTTAGTAACAGTGATTGAAACACCCATCGAAGTAAAATAATGGAATCATCAAGGATAGATGCAGTGCCAGTGTCCGTATTTGACCTATTCAAAGTATTTTCACTTCTTAAAGGAATAGTTCTACCAGTAGGCATCCATTTCCTAATGGGCATTGATCTAGATAATTTAGGCCACAGCTCATTAAGATTGAATTTACGGCCAGTAGGTATCCACTGATAACCTATGTTACTAAATTTCCTTCATGTGGGTTTCCAATGTTTTCTAACCTTCTTCCACCATTGCTTTCTAGCCTTCTAGCTTGATTTTTTATTCACTATCTTGGCATTTTTACACATTAATCAACTCATTCACACCACATTCAAGATTAGTAATAGAAACCAAACAATCATCATTACATGTTTTGCCAATAGTAGCAGAATTCGAATTAATTACAGATGCTTACTACAATATCTAGAATCAACACGATTCGTTTTATTCAACTCAAACTTAATGTTCCTAGGGTGGTCTTCTACTTTCTTCCATTGCACATTCTTAGCTTGCGATGTCCTATCTTGCTTTATTGCCGAAGGCTTTGTCCGGCTTGCATTTGTGTCACTAATTACTCCTGTAGAGGGAATTATGGGAACATTAGTTGGTTGAGCTACCTTTTGCATTCTTGAACTAGACGTGCAGGGATCATCTAATTAGAAGGCACTCTAGAGTTCAATTTCTTAATACTAGGCATGAAGTGCTGGGATCTGAGCCACTCGATGGCATATTAAAATTCACTTTCTTAATGCTAGGCATAGAACAAGGCATCACAGCTTTACCTTCTCACAAAAAGATTTAGGACACGTTGCTCTTAAACATTCTAACAGCTCTGAGATCGTTTGGCCGAATGCAAGCAAACCTAATTTCGTTATCAAATGGCATTTATGAAATCCTCTTCTACAATCTCTGGAGACATTCTTATCCTTAAGGTAAGTGAAATAGTTATGAAACACAAGTTCATTATTTCTAAGATGAGGAGGAATGTATTTAACAATCACAGTATATTTATAGTCAGCAGATGACTTTGATGCGACATTCTCATTAAAGACAAGTGGCATTTTCAGACTCTCAGATTCTCAATTTTCTTTTGTAAAGACGTTATTATTTCGTTGTTCTTGTCACGAGTGACTTTCATTGAATCATATAACTCTTTAAAGTGTTGTTTCACCTTTTCATTTTCTTCTAGAAAACTCTCATTTTCCTTTTCTAAAACATTAACCAAGTTTTGAAGATGAAAAGTTTGAGAACACCGAGAATCTAAGGAGGAGGCATTGGCGACCAATCATTGTTCTTTTCACCCTTTAATTGTGATATTTGGGTTCATTTTTCGATCGTGTTACAATGAGCTCGAATCGTTCATCACGTTGTGATATCAAAAACTACATCAAATTCGAGGCATCCAAGGATGTCTTGATATTTGAGGTTTTAACATTTTCTTTTAGATGTTGATATTTTAATTGCAAAGCAAGATGCTCAACTTCAATTTAGAAAACCGTTTCACTAGGTCATCATGATCATCCCATTCAACTTTATCATGCAATTTAGAGTTAGTTTTCTCAAGCTCAATGACACGATCGTGGGAGACTTTCAGAGCAACAGATAATTCATGAAATTGAGATGCATTAATTGAACAATTCGTGGCGATTATATAACACATCTTGAGTGATACATTCGAAATCAGTTCTCATTTAAGGTATGCAAGTTCTTCCTCTCAATCTCATTATATTTTAATTCTCACTCATGGTCATTGACCTCAACTATCATTGCATCAAATTCCTTTTCCATTTCTTTAATATCATAATCCATCCCCTTTTTAAGACTCTCAAATTGACCTTTTAATTATTTAAAGAAAGGCATGATCTCAGTTAAATAGCATTCTTTAGTTTGCTCAAAACCCTTTCCCCTTCAGTTATCCCAGTAGGTGTGATCCTTTTCTTACATGTCTTCTCAAAATCAACAAATAATTGATAAATAACATCTGTGATTAAGGTCTTGCTTTTAGTGGGAATAGATCTAGGAACTAAGTGCATTGGTGTATTGGGGGGATATAAAGTGGCAGGAAGCATTCTCCAAATGGGGATTCTGTTCAACAAACTCATCAGCTTTTTCATGTCCATATCTTTTTCAAGAACACTTGTTCGGGTCAGCTGTGTTTGAGGTATAAACTTGTTAAATGCAATCAATTATCCTTAGCATAGTTAGGTGTTTTATAACTGATTTTCTTTTCTATGCATGCAGGGCTCTTAAGTTTTTCATCCAATTTCTTTCTAGTGACTTCTTCTAACTGCTTATCTTCCTCAGTATTCTCAGCGCAACTAGGTTTTGCATCTGGCTTAAGGATTTCATTGCCATCATAAATTACCTTCTATGCTTCTCTAGCTTTCTTACAAGCGTCAAGGTTTGGTTTATCAACTAATGCAACACTATGTTTGTCACTTAGAACTCTATGCTTAGTGATCATGTGAGCGTCTGAATGGTGTTTCCTTGTACATAAAATTTGTTTTCAAGTTTGTTTTTCAAAGTTTTTAGGTTAGAAAATTCATTTAAAAGTTTTGATTCCTTAGCATTAAATTCCTGCTTAAGCACTTTCATATTTTCTTGAAGTTCTTGTTTTTGCTTAGCCGTTTTATTAAGCTTTTCTTTCAAGGAGTCTAGATCTTGTTTTAGTATTTCTTCCCTAAAGTTATTTTTTCTAATAATTGTACGCATTTGGTCATCCATTTCCGCTCACAGTGGTTAACTCAAATTTAGCACGTTGTTCATAAATGGCAACTCGTTCTTTATAGGCATTAAGTTCGAGATAGCAGAATCATCAGGGGCACATGGAGTGTATTCATTAAAAACATAGTCATCATTGACTGCAGAAGATGCATCACTTGGTTCAATCACACTTTCACTTTGGATCACATATTGATCATATGGGACAATATTACTATTACCCATATTAACAATATATGTTTCGCAAGTTTCATGTGATTGGACTTTGTCATGTATCTTTTGCTCATCAACTTCATCATATAATTTTAATACCTCTGAGATGATTGATTCCTTGGATGGACCAGCTTGCTTTGGTGATGAGACCTTTGGAGAGACCATTGGAGAAATGCTAGCCATGAAGATTTTGCGGTGGGTTCATCATCGACATCAAAGTCATATGCATCACAATCGGCAACTTGAAAGGCATTTTGATGATTGTGACCTATTTCTGATTGGTCGCTCATCCACATCTGCAACATATGTCTTAGCATTCCCTTCTGCAAGAAATAACAACTCCTCTTCATCCAAAACGCACCATTGTCCGAGCTTGCACAAGCAACATCTTGTCTCTGAAGTATTCTGCATTTTGAGCGTTTGGAGATGTGCAGTTCCATGCAATATGTCCATCACCACCACAGTTGTAGCACTTGGTTGGCTTTACTTGTCCTTGATTGGCATTCCTTCCACGATTCTGATTAGACACATACCCTCCACCAATTCCATCTCTTCCCTGTTCATACTGCCTACCTTGAACTGGTTGTACCATAACCTTTCCATCTCTGACCATAGCATGGTTGTGAAGATTGGATGCAGTTCTGATTTCATTGTTGGTGTGTAGACTGTTAGTATGTGGGGTAAGAGTCAAGTTTTGTTTAACCATAAGGGCCAGTTGATTGATGAAGTGTTCCATGACTATATCAGCATCAGGTTGCTTGAACCTCGGATCGGGAATGAGTTTGTGATTACCATTTCTAGTAGGTATGACTTGTGAAGCTTTGGTAGTAATCCCTACATTGGTGTAGAATGCTGTTGAATCATTTGATGAACTTGTTTCTCCATGTTTAGTTTTTGAACTGTTCAAGAATCATTCTTTCAAACATAGCATGCCTCTCATTCTGAAGAAGGAAGGCATACAGTTGCTCATAGTTGGTGTTCTTTAATCCTTTGGTTAGCTTCACAGAGTGACGAATTTGTGCCATTCGGATTCATGTTGTTCACAACTTTGAGTTAATATTCGGCATGGTCATTTTGATATTCCTCATATCATTCACAAGCTTGTGGAACCTCACATAATATTCATAGACACTTTTCTTGGTTTCATCTTAAAATGCTCAAATTCATCATACAGTTGTGATTCCTGCTCTTAGTTAATAATTCAGAACCGAGAGAAGCATCTAGACATTATCCCAAACCGCCTTGGCTTCAGTGTTGTGATTGATAAGCTTGTAGATATCTTTTGGAAGACCCTGAAGTATAATGTTTGAAGCCATGATATCAGCATCGAATCTCTTTTCTCCACCACTGAGCTCATCATACGTCTTTGGTCTATCCAATCCAAAGATCAGTGTTCCATCTGCAGCAGTATCAATTATGTCTCTTGTAGTCTTCAATCTGTTAAGGTCCTTCATCAATTGATTTGAGAATGTTTACCCAATTTTCCCTTCCCAAATAGTACAACCTGATTCGTTGAGCCCATGAGTCATAATCAGTTCTGTCAAGCATAGGTGGACGAGTATCTGATCCTGCTGCTTGAACGTCCTCAGCTATAGTAGAAACGATAGTAGGCATGTTGTTAGACATGATTACAAAGTTCTACGGGATTTTACAATTCTTTGATTAAACCAGGAACTTGATTCTTTCACGGGATTTTACTAAACCAAAAGAACAACCGTATAAATGTAGCACGAAGAAGTGACAAATCTCAATAGACAAGTAGCTAAATAGTTAACTCGCTTTGGTATCAACTCGCTAAACAGTCAACTCGCTTAAAAGACAAGTCCCTTAAAACTCAAGTCGCTTAAAGAATCAACTCGCTAACTAGCCAAGTCGATACATGATATAAATCCCGCTTAACCACCAAGTTGCTTAAACCAACTCGCTGACAATACAACTCGCTTAATAGCCAAGTCGCTTTAAAACTCAAGTCGCTTAAAGAAACAACTCGCTTAATAGCCAAGTCGCATATTCTAACTCGCTGTTAATACAACTCGCTTAATAGTCAAGTCGCTTAAACCAAATCGCTTCCAATAACAAAGCAACTCGCTTCCAGTAACAAAGCAACTAGCTTCCAAGAAATGCAACTCCGTAGCTCAACTCGCTTATTACACTTTTCAAAAACAACCACTTTATCAATAAAAAACAACCAAACCACAATGATTTAAGCCTTCCAATTCAAAACCTAAACACATATGATGATCCTAAACACAAAAGTACAATCAAAATTCTAACTTTAACACTAGAAATTGACCAAATGATTCAAACTCTTCTAAACACTTATAACCCCAAAAACCTTAAGAAATCCACCAAAACAAAGAGCATGAAAGATGAGTGATCAAACCATGGCTCTTGATACCAATTGTAAGATATAGGATTTCACAAACACATTAAACCAATTCCATATGGGGCGTATACAATTGTTTAGAGAGAGAAAGTTAGAGAGAGAAAGGAAAGAGAGTTGGGAACTATGTGAAACAAAGAAAATGGTATAGAAGCTCCAACCCTCTACCTTGGGAGGTAGAGGGTATATATAGTTTCTTACAATAAACGCCACCTACGGGCTGTGGATCAGGCATACAGTGGGTAAAGACCCGTGTGTCCTCCACGGTTTTACTTAACTAACTACTTACTAACATCACTTGACTACGACTACGAGATTTCTAACGAATACATATACTTGAGGTGACCGACACTTCAACGACTGAATTTTCTAATTCCTAACACAATTTATGTCCCTTTGAATAGGGTCGCATCAGGAGTGTAACCAGTTATGTCGGTGAGTAAATTGGCGGGAAAAGTGAAAAGACTAAAGTACCCTGACGTGGTCCTCAGGTTAACAGAAGAAAATAAAGCTAGTTAGGCCGAGGGATACAAATTGCATGGAAACATCTACAGTAAGGACAATTTTTGCAGTTTTATTTTTTCAATGGCTAAAAATAAAATTTTGACTATGCTCAGGGATATTTTTTGTAGTTTACCCTAAATATTAAAACATTTGTTACACAATAAATATACAGGTAAGTGACACCTTAACCACCAGACTCGCCTTAATAACTGTAGTAAACTGAAACGTTGATCGATGTTACGTTCTTACATTACTCATTCCGTCCGAAATTATATGTCCACATTTCTATTTTAAATGTTTTAAAATAAATGTCCCCTTTATGTTTTAACTAATCAAATGAAATTTTAGTGGTTAAGGATTATATGTCATTAGTGGAAACTAAAAGTTTGTGCAAAATAAAAGTGGATATATAAAGTATGTTTGGTGAAACGAACGGTAACAGTTAGCAGTAGTTGTGTGTGTTTGTTAAATGTAGTAGTGAGCAGTAGGAATATGCAGTAGCTATGAGCAGTAATAGTAAGCAATAATCTTTTTTTTTCTTTTAATAAAAGCATTTGGTAACATATGTATCTATAATTATAAATGAGGTAAAATAATATATACATATTTATATAAAACATGGTTATGTGTGTAAAATGGTCGGGTGTTACTTACGTACATGACAACAACATGGTTATATTTAACTTTCATTTGTGGCTAAATAACTACGATATATGAATCTACTGATTTATCCATAGCAAGATAACATAGACTAAACTGTCACAACTCACAACTCACTTACCAGAGCTTCATAAACAAACATTGTTGAATTATCCTTCTTAAAAAATAGCCACAACTCAACACTCTTTTATCAAACGACCATTAAAAGTCAAAATGGTTACCACTCCTTTACCAAACGAGTACTAAAAAAAGCCCCAAAAATCTCCACAACTCGTCGTTCCTTTGCCAAACGACCACTAAAAATCAAAAGTAGCATTTAAAGAATACAAATATGTTAAATGCTTGAGAAATGAGCTTTTAGAAATGTAACATTTTGACAAAACAAAAATGCTAAATGATCGGTGCCTAACAATTTTAATATTTAAATACTAAATGTTAAATTTTAAAACATAATCTAAAAGCTTGTCGCTAAACATTACCTTAATAGCTCTCCGATTATCTTTATTTACCTTACAAGTAAATGCATAAAAATCGTTGGATCATGTGGACTTGGACTTGGGCCATACGAAACAGTAAAACACTACTAATCTCATATATCATGTCATATAACACCCAATCATACAATGTCGTTTATTTCAATGAAAATAAATCCATTGTTGTTTCAAAAAAATGAGATAAATCACAAATAAAGTAGCATCATTCTTGTCAGGTGATCGAAGAGCATAAAATTTGTAAACGACTATGAATGCGAAATTGCATATGTAGTAGCTAAAATGTCAGGTAGATAGTGATGAGTTATAACAACACTGATTAATTTGCATCTTGAAGTATATATGTATATTTTACTTTTTTTACAAAGGTAAAATAGATTAAATAAAATGAAAAGTTATTTACAAGAGATCACAAGAAAACGAAAATGGCAGGAGAACCCCTACCAAAATCTTCTCTTGCCTAGGAAACAAAGGACTAATACAGATTTGGACAACCCCAAATTCATAACAAAATGTTGTAATGACTAAAATAAACAAATAACCAAACAAACACTAATGAAAAACTAGACAAACCCCAAAACATAGTTATAGCAGATGAAAAGGCTTGATCTAAGGACATCATCACATTCTGAATCATCAATATACAAAATGACCAACCAATGCATATCAAAACAACACCATGTGAGAATATCACATAGAAAGCTAAAGTGCTAAAACTGAGTAATCGGGAGTCATCATATAGAACTGAAATCACAAGAAGCTTGAGTCTGAGTAATCCATAACATCCCAAGACAACTTCATATCTTATCCCAGATATTAAAATGTAGTTGGAACTCATCAAACAACTAAAAACTAAATACCACATATTATCATTCTTCCTGGTACAGTCTTGATACACGATGAACACCAGGTAAGTGATCACCCAAACACCCTGTCTCATTAAAAAACCTTGGCAAATAAAACCTTGTAGGAGAAACTTTGACCAAGGAAAAAAGGGTATAATATTTAGTAGAGTTAGAATTGTAGGTTGATAACATCAAATAGTCCTGAATATTAAGTGTCAATTTCCCCCAGAATGCTCGTATTTTATATCATTTATATGGATTTACGCTTGTTTTCCTCCATATTCACTTTCAGGTAAATTAAGAGCATTGGAGCTAATGAGACGCGGATTTGGAGAGTTTATTGATGATATATGATAATATGACCTTTTTAAGATGTTACGGCGTAACTCTCCTCTCACATTACGCCGTAACAGAAGCGTGGCTCAGAAAACCAACTAAACTAAGGATTACGGCGTAACTCCCTCATAGGATTACGTCGTAACTAGTTAGGTCAAATGATGTTTCGCGCCGCTGCAAGCTACGCCATAACTCATTCGACAATTACGGCGTAACCATGATTTATTAAAGATACGGCGTAACTCATTCCTGATGTTACGCCGTAACCAGCTTTTCAAGAGCAAAATATGAAGAATTGGATGTTACGGCGTAATTCTCAACTTAAGTTACGCCGTAACCATATATGGCCTATAAATACCGCCCAAATTTCAGCATTTCTAATCATTCACTCCACACACCAAATCAGAGAACATGGGTAGAAGGTTGAAGGCAGATCTTAAGGAGCATACGAAGCCATATCCAAGGGAGAAATCACTCCCATACGATAAGCATTAGCAATTTATCATTTCTTTACTTTCAATTCATGTATTTCGATATGTTAAACATTGAATCGATTGTTTTAGTTAATATGAGCGGCTAAGCACCTCTAGTGCTAGCCTATTTATAATTCCTTGATTATTTTGTTTATGTTTACATTGCTTCCGTGTAATTGTTTCTAGTGTATGCATGCATAGTTTGTTGGTAGCTACACTAAACTAAACTACGCTACAAACTAACTAATTAACTACAACATAACGTAAATAACTACAAGTCTACGAGCTAAAATATGCTAGACCGTTATTGGGGTGACCGACACTTTAATATGGAATTTCCAATTCCTAACAGAGCATATCCATGACCCATGGTATTAACCCATGATCCATTGACTAGATGCATTGCATCTATTAGATACATTGTATCTAAATAAATAACCATGGACCAACCCATAACCCATGACCCATGACCAATAACCCAAAAACCCATGGGCAAAGAGGAGCGTCCCACGGATCCATGGAGTTACACTAGACGGATCCCTTAAGCAAGGGATCCGTGGGATCCGTGCAACTGTGGCAAGTTTTTGCCTATAAATAGAGAGCCATTCCTTCATTTTTACTCACCCCTCTTCTTACTAACTCTCTCATATATTCTTACACTCTTCTAACAAAAGATCACTTGATCTAGAGAGTTGTTCTTCTTTCTTCTATTGTGATTCTCATATAGGTCCTTCTCTAAGGCGAGATCACGAGCATTCTACAAGTCATCCAACCAAGGGGTCCTTGATTGATTTTTTCCTCCACAAGATTTCTGTAGCAAAGATCTTGTACTTGATATTTCACATATTTGTTGTGTAATAGTCATGTTGGTTTGGTCCTCCGTGTTACGGACTCGGTATTTAGCTTTGTACCGAAAAAGGTGTAAGCAACGTTGTGAAGGATTCTCCGCCAAGTTGAAGGAGTTTGTTGACATAGTGCTTGAACTCTTGAGTAGGTGACTCGGGTAGTGGAGTAGGGCAAGGAAGGTGTCCTTGTAGCCGAACCACTATAAATCGGTTGTGTCATTTCTATCCATTACTTTACTTTGTTTACTTGCATTACTCTTAGATCTATACTTTATCTTCATCCATAAGATTTCACATAACATCGAATCTAAAGTTTTTAGAAACTAACTTAAAATCGGCAAAACTATTTAACCCCCCCCCTTATAGTTTTCCACAATTGGCATCAAGAGCTAAGTTTATAAAAGTTTTAAAGTAAACCGTAGTTTAAAAACTTTTCGATCACTATGGGTTCTGAAAATTACAAGGAAGGGAAATCCATGCAACGACCTCCACTACTTGAAACTAATGGTTTTATATATTCGAAAAATAGATTCGAAACGTATGTGAAGTCTAAAGATATTGATCTTTGGTACATCATTGTTGAAGGTGATTTTGAAGCCACTTCAAAAAATGAAAATGGAAATTTAGTTAACATACCTCATGATAAACTCACCGATGAGATTAAGAAAAAGCTTTCCAAAAATAGTGAAGCTAAAATGGTTTTATATAATGCTTTACCCAAAAGGAATTTAAAAGAATTTCCATGCTTAAAACCTCTAAAGAAATTTGGAATTCTTTATTTGTAACTCATCAAGGTAATCAACAAGTGAAAAATAATAAAACAGATTTATTTGTTCAACAATACGAACAATTTTCAATATCGGATGAGGAAACTATAGATCATTCTTTTGCTAATTTTAATACTATAATTACATCTTTACAAGCACTTGATGAATCTTTTTCTAGCCGTAATCATGTTAGTAAATATCTAAGGGCACGTCCATCTAAGTGGAGATCTAAGGTGATGGCAATCGAAGAATCAAAAGACTTGACAATCCTCACCCTTGATGAACTCATAGGCGACTTAAAGGTCTATGAGCTTGTCCTTGCTAAAGATTTCGAAGCCTTAAAAGTGAAAGAGAAGCACAAATCTCTTGCCCTTAAAGCCAAGAAGGTCTCAAGCGATGAAGAGGACTCCTCTTCGGATAGTGATGACGAGAAGTATGCCATGGCGGTAAGGGACTTTAAAAAGTTCTTTAGAAGGAAGGGAAGATACGTCAAACAACCATATGACGACAAGAAAGGATTCCGGAAAAGCAAAGAGGACGAGAAGGCAAGGGATGATCGCGCTTGCTTTAAATGTGGGGACCCAAACCACTTTATTAGTAAGTGTCCCAAACGTGATGATCAAAAGGCATTCGTGAGCGGCTCATGGCAAATGACGAGGTACGTCACGAACACTATAGTAGCTCATCATTAGATGATGACTCATTGCATAATGAATATGATAAACTTTTCAAAATTAGTTTAAAAGTAATCAACAAAAACAAGTTTTTGAAAACCAAACCAACGCTTTAGAAAAAGAAGTCATAGAGTTAAAGGCGAAATTAAAACGTCTAGAAAAGGGGAAGATAGCAAGTGGCTTAATGTGAACTTTGCATTCATCTTCAAACACTAGTTGATCATCTAGACTCTAAGATTGCTAGAATGAACACTAATACCTTAGATATGATATTGGATAGTGTTAAAACAGAAAACAACCAAAAAGGTCTAGGTTTTCAACAACTTAATGCCATCAACTAGTGAAAACAAAGAAACACAATTCGTAAAGGCACTAGAAAAACAAACCACTGTTGTCTCGGATCCCACGGATCCCAAAAAAAGGGAACCGGCTAGTGTACAGCCAGGGATCCGTGGGTCTGCTGAAGCAAACAGTGGTAATAATGTAGCTTCCTCATCTAGAACTGATTTTGTTATTGTTAATGAGAGGAAACCAACTGATGTTACCATTAGACAACCACCTCCAACATATAATCAAAGTTTTACAAGAAACAAAGGTCCATCATTTCCAAAACCAAACACATCTAGGAGACCTAATAATGTTTATCCGAGAAGTAACCATCTAACGGGATGGAATCCAAATATGCAAAATGGCTTTCCATTTCAAAACTTTGCACCATGGAACGCATATTCACCTTATCCATATATGTCTAACATGAATGGAATGTTTAACACTAATGGACCCATGAACAAATGGGGACCAAACTTTTGAGTTAATTGTTTTCTTAGGTGTGCTTAAAGGTCGACCTAGATCCGGATGAGTAGATCAAGGATAGCGGGTGCACAAGGCACATGACCAGCAATAAAGATTTATTCTCCACATATGAATCCTTCAATGGAGGAAATGTGGTATTTGGAAATACCAAAAGCAAAATCATCAGTAAAGGTACGATTTCTAACAAATCTCTAACCATTAATGATGTGTGTCACGTAGAAAACCTAAACTTTAACCTCTTAAGTATAGGACAAATATGTGATAAAAAGTGCAACGTACTTTTTAACAAAACTGGCAGTAAGATATTGAAAAATGGTATCACCATAGGTAGAGGAATTAGGAAACATGGAGTTTATGTCATTAAAATTAGTAATGAACCTAAAGACAAACTTTGTCTTACTTCTATGGATGATACTGACCCTTATGGCATCGAATATTGGGTCATGCCAATATGCGACTTCTTCAATCGCTATCATCCAAGAATCTAGTAAGAGATCTACCAAAATTAAAATATGAACATCACTTTTGTGATGCTTGTAACGTAGGAAAACAAGTCCATGCTAGTCACAAAGCTAAAAACATGGTGTCTACAACTAAGTGTCTAGAATTACTACATGTGGATTTATTTGGTCCATCCGCTATCCAAAGTTATGGAGGCAACTACTACACTTTGGTTATAGTGGATGATTACTCTAGGTACACATGGACTAAATTCTTAAAGAACAAAACTGAAACGTTCAATCACTTTGAAATATTAAGTAAGAAAATCCAAAGACAATTAGGAAGTCCTATAGTGTCTATTAGAACGGATCATGGTAGGGAATTCGATAATGAAGTGCAATTTGGAGCCTTTTGTGACGCTAATGGTATTACTCACAACTTCTCGGCTCCTCGCACTCCATAATCGAATGGGGTAGTTGAAAGAAAGAATAGAACCCTACAAGAAATGAGTCGAACCATGCTAAATGAGCAATCCATACCTCAAAAGTTTTGGTGCAATGCTGTTGATACCTCAACGTACATACTTAATAGAGTCTTAATTAGACCAATTTTAGGTAAAACTCCATATGAGTTACTTCGAGGCAAAAAGCCTACGTTAGATCACTTTAGAGTCTTTGGTAGCAAATGTTTTCTACTTAACACTAAAGATTACCTTACAAAATTTGATCCTAAATCAACCGGTTATCTTTTAGGTTACTCTCCAAATAGCAAAGCTTACGTCATATTAAATAAAGAAACAATGAAGGTTGAAGAGTCATTAAATATAAAATTTGATGAAAGTCCACCCAAACCTACTCCACCTCTTGTCGATGACGAGATTATCGAAAGTGAAGCTATAGTAATAAAGAAAAAGATAAATGAAGAAGAAGAAACTTTAAATGATGAAATCATAAATATTAAAGAGTCCAAAGATCACCCCGTAGATAAGGTCATAGGAAAGTTAAACGAAAGAACCTTAAGGTCTCAAGTTCAAAACCAAAGTAGCTTATTTTGTTTTGTCTCAACCATAGAACCTAAGAATACACAAGAAGCCATAAAAGATGAAAGTTGGGTAATGGCTATGCAAGAAGAGTTAAATCAATTTGTTTCTAATGATGTTTGGACACTTGTCCCTCCACCTAGTAATCAAACCATAATAGGAACCAAATGGGTATATAAAAACAAGTTAGATGCAAATGGTGTAGTGTCTAGAAACAAAGCTAGACTCGTTGCCCAAGGGTATAATCAACAAGAAGGAATAGACTTTGATGAGACCTATGCCCCCGTGGCTAGATTAGAGTCTATAAGAATACTTCTTGCTTATGCTTGTGCTAATGATCTTAAGCTTTATCAAATGGATGTCAAAAGTGCTTTTCTAAATAGCTTTATTAATGAAGAAGTATATGTAGCTCAACCTCCGAGCTTCATCGATTTTGAAAAACCTAAACATGTGTATAAGTTAAAGAAATCCCTTTATGGTCTTAAACAAGCTCCAAAAGCTTGGTATGATAGACTCAAGTCATTCTTAATCAAACACAACTACACCATGGGGTTAGTTGATAACACACTTTTTACTAAGAAAAGAGAGTCACATATAATCATTGTTCAAATATATGTAGATGATATTATATTCGGATCTACTTGTCAAAACATGTGTGATGATTTCTCTAAAATCATTCATGACGAGTTCAAAATGAGTATGATGGGAGAACTTAGTTTCTTTCTTGGTCTACAAATCAAACAAGTAGAAGATGGTATCTTCTTTAATCAATCTAAATACATAAAGGAGATGTTAAAGAAATTCGGTTTAGAAGAGTCAAAACCCATTAGGACACCAATGTCATCTGCCACTAAACTCATAAAAGATGAAGACGGCGAATCCGTTGATAACACAAAATATCGTGGCATGATTGGTAGTCTTCTCCACCTCACGGCTAGTCGGCCGGATATCATGTTTAGTGTTTGTCTATGTGCTAGGTTTCAAGAAGATCCTAAAACATCACATCTAGAAGCCGTCAAAAGAATATTTAGATACATTAAGGGTACAACTCAATTAGGATTATGGTATCCTAAGGGTACGGGGTAGAAACAATTGTATATGCAGATTCTGACCATGCAGGTGATTATGTTGACCAAAAAGTACAAGTGGGGTATGTACTTTTATGGGATGTTGTTTAACATCTTGGTTCTCAAAGAAGCAAACGGCATTGGCCATATCAACAACCGAAGCCGAATATGTCTTCGTCGGCAAAGCATGCCAACAATCACTATAGATGAAACAAGCGTTAGTTGACTACGACATTCATCTAAGTGACATAGCCATTCTATGTGACAACAAAGGTGCCATCGACTTAAGCAAGAATCCGTTATTGCATTCTCGCACAAAGCATATAGAGATTTGTCATCACTTCTTAAGAGACAATGTTCAAAAGGGGAACATCTCTATTGAGAAAGTAGCATCCAAAGACAACATAGCCGAGATCCTCACCAAACCATTGAAGCGGGGACAATTCAACCTACTTCGTCTTGGTCTTGGTCTCATGGAAAAATTGTCGTAATTTGCTTTTAAACTCTACAAGGTATGTAAACACTAGCCTTCTTCTTTCTGAGTCTAGGATCTCTATTTCACACACAACTCACAAGCAATATGGAATTTTCATAACCCATGATAATTGTTTACTTATAACTCGTACTTTCATAATCTTCTCTTATTTTTCAAGACAAGTACCTCTTGCAAACACATAATTGCATACCTATTTTTTAAGGAATAAACGTTTTATTCACACAAAGAAATATCTTTTCAAAAAGGATACCTCTTCCAGTATCGATTTCATAAAAGCCATTTCTCACGTCTAGGATAAATCGCTTTTTCATTATTAATACAAAGTAAAAACCCGTTTTCATTGCATCTCATGTCTTTTGAATGCTAAAGAGAACACATAACTAATATGTGTTTTTGGGTACATTCATTTAAGCAACAATGAATTAGGAGCACTCGGGTTATCTCACATAATAATGTGCTTTTTCACTTCTAGTTTATTTTTCACTTCTTTTTAGGAGTCGAGATAACCGCAACTCCAAATGGTTTGCATATAGGCACACACTAGGAACAAATGTTTCCATAAGGAAAATTTTGAGCTACCTGAATCACCAGTACCAAGGATCCTAGCCTTAATGCTGGACGGATCCCTCAAGGTAACGATCCGTGGGATCCGTGAGACAGAAGCTAATTTTATCTTCTATTTTTTCACACTTTGGATGAAAACTTCAATATTTTCATCATTTTTTATCATTTTTATTGGAGTATGTTACTTAATGCTTGTGTTCTCATGGTCACATGCCTTAAATTCATATCTAACCATTAGATTTTAATCCACATTTTGGGTCAAGCATTCATTACAATGCACTATTTTTCTATAAATAGGATTCCCAAAATGCTTGCATATTCATCGCTCTCAACATCACAAACAAAACATCATCATGTCATCCAAAAGATCTTTCAACATATATGAATCACCTAGTGCAAACAATCCCTTTCAAGAAATCCAAAATATTGTCCTCCCACCTTCCAAAGTACCACCACCCAAAATATTGTCCTCCCATCTTCAAATGGTTCATCCCCAACCACTCATTCACCACAAGATGCTTCAATTATAGCACCTCCTTCATCACCAACAAGTACACCAACTTCATCACCATCAAATCCCTACCTAAGGTCACTCTTTTGGAACTCCTTAAGACTCCAACAAGATCTCAACAAACTAAGCAAAAAGAACTAGTCTTTTTGACACCTCCAACTTCTCCACACTCAATTTTCAAAGACCTTGAAACCTCACCACCATTAGCTCCCATTGTGTTACAAGAACTTCTAGGTTCTTTTCCACCACCACTTCCAAACATTCCAGACTTTGATCCGTATTTTCCAACTTTTCCGCCACAACTTTCGCATCTCACAAATCAAAGTAACCCGGAAAATTTCCGCACTCATTACCCACATCACTTACATTGTGAACATTGCCAATCCACTAGGTATTTTGCAATATAAATTAGGGAAGAAATGCGATTCATACTTAACCTCATCCTTGATCGCATCAACATCATTACTCACCAAACCTTCCATCCATAACCTTATGCAAGCATGGAAGGAATCATCTTTATAACTTTTAGTATTTTTCTTTTGAGTCATTTTTAAGAACAAGTCTTGTTCTTACTTTTACATTCTTGTATGTGGCATAAATACCACTACATTTTGTTGTTTTTATTACAAGGCCTTGATTACATACCTTGGCTCCCAATATTGATTCTCGTCAATCACAAGATTATTTATGCATGTTACTACTAACCCTTTCTTTGTAGGATTTTTCTTATTTTTCTCACTTGAAGCCCCATTCTAGGGGAGCTACCGCCAAGGGGAGTTTGAGATACGTGGACTATTTTTCCACTTTCTATTTCTTTGTTAGGGTAACTTTTTGTTTCAAAAAAAGGAGAAGAAGTAAAACTTAGTCTTTCAAAATATACATCTAATCTTAAGTTTTACTTATCATAACATTATGTTTTGTCATCAACAAAAAGAGGGAGATTGTTAATACAAATAAACCGTAAAAACTTTTATTAATATTTAGCGATCTCTTTGTGTTTTGTTGATAACAAATATAATGTTATCATAAGTAAAAGTATAAGGATACATGTTATTTTTGTAAAGCATTTACATATAGTCATTTAATACAAATTGTTGTAATAAATCATTTGTTGTAATAGTTTATTAGGATGGGTAAAAACCACAACCCACGAACCATACCCATGGTATTAACCTATGATCCATTGACTAGATGCATTGCATCTATTAGATACATTGTATCTAAATAAATAACCATGGACCAACCCATAACCCATGAACCATGACCCATAACCCAAAAACCCATAGGCAAAGAGGAGCATCCCACGGATCCCTAGAGTTGCACTAGACGGATCCCTTAAGCAAGGGATCCGTGGGATCCGTGCAACAGTGGCAAGTTTTTGCCTATAAATAGAGAGCCATTCTTTCATTTTTATTCACCCCTCTTCTTACTAACTCTCTCATATATTCTTACACTCTTCTAACAAAAGATAACTTGATCTAGAGAGTTGTTCTTCTTTCTTCTATTGTGATTCTCATACAGGTCCTTCTCTAAGACGAGATCACGAGCATTCTACAAGTCATCCAAGCAAGAGGTCCTTGATTGATTTGTTCTTCCACAAGATTTCTGTAGCAAAGATATTGTACTTGATATTTCACATATTTGTTGTGTAATAGTCGTGTTGGTTTGGTCCTCCGTGTTACGGACTCGGTATTTAGCTTTGTACCGTAAAAAGGTGTAAGCAACGTTGTGAAGGCTTCTCCGCCAAGTTGAAGGAGTTTGTTGACATAGTGCTTGAACTCTCGAGTAGGTGACTCGGGGAGTGGAGTAGGGCAAGGAAGGTGTCCTTGTAGCCGAACCACTATAAATCGGTTGTGTCATTTCTATCCCTTACTTTACTTTCTTTCCTTGCATTACTCTTAGATCTATACTTTATCTTCATCCATACGATTTCACATAACATTGAATCTAAAGTTTTTAGAAACTAACTTAAAATCGGCAAAACTATTCAACCCCCCTTATAGTTTTCCACAAAATAGTCCTGAATATTAAGTGTCAATTTCCCTCCTTAATGCTCGTATTTTATATCATTTATATGAATTTACACTTGTTTTCCATTATATTTCACTTTCAGGTAAATTACGAGCATTGGAGCTAATGAGACGCGGATTTGGAGATTTTCTTAAGAGATTTATGATAGTATGCCCACTGTGAAGAAGCTACGGCGTAACTCCACGCTCACATTACGCCGTAGCTAGCGCGTGACTCAGAAGACCAACTTAGCAGCTATTACGGCTTAACTCCCAACTAGGATTACGCCGTAACAAACTAGGTCAAAGGATGTTCCACGCCGCCATCAGATATGCCGTAACTCCTTCCTATGATGTTAGGAATTAGAAATTCCCGGTATTAAAGAGTCGGTCACCTCAAGTATATGTAATCGTTAGAAAGCTCGTAGTCATAGTAATATTTAGTTAAGTAGTATTTAGTTAAGTAACACCGTGGAGGACGGACGGGTCTTTACCCACTGTATGCCTGATCCACAGCCCGTTGTGTGGCGATTTATGTAAGACTATAAGTACTCTCTACCTCCCAAGGTAGAGAGTTGGAGCTCATAATAATATCTTTCACTTTCTCTCACTAAGTTCCCTAAACCTCTAACTTTCTCTCTCTAGAATTCCATCTATAAGCTACTTAGGTTATGGTTTGATGTTTATGTGAAAAGTTATATCTTACAATTGGTATCAAGAGCCATGGTTAGATCATATCTTGCACATCTTTGGATTTATAGTGGTTTTTAGGTGGTTTTTGAGTTTGAAAAAGTTTAGTGGTTTTTGCATCATTTGGTTGATTTCTCTGGTTAAAGTTCGGATTTTGTTAGTACTTTTATGTTTAGAATCATCACAAGTGTGTAGGTTATCAGTTGGTAAGCTTAAATCATCTTGGTTGGGTTGTTTTTGGATTGAAAAGTGATGTTTATGTGGTTTTTTCATGCTAGCGACTTACTTCACGGTTAGTTTCTTCGTGAGCGACTTGCTTTTACAAATTTGTAGCGAGTTACAAGTTCTAAACCTAGCGACTTAGATCTAGCGACTAAGTTACAAATAGTGGACTCTCCACTACAGGTAGCGACTTGGTGATAGCGACTTGGTCGGTAGCGAGTTGCTCTTTAGCGACTTGTATCTTTAGCGACTTGAGTAGTTTGTTGCCAAAATTTTGCTAGCGACTTGAGGCTTAGCGAGTTACTACCTAGCGACTTGCATTTGTCTAGCGACTTGGGACTCTAGCGATTTAGTGGTGTAGCGAATTGCGTTAGCTTACTTAGTGCATTATCTTCTAGCGACTTAGTGCATTATCTTCTAGCGATTTGAGTGATTGTTTACGGTTTTCTCTTGATTTAGTAAAATCCTGTGAAAGAATCTATTTCCTGGTTTAATCATAGAGTTATAAAATCCCGTATAAACTGTAAACATGTCTACCAATGTTCCTACGTCATCTCCATCATTGTCGAGGATGTTCAAGCACCGCTCGAGATACTCGTCCACCCATGCTTGGGACAGAATGACTACGATTCTTGGGCTCAACGAATCAGATTGTACTGCCTTGGGAAGGAAAATGGTGTCAACATTCTCAAATCCATTGATGAAGGACCATATCGAGTTGAGACGACTAGAGACATACTTGATACTAATGAAGATGGTACTCTTGTTTACGGAATGGACAGACCTAAAATGTATGATGAGCTTGAGGATAAGGAGAAAAAGAGATTCGATGCGATATCGGGCTTCAAACATTGTTCTTCAAGGTCTTCCTAAAGACATCTACAAGCTGATCAATCATAACACCGATGCAAAGGCAAGATGGGATAATGTTAAGATGCTTCTCTCAAGTTCTGAATTAACTATGGAAGACAGAGAATCCCAACTCTATGACGAATTTGAACACTTCAAGATGAAACTGCAGGATGAGAGTGTATATGAGTACTATGTGAGATTTCATTAGTTAGTGAATGACATGAGGAACATCAGAATGACTATGCCTAACATTCAACTGAACTCAAAATTTGTGAACAACATGAATCCCGAATGGCACAAGTTTGTCACCTGTGTGAAGCTCACTAAAGGATTGAAGAATACAAACTATGAGCAACTCTATGCCTTCCTCTCGAATGAGAGACATGCTATGTTTGAAAAATTGATTCTCAATCAGTTCAAAACCAAACCGTGGGAGAGACAAGCTCGCCTAATGACTCAACACCTTCTACTCAAACATAGGAATCACAACCAAAGCATCACAAGTCATACCCTTGGGTAATGGTAATCACAAACTCATTCCTCATCCTATGTTCAAACAAGCCGACGGGATCCACACGTGGGTAACTTCATTAATCAACTAGCTCTTCCGATTAGTCAAAACATGAATTCTCTCCCACAAACCAACAATAACCTCGAATAAAGACATCTAACCCACACAATCGCCAATGTTAAAGATGGAAGGATCGTGCAACCAGTTCTGTAGGAAAGACGAGTGATCGTGGAAGAGGTGGAGCTGGTAGAGGTTATGTTGGTAAACTTAAATCGAGGAAGGAATGGTAACCAAGGTCAAGCTAAGCGAATCAAAGGTTATAACTGTGGTGGTGAGGGACACATTGCAAGGAACTGTACATCTCCAAAGCGTCCCGCTGAACGCCGATTACTTCGAGATAAGATGTCGCTGGTACTTCCTCAGGGACAATGGTGCTGCTTTGAATGAAGAGGAATTGCTGTTTCTAGCCGAGGGCAATGCCAAGACCTATGATGTGATGTGGATGAGCAGACCTATTAGGAGATAGGTCACAATCATCGATATACATACACATAAATAAAAAAAAAAAAAAAAAAGATATTTTGGGAAACACTTCCCCCAAAAACCGGCCAAGGGAGGGGGAGGGGTTAGTCAAGTGGGTAAAAATCTTCTTGTATAGATATACACTCAAAGTTTACTTACACATTTACAATCACAATAATGCAAGTCTTCTAGTCAAAAATTTTCTCTCTTCTCTTCTTCCTCTCCTAAAACCGGCCACCTTTGTGTTCAAGAAGAGATTCATAAAGTTTTTCCAAATCAAGTGTTAAACAATCTAGTTACACTCTTAATCAAGGTTTTGAAATAAAAACCTAGGGTGTTTAGGTTTAATCCTTTGTTCTTGTCACCTCATCAAGCAACTTGTAAGCATATCATATTCATTTTTCATCTTCCATATTTATTTCATATTCATTTCATTATATTTGAGCAAAACATGCAAGTCTTATGGATGTTTATACCACTTTTTACATTGTTTTTAAGAGTTATACATAAATAATCCATCCTATAATTACTCCTTGTTATATATTAGTTTTGGTGATGTCTAGGAACCCATGACACCCTAAGAAGATGTATGGTAGGATTAGAATAGCTTCGGAGTTGTTTTGAATGGGTTAGAATAGGTTTGGCGCGAGAAAAACTCATTTCGACAATTTTTGAAAAGGGTCTGTCCATAATTTTAATTCTGGGAAAATCCGACAGTGGGTATACTATTTTGGGCTAGATATTTAGAAAATACACTTTAAAACAAAAACGTGGCCGCTTGAACGGATTAAAACGGAGCTATAACGAAGAAGTTATGAATTTTTCAAGTTTGACGAGGAAAACTATTAATTTCAGAAATTTCAGCATGAAAATGTCACTCCTTACGAGTCAAAAATGAGTCTTAAGCTTTATAAATTGTGTCGACTTATCAAAATTATATTAGTATACTTTGACACGAATCTAAGGATGTAGAAAACGTGAAAAACGGACTTTAACGATTAAATTACATAAGATAAACCAAGTTGCCGTAACTTTATTCTATTAGCAAAATTAATATATTCTCTATTAAAACATACTACGGCAACTAAAGGACCATGTTGGCGGACGTTTTAACAATGATGTAACTTTTATAACGGATGTCTTCTAGTAAAAAGTAAGTTCGCCAGCATATTTTCCAAAATGTCCAACCGCTTTTGTTGAGCGGAGTTGTAACTAATAATATATAGTCACTCAAACTATTTTAAAACCATCCTTTAAACTATATTTTTGGCCTATAGTGCAATACTTCACCTATATTTTCCTTGTGATCGAGACCTCTAGGATGTAAACTTAAATACTAAAACTTTGAGATAATAACACAAGCTTTCAAAATCAAGTGAGTTCATTTCCTAACACTCGGTGTGCACCCATGTTAAGTTATCATAGAGGTTGTTTCAACATAACTATTTGTAGAGTATTTCTAATAATGACGGGATGTCATAAACATATATTTGGCGATAAACGTATTTCCAAAACGTACAAGTGGTATGGATATCATATGAGTTTGCATGAACGACATTGTTTCATGACTTATATTAGAGCATATCATTTATCTTAGGTTGCGGATAGTTTCCGAGCCTCATTTTCGTGTACCTTCATTTTGTTAGCATATCAATCATACCAGTGAGTTTCTTCATAGCCCCTACTTTTATACGTTTTGAATTACTTTGGGGAGATACATGCTCAACTGCCATTTAATTTCACAATTACTCTAAACTTTACGACATCATGAGTTCATACCCCGCCTTAACTCATTTAAATTCCTATAAACTATTTGGGGCGAGATATATGCTTATTTATCCAAACATTTAAACTCTTTTACCAAACAACATTACTTATACTCTACACTTGATTGCGTTATATACTTGATTGGGTTATACTTGATTTCATATGCATATTTGGAACAAACATACAAGAATTAGTGGCTCCAAATTAAGTTGTTGGAAGGCTATTAATTTACAAACATACAAGAATTAGTGGCTCCAAATTAAGTTGTTGGAAGGCTATTAATTTACAAACATACAAGAATTAGTGGCTCCAAATTAAGTTGTTGGAAGGCTATTAATTTACAAACATCCCAAAGATTTATATGTTGGAAGGCCATTTTTATGGATACATCCCAACACGAGTGTTGGAAGACCCTTGTGGTGACATTTATACTTTTAACTACTTTGATACATGCATACATGATTGACATACATTTTTAGAAGCAAGGTTGTAAAACACAAGTGTTGCAAGTTTTGTAAGGCGGGCGGACTTGAACTGAGTGGATTTACGATGCCTTTGCTTTGTGAACTATTCTATATGACCAAAAACTTAGTATTTGCTGCATGAACGCTTTTTAAAGGCTTTACATTTCAACACAAACTCTATGAACTCACTCAACCATTGTGTTGACACTTTTAGCATGTCTTATCTCGTGTATCTAAGGCATTCACTTCATGGCATGCATTGGGACATTTCATAGAGTCGTGGAGACGACGCGTCTCACTTGGGTTTATAAACTTTAAAAACATAGTTTGGCTTGTATAAAATTTATCTCAGAGCATACGTTGATTTTCATTAGGATCTATATTTTGTAAACTCTGATTGTATTAACAAATTAAACAATGTGTTTTCCAAACGACATTTTAGGTCGCTCAATATAATCAGAACTTTGATGCTATGACAGCCCTCCCCAAGGTATTCCATTCCACTGTAAAATGTAATTTGGGGTGTGACAGATTGGTATCGAGCATCTTGCTATAGAAAACTAGGTTGCATCATTGACCCTAGACTATAACCAGATCATCATAGCATCTCATCATATCATTATAAGTGCATATTCTTTATACATGCAAACTTATGACTCAACACCAAACATCAGATGAGTCGATTAGTCCAAGCATTGCATAGTTACTCCTAAATTATACATAGCCGGATCACCTATGTCTAATTCAGAAAGAATCATGCAATGAAGGGAGTAGTAGTCTTATATGAGTAAGCAATTCCGTAATCGAGCCAAATTTTCAAAAGATTTTCTTCAAACCACTTGTTTCCAGCTTGATCCACGGATGCGCTTCCTGTTTGATGAGTTGCAAAGATCGAGCTAGAAACAAGTTGTTACCTAAACCGATTTAGCCTAATCGTATGTATTCTTGTTTGATGAGTTGTGATTAAGTAAAATCGTTACTTAAAGTCTTTTGAAAATTTTGCTCGAGAATGGGAAAAGCCCGCCTCATCGAGCCTAATCATAAGGGAGCATGTCTTTAGAATGGGATATAGTCACGATATATGCATGAGCATTGACATAATCATTTAGACCATACATGAGCATAAACTTTTAGAACCCTTGTCGCGTTTGGGCCGTAGTATCATTAATCAATCACGAGGACGTGATTCCTCTGACATGGGAAGAATGTCACAATTCTCAATTTCTGGTCATTTCTCAAACTCAATATTCATCATTTCATATCAATTTATGCATGATTTTTGCATTTCACATTAAACGCAGAATTTATATTAAATAAACGTTATCGCGTGAGTTATTATTTTGAACATTTAATCCAATACTTCCAAAAACTATCCCGACATATTTTTATACTTACTTTTAGTTTATAAAAATAATATTTTGATTTTACCAGTGTGTTTTAAATTTACTTTGTATATAAATTGTTAAATTTATATTATTACGACGGTTTTCTTAAAAACTACACGATAATTATTATTCCACTCAAATTTTGCAAGAAACATATTTTTACAATTTTTATAACTACAATATATTTTACTTTGGTCCATTAAAATTCATTTTTAGCTAAAACTACCCTATTGTACAAATATACATGTAAGTTACCACTTATCCTCATTTAACTTACATTTACTTACACCATTTTATACATAATAAAAAAAAAAAAAAAAAAAAAAAAGATATTTTGGGAAACACTTCCCCCAAAAACCGGCCAAGGGGGGGGGAGGGGTTAGTCAAGTGGGTAAAAATCTTCTTGTATAGATATACACTCAAAGTTTACTTACACATTTACAATCACAATAATGCAAGTCTTCTAGTCAAAAATTTTCTCTCTTCTCTTCTTCCTCTCCTAAAACCGGCCACCTTTGTGTTCAAGAAGAGATTCATAAAGTTTTTCCAAATCAAGTGTTAAACAATCTAGTTACACTCTTAATCAAGGTTTTGAAATAAAAACCTAGGGTGTTTAGGTTTAATCCTTTGTTCTTGTCACCTCATCAAGCAACTTGTAAGCATATCATATTCATTTTTCATCTTCCATATTTATTTCATATTCATTTCATTATATTTGAGCAAAACATGCAAGTCTTATGGATGTTTATACCACTTTTTACATTGTTTTTAAGAGTTATATATAAATAATCCATCCTATAATTACTCCTTGTTATATATTAGTTTTGGTGATGTCTAGGAACCCATGACACCCTAAGAAGGTGTATGGTAGGATTAGAATAGCTTCGAGTTGTTTTGAATGGGTTAGAATAGGTTTGCTTAGAAAACTCATTTCGACAATTTTTGAAAAGGGTCTGTCCATAATTTTAATTCTGGGAAAATCCGACAGTGGGTATACTATTTTGGGCTAGATATTTAGAAAATACACTTTAAAACTAAAAACGTATCGCTTGAACGGATTAAAACGGAGCTATAACGAAGAAGTTATGAAATTTTCAAGTTTGACGAGGAAAACTATTAATTTCAGAAATTTCAGCATGAAAATGTCACTCCTTACGAGTCAAAAATGAGTCTTAAGCTTTATAAATTGTGTCGACTTATCAAAAATATATTAGTATACTTTGACACGAATCTAAGGATGTAGAAAACGTAGAAAACGGACTTGTAACGATTAAATTACACAAGATAAACCAAGTTGCCGTAACTTTATTCTATTAGCAAAATTAATATATTCTCTATTAAAAACATACTACGGTAACTAAAGGACCATGTTGGACGCTTTTTAACAATGATGTCGAACTTTTTATAACGTGATGTCTTCTAGTAAAAGTAAGTTCGCCTAGCATATTTTCCAAAATGTCCAACCGCTTGTTGAGCGGAGTTGTAACGAATAACATATAGTCACTCAAACTTTGGTTTAAAACCATCCTTTAAACTATATTTTTGGCCTATAGTGCAATACTTCACCTATATTTTCCTTGTGATCGAGACCTCTAGGATGTAAACTTAAATACTAAAACTTTGAGATAATAACACAAGCTTTCTAAAACTGTTGAGTTCATTTCCTAACACTCGTGTGCACCATGTTTGCGACTATCATAGGAGGTTGTTTCAACATAACTATTTGTAGAGTATTTCTAATACGACGGGATGTCATAAACATATATTTTGGCGATAAACGTTATTTCCAAAACGCATAAGTGGTATGGATATAATATGAGTTTGCATGCACGACATTGTTTCATGACTTATATTAGAGCATATCATTTATCTTAGGTTGCGGATAGTTTCCGAGCCTCATTTTCGTGCACTTCATTTTGTTAGCATATCAATCATACCAGGTGAGTTTCATAGCCCCTACTTTTATAAGTTTTGAATTACTTTTAGGGGAGATACATGCTCAACTGCTTTCATTTAATTTCACAATTACTCTAAACTTTTACTGACATACCGTGCGGAGTTCATACCCCGCTTTTACTCATTTAAATTCCTATAAACTATTTGGGCGAGATATATGCTTATTTATCCAAACATTTAAACTCTTTTGCCAAACAACATTACTTATACTCTACACTTGATTATGCTTATATACTTGATTGCGTTATACTTGATTTCATATGCATATTTGGAACAAACATACAAGAATTAGTGGCTCCAAATTAAGTTGTTGGAAGGCTATTAATTTACAAACATACAAGAATTAGTGGCTCCAAATTAAGTTGTTGGAAGGCTATTAATTTACAAACATACAAGAATTAGTGGCTCCAAATTAAGTTGTTGGAAGGCTATTAATTTACAAACATCCCAGCATTTATATGTTGGAAGGCCATTTTATGGATACATCCCAACACGAGTGTTGGAAGACCCTTGTGGTGGCATTTATACTTTTAACTACTATGATACATGCATACATGATTGACATACTATTTTTAGCGGTGGGTTGTAAACACACAGGTTGCAAGTTTTGTATGGGCGGACTTGGAACTCGAGTGGATTTACGTATGCCTTTGCTTTGTGAACTATTCTATATGACCAAAAACTTAGTATTTGCTGCATGAACGTTTTTTAAAGGCTTTACATTTCAACACAAACTCTATGAACTCACTCAACCATTGTGTTGACACTTTTAGCATGTCTTATCTCTGTATCTAAGGCATTCACTTCATGGCATGCATTGGGACATTTCATAGAGTCGTGGAGACGACGCCGCTCTCACTCTGGGTTTATAAACTTTAAAAACATAGTTTGGCTTGTATAAAATTTATCTCCCAGTGATACGTTGATTTTCATTAGGATCTATATTTTGTAAACTCTGATTGTATTAACAAATTAAACAATGTGTTTTCCAAACGACACTTTAGGTCGTTCAATATAATCAGTAACTTTGATGCTATGACAGCCCTCCCCAAGGTATTCCATTCACAAAAAATGGTAATTTGGGGGTGTGACAGATTGGTATTTAGTAGCATCTTGCTATAGAGAACTAGGTTGCATCATTGACCCTAGACTATAAATCAGATCATCATAGCATCTCCTCATATCATTATAAGTGCATATTCTTTATACATGCGAACTTATGACTCAACACCAAACATCATATGAGTCGATTAGTCCAAGCATTGCAGATACATCCTAAATTATACATAGCCTGATCACCTATGTCTAATTCGAGAAGAATCATGCAATGAAGGGAGTAGTAGTCTTATATGAGTAAGCAATTCCGTAATCGAGCCAAATTTTCAAAAGATTTTCTTCAAACCACTTGTTTCCAGCTTTGATCCGCGTGGATTTTGTTTGATGAGTTGAAAAGATCAAGCTAGAAACAAGTTGTTACCTAAACCGATTTAGCCTAATCGTATGACAGTTCTTGTTTGATGAGTTGTGGGATTAAGTAAAAATCGGTTACTTAAAGTCTTTTGAAAATTTTGCTCGAGAATGGGAAAGCCTGCCTCATCGAGCCTAATCATAAGGGATCATGTCTTTAGAATGGGATATAGTCACGATATATGCATGAGCATTGACATAATCATTTAGACCATACATGAGCATAAACTTTTAGAACCCTTGTCGCGTTTGGGCCGTAGTATCATTAATCGAATCACGAGGACGTGATTCCTCTGACATGGGAAGAATGTCACAATTCTCAATTTCTGGTCATTTCTCAAACTCAATATTCATCATTTCATATCAATTTATGCATGATTTTTGCATTTCACATTAAACGCGTAAATTTCATATTAAATAAACGTTATCGCGTAAGTTATTATTTTGAACATTTAATCCAATACTTCCAAAAACTATCCCGACATATTTTTATACTTACTTTTAGTTTATAAAAATAATATTTTGAGTTTACCCAGTGTTTTAAATTTACTTTGTATATAAATTGTTAAATTTATATTATTACTAGTTTTCTTAAAACTACACGATAATTATTATTCCACTCAAATTTTGCAAGAAACATATTTTTACAATTTTTATAACTACAATATATTTTACTTTGGTCCATTAAAATTCATTTTTTAACTAAAACTACCCTATTGTACAAATATACATGTAAGTTACCACTTATCCTCATTTAACTTACATTTACTTACACCATTTTATACATAATACATGAATAAAAAAAAAAAAAAAAAAAAGATATTTTGGGAAACACTTCCCCCAAAAACCGGCCAAGGGAGGGGGAGGGGTTAGTCAAGTGGGTAAAAATCTTCTTGTATAGATATACACTCAAAGTTTACTTACACATTTACAATCACAATAATGCAAGTCTTCTAGTCAAAAATTTTCTCTCTTCTCTTCTTCCTCTCCTAAAACCGGCCACCTTTGTGTTCAAGAAGAGATTCATAAAGTTTTTCCAAATCAAGTGTTAAACAATCTAGTGTCACTCTTGATTAAGGTTTTGAAATAAAAACCTAGGGTGTTTAAGTTTAATCCTTTGTTCTTGTCACCTCATCAAGCAACTTGTAAGCATATCATATTCATTTTTCATCTTCCATATTTATTTCATATTCATTTCATTATATTTGAGCAAAACATGCAAGTCTTATGGATGTTTATACCACTTTTACATTGTTTTTAAGAGTTATATATAAATAATCCATCCTATAATTACTCCTTGTTATATATTAGTTTTGGTGATGTCTAGGAACCCATGACACCCTAAGAAGGTGTATGGTAGGATTAGAATAGCCCGAGTTGTTTTTGAAGGTAAGTAGAATAGGTTTGCAGTCACCTTTCTACAATTTTGAAAAGGGTCTGTCCATAATTTTAATTCTGGGAAAATCCGACAGTGGGTATACTATTTTGGGCTAGATATTTAGAAAATACACTTTAAAACGAAAACGTGGCCGCTTGAACGGATTATAACGGAGCTATAACGAAGGAGTTATGAATTTTTCAAGTTTGACGAGGAAAACTATTAATTTCAGAAATTTCAGCATGAAAATGTCACTCCTTACGAGTAAAAAATGAGTCTTAAGCTTTATAAATTGTGTCGACTTATCAAAAATATATTAGTATACTTTGACACGTAATCTAAGGATGTAGAACACGTAGAAAACGGACTTGTAACGATTAAATTACACAAGATAAACCAAGTTGCCGTAACTTTATTCTATTAGCAAAATTAATATATTCTCTATTAAAAACATACTACGGCAACTAAAGGACCATGTTGGCGGACGTTTTAACAATGATGTAGAACTTTTTATAACGTGATGTCTTCTAGTAAAAGTAAGTTCGCCTAGCATATTTTCCAAAATGTCCAACCGCTTGTTGAGCTGAGTTGTAAATCGAATAACATATAGTCACTCAAACTTTGCTCAAAACCATCCTTTAAACTATATTTTTGGCCTATAGTGCAATACTTCACCTATATTTTCCTTGTGATCGAGACCTCTAGGATGTAAACTTAAATACTAAAACTTTGAGATAATAACACAAGCTTTCTAAAACTGTTGAGTTCATTTCCTAACACTCGGTGTGCACCATGTTGCGACTATCATAGGAGGTTGTTTCAACATAACTATTTGTAGAGTATTTCTAATACGACGGGATGTCATAAACATATATTTTGGCGATAAACGTTATTTCCAAACGCACAAGTGGTATGAATATCATATGAGTTTGCATGCACGACATTGTTTCATGACTTATATTAGAGCATATCATTTATCTTAGGCGGATGGATAGTTTCCGAGCCTCATTTTCGTGCACTTCATTTTGTTAGCATATCAATCATACTGTGTGAGTTTCATAGCCCTACTTTTATAACGCTTTGAATTACTTTTGGGGAGATACATGCTCAAGCTGCCATTTAATTTCACAATTACTCTAAACTTTTACTAATTACCGTGAGTTCATACCTCGCTTTTACTCATTTAAATTCCTATAAACTATTTGGGGCGAGATATATGCTTATTTATCCAAACATTTAAACTCTTTTCCAAACAACATTACTTATACTCTACACTTGATTGCGTTATATACTTGATTGGGTTATACTTGATTTCATATGCATATTTGGAACAAACATACAAGAATTAGTGGCTCCAAATTAAGTTGTTGGAAGGCTATTAATTTACAAACATACAAGAATTAGTGGCTCCAAATTAAGTTGTTGGAAGGCTATTAATTTACAAACATACAAGAATTAGTGGCTCCAAATTAAGTTGTTGGAAGGCTATTAATTTACAAACATCCCATCATTTATATGTTGGAAGGCCATTTTTATGGATACATCCCAACACGAGTGTTGGAAGACCCTTGTGGTGGCATTTATACTTTTAACTACTATGATACATGCATACATGATTGACATACTATTTTAGCAAAGGGGTTGTAAACACACGTTGCAAGTTTTGTATGGGCGGGACTTGAACCGAAAGTGGATTTACGATGCCTTTGCTTTGTGAACTATTCTATATGACCAAAAACTTAGTATTTGCTGCATGAACGTTTTTTAAAGGCTTTACATTTCAACACAAACTCTATGAACTCACTCAACCATTGTGTTGACACTTTTAGCATGTCTTATCTCAGGTATCTAAGGCATTCACTTCATGCCATGCATTGGGACATTTCATAGAGTCGTGGAGAACGACGCTAATTGCCTCACTTGGGTTTATAAACTTAAAAACATAGTTTGGCTTGTATAAAATTTATCTCCTAGATAATGCTGATTTTCATTGGGATCTATATTTTGTAAACTCTGATTGTATTAACAAATTAAACAATGTGTTTTCCAAACCACACTTTAGGTCGCTCAATATAACCTCAGAACTTTGATGCTGACAGCCCTCCCCAAGGTATTCCCATTCAAAAAATGTACAGAATTTGGGGGTGTGACACAAAGAAAAAATAATAATTATCACTCCCCATGACTACAAAAAGGAAAACTGGATTTCCTTGAACATGTTTAAGCCTCAGACATTGTTGACTCCCGAACAAGTGTTCTGAAAAAAAGATTTAGATAAGCAGAAAAGTCGAAAATATTGTTGAAACAAACCCTCCCCTATGGAAAATGCCTAGAGCGATAATGTATCCTCCTAATACTCCAATGCATCTTGTTCCTAGAAAAATTGCCACTAAAAGCAAGACCTTAATTAGCCAATATGTTATATTTCAACTATTTGTTGATTTTGAGAAAACTTGCAAGAAAAGGATCACACCCACTGGTATAACGGAAGGAGAAAGGGGTTTTGAGCAAATGAAAGAATGTTATTTAACGAGGTCATGCCTTTCATTAAACTTCTGAAAGATCACTTTGAGAGTCTTAAAAAGGGGATAGAAACCGATATCAAGGGAATGGAAAAGGAATTTGATGCAATGGTAGTTGAAGTTAGTGATTATGAGCGCGCACTAAAATATAATGAGATTGAGAGGAAGAACTTGCATACACTAAATGAGACTCTTATTATCAATGTGTTGCTCAAGATATCTTTTTCAATGCTTCAAATTGCTCTATTAATGCTTCCAAATTTCATGAACTATCTGCGGCCCTGAAAGTCTCCCATGATCGTGTCATTGAGCTTGAAAAACTAATTCTAAACTAAACGAGAAAATTGAACCGATGATCACGATTACAATTTGGTTAAACATTTTTCTAAACTCGAAGTTGAGCATTTTAATTTACAACTAAAATATCAACATCTTAAAGAAAATGTTAAAACTTCAAATATCAAGACATCTCGATGCTCCGTAGTTTGATGCAAGCAAATTAACAAACGTGATGAACGATTCAAGCTCGCAACACGATCGAAAAGTTGAAAGCCCAAATCTCTCAATTAAAGGGTCAAACGAACAATATGACAGCTCCCAAATGCCTCCTCCTTTAGATTCTCAGAATTCTCAAACTTTTCATCTTCAAAACTTAGTTGATGCCTTACAAAAGGAAAACGAGAGTTTTCTAGAAGAAAATGAAAAAGTTAAACGACATTTTAAAGAGTTATATGATTCAATAAAAGTCACCCGTGACCAAAACAACGAAAAAATAACGCTCTTACAAAAGGAAATTGAGAATCGAGAAGTCGTGGAAATGGGAAACCGTCACTTGTTTTCAATAAGAATGTTGTCTCAAAGTCACCCTTAGATTGCAAATACACCGTGACAGTTAAATATATTCCTCCTCATCTTAGGAATAATGAACATGCTTTTCATGAATATAGTGCTCACCTTAAGGATAGTCTAGAATGTCTCCGTGAGATTGTCGAAGAGGATTTCATTAACAAACCTCTTGATAGTGAAATTAGGTTTGCTTGCCTCCGGGCCAAACGATCTCAAGAGTTGCTAGAATGTGTAATTGCCACATGTCCCAAATCCTTAACCTTAGGTGCAAAAGGCAAAGTTGTGATGCCTTGTTCTATGCCTAGTGCCAAGCAGGAAATCCGTTCTATGCCCGGTCTTAAGAAAGGAAACACTAATGTGCCTTCAAGTAGTTCAGATTCCAAATATGTTAGTGCTAAGAAAGTGAACTTTAGTGTGCCTGCAAAAAGCTCAAATCACAAAGTAAAGTATACACTAATGTGCCTTCTAGTACTTCAGATCCTTGCACATCAAGTTGTGAATGCAAAATTAGATCAACCAACTAATGTTCCCATTCCTACAGAGTAATCAAGGACTTTAAAGCGAAAGGTGTCAAAGTCTCAAGGTAATACAAGGAATGATAGGACCTTGCAAGCTAAGAATGTGCATTGGAAGAGAGTAGAAGACCAATCTAGGAACTTTAAGCTTGAGTTGAATAAAACGAATCGTGTTGATTCTAGTATTAGCCTTAGGCGCATCGTAATTAATTCAATTACGATACTATTTGCAAACCTTGTAATGATGTCGCTTGAATTCTTTGCTAATCATGAATGTAGTGTGAATGCTTTGTCTAATGCTGTCAAATGCCCATTTAAAATTGTTAATGCTAATAATCGTGCAAATAAGGCAAAAAAGGCAAAAACGAAAGATTGTTAGAAAACAAGTAAAGGAAACCCAGGAAGAACTTTTATAAAGATAGGTTATTATTGGATACCTTTTGGCCATAAGAATAATCGCTTTTGTTCTCAAACTGCTAAGATTATGCCCACTAGAAAATGGATGCCTACCGGTAGAACTATTCCCTTAAGAAGTAAACATACTTTGAATAGGTCAAATACAGCACACCAAAGATTGCATCTATTCCCAATGATTCCATTGCTTCTACTGATATGGATGTTTCGTTTCGATGTGGGTGTTCCACATCGTTACCAGCATAACCAAGTGGAACCCATTCTTGCATGGGGATCCCAATTATCCATTATCCATTCTTGTCGTGTTCAACCGCAGATCACCAAATCGTCTTCGGGTACCGGACTCGCCGTTCCAAGCATATGATGAGACCGGTCATGGCTCATGAACTTCGTGAGCAAATTCATCGACCGTTAGATTCGTAATGATCATTTCGGTGTAATTATGGGTTATGGTGATTATGTTGTTGGTGATAGTGTTATCTCTAGAGTATACTATGTGGAAGGTTTGGTCATAACTGCTCTCTCGTTGGTCAATTTCGTGATTCTCGATCTAGAAGTAGCCTTCTAAAACATACTTGCCCGCCATTGTTAGAGATCTTAAAAGGAACTTTAAAAGGAACTCGTGGTTCAAATCTTTACACCATCTCTATAGAAGATATGATGAAGTCTTCTCCAATTTGCTTGTTGTCAAAGGCTTCAAAACCAAAGTCATGGTTATGGCATCGACGTCTCAATCACTTGAACTTCGGCACCATCAATGATCTCTCCGGAAAGGACTTAGTTGTAGGTTTACCTCGACTAAAGTATGAAAAGGATCATCTTTGTTCAAGATGTCAATTGGGAAAAGCAAGAAGTATGCCCATAAACCCAAACCTACTAACTCGTCACGTAGTTCTTCATACAATTCACATGGATTTATGTGGACCAATGAGAGTGCATAATATCTTTGGGAAGAAATATGTGTTAGTTGTAGTTGATGATTACTCTAGATTCACCGGGGTCAAGTTCTTAAGGACAAAGGATGAAACTCCAGATATCATCATCAAACTCATCAAACAATGCAGTTCGACTTAACAAAACCGCCGAATTATCCGACGCATAATGGAACCTGAGTTTGTTAACAAACAACTTAGTGAATTCTATGAAAGCATGGAATCACCATCAAAGAAGTGTTCCACGAACTCCTCAACGAACGGTGTAGTTGAAAGACGAAATCGAACTCTTGTAGAAGCCGCTAGAACAATGCTAATTTACTCAAAAGTTCCAATGTTTCTCTCGAAGCTATTGCCACCGCATGCTACACACAAAATCGCTTCCCGATTCACACTGCTCATGGAAAGACACCATATGAACTTGTCCACAACTGAAAACCTAATCTCTCTTTCCTTCGTGTGTTTGGTGCATTGTGTTATCCAACTAATGAGGGTCAAGACTTAGGAAAACTTAGGGCTAAAGCTGACATTGGAGTATTTGTAGGATATGCACCAAACAAAAAGGGATACCGAATCTATAACAAAAGAACCCGAAATATCATGGAAACCATTCACGCACGTTTGATGAGTCCGACGGTCAAATGGCTCCCGACACTCCAGCACCCCACTTCAAAAATACAGTCCATTGGTTCATCTCTTGTTCCAAACTCTTCTCAAGAAACTCCATATGTACCTCCATCTCAAGATGATTTAAAGAAATTGTTTGATCCTATGTTTGATGAACTGTATGATTCAATTACTAATGAGGTGTTGATCCCTTTCAAAGAAGATGCTCATATTCCCGTGAATGAAGTCAATCCTTCAGTCCTCAATATCTTTAAGTCAAGAAGCACCGCCGATCCTTCGCCTCATCAACAAATCAACATTCTTCAAATGTACATCATGGAAATGTTTCTGGCATCAATGATGAAGTTAATCCCTTTGCTACCCCTGAAGATGCTCCATTTGAAAACATATTTGCTACTCAATCATCATCTCAACCATCTTCTTCGACATCGACTCACTACCTCACCCCTCAACAACCGCCACATGAACACCTTAGAAAATGGACTCACGATCATCCATTAGACAACATCATTGGAAATCCTCTCGTCCTCAGATCAACCGAAACAACTTGCAACCGATGCCTTATGGTGTTTCTTCAACCGCATATCTAAGATCGAACCAAAAGATGTTAAACCGCCATGAATGAAGACAAATGTTCAATGCCATGCAAGATGAAATTCATGAGTTTGATCGACTTGATGTATGTGTAGGATCATATATTTATTGTGTTGATGATTCGGGTGGTCTTGGGAGATCAAAATACATGTTTGCCATAGTTAGAGAGTTAGTAGAGAGAGAGAGGGTGTGTTTCCTTTACAGGTTTACACAAAGTATGAAATATTAGATTGAATGAAGCACCACCCCTTCCACGGTGTTGCACTAAACTATTTTACGCTAATGACTAACTAATTAACTACATAATAACGAATAACTATCAGCTCACGAAGCTAACTTATGCTAGATAATATTTAGTATCTACTCAATTATGGAATTTTCAATTCTAACAATTCCCCTAGGAGGTCAAACCCCATGTTTACATTTCAATCTAGCATTCTATTTCTCCTTGACTTGTTCTGAGCTCTAGACTTGAATTTTCATTTCCAACAATCTTTGTAAGCGTAGAAGCATTCTTCAAAGTCCGCATAGTTTTGAAATTGAAAGGAGGTCTTTGAACCATCCACATCTGATGATCTTGAGCTTTGAGATCATCGCCCACAAGAAATCGATCACCCTTTTTGTGTTGCCATCATGTGAAGTTGTGACTATTGGACCAACATGCTCACACTTTTGAATCATGACATCTTCCATCGAGTAGTTGAAGCCTGCCATCGGTTCATGATATTTGCGCAACAGAAGTAAGTATAGTATAAAAATATCGGAACTGTGTTATGTAGATATGCACCAGCCATGATTTCTTCAAGTGTGCGATGTCGTGAGCATGTGTTTTGATTGACGCCACCTCGACCGCAACCGCCCAAATGTACCAAGCAAACAACAATGGTTAGAAACACACGAAAGTGTCTTTGACCACTTTCGCTGAGGTACACTTCACTCTGCTCTCAAGGATCGCACAAGTACCGCCCGATCGTAGATTCCTAAGAATCTCCTTGGACAGTGGTTTCTCGCAAGTTCTAGTCGTTTCAAACCGAACGCCTTCAAAGAAGACAACACCTGAGTGAGTGAACTCAGCCGTAATTGAGATTCACTGATTGATGAAAATTGATTTGAAAACAATCGGTTGCTTAGAATAAAGAGTTTGCAATGTAATTTAAGGTTTTATGAGAAAGATCAATTTTCAATCAAAACACTTTTGTATTTGAAAATAAGACACAATCGACGCTAGTGAAAAGAAGAGATTCTGACATCTAATCGGTTTTTCTAAAAGAATTTTTCAATCAGAGATACTTTTTGAATTTTGAAAACATAAGTACACATTCGACGCGCTAGAGAAAAGAAGATTTGCACATCGAACGGTTTTTCCAAAAGTATTCATCAATTCCATTCCTGGACCAAGGTTGATTCAAGACTGAATCGCCCCATTGTTTATGTCCAGTTGTCACAAGTTTGATCTTACGAGAAGATCTCACATGTCACCCACCAAGAGCTTGTTTGATGTGGGCTCTAGAAGGATTTCCATCTTCATCGAATACTTTACATACCACTCGCATGTTCCGGGAATAATACACAGGATAATGCGAGGACTCTTAATATATACTTACTTTTCCACATTGTGTGAAACAAAGCAAGCTTCAAGAATTTAGTGTCCTAATGAGATGTTGTGGATGATCTCTTGGTCTCTAGACTCAATCGCTCATATTTGGTTCCTGTGTTTGAGACTGGGGAGAGGGTCTCTTCTTCAATATCACAATCTCTAGGAGAAAGTCGATAGATAATGTACGTTCCCCGTGAGAATGAAACAAGTCCTTTTAAGAGGAACTTGAGTAGCTTGAGGTTTAGTGCAAGGCGCCACGGGTCCATGACGCCTTGTCTTCAATACCGTTACCTTAGTAACAACCAAGAGCATATGTATTGAACCCGGCCGCCTCTAAGGTTGAATTGATGGAGGGCTATTTCTTTTCACCTTTTTCACATTCATTCTTTTTTCATTCTTTCAGCCCCTTCGCTTACCGAGACTTCATAACTAGAACCTTGTTGGGTTTATTCCAAGACTAGCTCGTCTCACCAAGACTCTTCCCATATTCTCATATTTCTCCTTTTTTCATCATACCTAAAGACTCTACACTATCTAGTGGATTGTCCTCGGTAGATCCTCCTCGTGGCTGGATCGTGGGAACAAATACCTAACCTAACCATCCTTATATCTCCATGCATAAAATAAATTGGTCGGCCTTTTGGTATTGTTCATTCCTTCTCGAAACCAATTGAAAAATCATTTGGAAACAATCGTTCACAGATAACGCAGATCAAAGCATTTTGTACCTTAATAGTTTTGATCATTTAGAAAACCTCCCTCAACATGTGCTGTATGATTTAGAAATTGTTTAGCACAAGGAGGCAAGAGGACTTTTGAAATATTTTCTTTGATCACAATTTTCATACGAAAAAGCCATTTGATTTTCATGGTAAAATTTCTCCCTCAATATGTGCATAGGATATTTTAAAACATTTTATCACATAGAGGCAAGAGTTCTTTTGAAGCACATCCACAATCACAAAAGCCATTAAGAAACCATTTAAAACTCAATCAAGGTACTTTATGTTAAACATAAAAAGCTTGTACCCTGATAGTTTTCTTTTAAAATGCTCCTCAATATATGCTGAGATTCGAAAGCTTTAGCACATATGAGAGAGCAACAGGCACAATTAAATCAAAACGATCACCTTTTATCAATTTCATATTAAATCACCCCGAAAAATATCAAACTTTGAGATTTGGATCCCAAGTGACTTAATTAGGTTTAGAAAACATGGGAGAAAATGTGGCCTTGTTTAAATACTCATCCGTTTTGGATAAATCCTCAACATGCATTGTATTTGAATCAATTGGAACATGGAGCAGTGAGTGCCTTAAAGGACTAAACCAATTCCATTTAAAACAGATTTGAGATTTAAATCACGATCTCTACCCCGATCAGAAATATCAAACCATTTGAGATTTGTGATCCCAATTGATTTAAATCATTTAAAAATTTGGGGAAAGACGTGAAAAGATTTTGAAAGATGATGATAAGGACCATTTTAAGACATTAAAGATTGTTAGTGTCAAGTATGATAGTTTTTAAGAGATCTTTAAGTAAAACAAAACAATTTCACAATCAAACAAGAACGTAAAAATTTCATTTTGTAAGATCTTGATTCTAAAGAAAAATCATACCATGACATAACATTAAATCTTTAGATCACCACTTATATCGCATAAACGGAACTTTTGTGAACATCATTTTTGAAAATATTTTATTTTAAATCACTTCCCCTCAATCCATGACGAAGTCAATAATTGAGTGACTTAGGTTTTGTTAAAAGAAGTCCGATTTTCAAATTTAGTCCAATATATTTTCAAAACAATATTTTTCCATTTTCAAAAACAATATTTTCAAAGTTTTAGAAAAATGGTATCATCAATTTATTATCCTCGCACAAAGATACGCTAGAGTTGAGAAGCTTCGCTGTTGTGAGGGTTAAGAAAACCGTCGATATGCAAAGTGAGACTTCTTCTTATGTTTATTTTGCCAACTTCATAGAAGTCCACTAAGTCCTGCTTTCTTCATTTGTCAACCCAAGATATCGCTATTCCTTTCCTTTTTCGCAGATCCAATCATGTTCATTTGTGGGATCCGATCGGGAACATTCTTATATACCAATATACGATATGTTAGTAACACATACAAATATATGGTGGTCTACAACACCCAAACAACAATCGACTAATAAAAGTCAATTCAACATATCAATCAGCTCATATAAGGCATGGGGTTTATGTGTTAATCAAATAATCATCTAAACCTAACAATCATATCCTAAATTCCTAGTCCTTCGACACATGCAAATATCATTTTTTAATTTCCTCGTTAGATGATATAGATTTGAAAACATTCTCCCTCAATCAATGACTTATTTTTCAAAAGTTTAAAAGCACCGAAGTCATTGATTGAGTTTTCAATTATACTAAAACTCAAATTGATTGATTTTAAAGCAACTCATTTACCAATTATTTTAGAAAACACCAAATATTTTTCTCAAGAATGTTAGACGAAAAACATTTGTAGGTAGAACAACAGCCCTTCTCGACATACTTTCCTTGTTTTGTTTTTAGGATAAGTGCACGAAATATTTTGAGAATAGGTTTAGCGCAAACTTTCCTTCCTTTAAAGAACCGTTGTTATCTGAATAATAGCAAGCCATAGTTTTAAGCCCGGTTACGCCAAATAATCGTAGTCATTTTTGAAGTCTCAAGTTACGGGGCCTAAATAACAGTAGCCATATTTTGAGACATGTTTAGAAAAGAATATTTACACCTCGCCGAACTTCATCTATGGTCCGCTATTGAAATTTTAAGACCGTAGATGTTATCGATACCGTAAGACATGTCTTTGAAAAACATATTTTGGTTTTTTAAAATTTTCTGATTTTTATGGTTTTTGAAGGTTTTATATTTTTCTATTTTCTTTTGTTGGTTTTATATTTTTGTATTTAGTTTTGCCGGTTTATAATTTTGTATTTTTGCTTTTCAAAAATATATACAAAGATAGTTTAGATGATATAGTTAAAGAAGATGATGATACGAGTACCGAGATAAGGATATCGAAAGCAGCCTGCTGAAGAAGATAGAAGTCATCATCCTTAAACATTCACCACCAAAGCTGAGGTTCTACTGAGAGAAATGAACCATTCGAAAGTGAGACTTTGGCGCCTTCCCCAAACCGAAAATCCTTTAGCCGAAAGCAGATTCAAGCTTTCTTTTCAAGCTTAGCCTGTGCACACAAAGAAGCACACCATTATCATCTAACTTGCGCTCCTTTAAGAATAATCATCGTGATTCTTCGCTCGAGGTTATATCATCCAATAGAACACCGCCAACGTTTCATCCCACACATAAATAATCTTCAAATTTCTTTTCCACTCAAGTCTAAGTTTATCCATTCCAAAGGTGTCAAGAGAACAATTCCCCTGCGTTGAACAATTGATGCGCCACCTACTTTTGTAAATGCTCAAGAACTCTTCCGAATACACATCATGAGGGAAATGAAGAACATCCCCCAATGTTCACATATTTTCATCCCCGATGAATGTGTATGAAGTCAAGAACCCGGTACACCAATATCCAAGAATCCTCCAATACACATCATGCCCTATGAAAACACCTCCAATGTTTCAGAAACAATGGCTTTTCCCCGATGATCGTGGTGCCGAAGCTCATGACCAAGTACATATTCCCCAAAGAGAGAACAACCAATAACATTGAAGAAGAGGCCTAATCATCGATATCTCTGAGACAATTGCGATGTCAACATTCCTAATAAGATTATATCTCAATCACGATTAAGCCCTCAAGTAAAACAATTGAGCATCCCCAATGTACACAATCTCTCTCCCCTGATGATTGCGATAACATCGAGATCATCACACACCAATGTACCTCTTATATCTTCAGAAACATTCTCTAACATCTCTTCCCCCACATAGTTGAAATAAGAACACTAAACGCTTTGATGAGTAAAACCTTGAGTTTCTCTGCGTCATGACATTTATTTGTTTTCCGATAAATCTCAATCACTTAGAAGTATTAAGTCCATCAAGTTTACCATGAGTCAAACCTTGAATTTCTCCTCGCAGGTAATAACATTTGTATTCTCGGGATATCTTCAATTACTTAGAAGTATTAAGTTCATCAAGTTTACTCGCAGTAGATACTCAATTCCTTTGCTGGTTTTGACACTTCGTAATCGCACAACACTTTGAAAGCCCAAATACAAGAAATCTCTGGTAGAAGAACCTACCTTTGTCAGAATCAACTTGTCAAGTTAATATGCGAGCAAGTCTAATTTAAATTTAATATACATCACTTCCCCAATTAGTGCTTCCCAACCGACAATTGCTGATAAATGCCATGAATTAAGAAGAAGTCTTAGATAGTTAAATGCAACTCGCCTTTAGTCTTCTAACATGTAGCGTAAAATGTAGAACCGACAGTATTCTGACCTTCTTCAAGATTGTCCGTTGGGAATAGAAAGTTAACATCTTCAACTCACCAAAAACAAGAACATCACCAAAATCCCCAATCAACTTACATCTTGCAAATCCTTTAACTAAAATCCTCCCAATCAAACAAGAACGTAAAGATGTTCATCAAGGAAATCGTGCCGCAACCAACACACCTAAAGGTGGTAATACCAAGCAAAACAATCACATCAAACAAGAAACGTAGAGTTGTTCGAATCATCATGTTGATGTGCACGCGAAGCATTAACCGAAGCACTTTGTCAATAAACTCATATCGAGTGAAGATGTCAACTAACGCTCATGAAGAAACTCCATGTGAAGATGACCCGATAAGAAGAAGCTCGGCTCTTACATGAGTTTAGAGCCGTATGACCATTTAAATTCTCAATAATAATCAACATGCAAAAAATTCACACTTTTTCCCTCAAGAATTGCATACCTGAGATGCCATTCTTGATTAAATAAGTGAAAATCATCCTAATGTTCTATTCACACACTTTCTCCAGAAAATAAGCACATGATGCTCATCTTCATTATAATCGAGCAATGAGAAAACAATGGTAGCCCTGTTCACTTTTACATAAGCGATGGAAAAAGTATGAAGCATGTTGATGAGAATGGTCATAATAGAGAAGATTTCTTCAAGATAAAGCGACCCACATGTACACTTTTCTTTTCTTTTGGAGAACTGGCATGAACCGAAGTTAGAGAACGTGACGCCATAATCTTTCACTCTTAAGCAAAACATGTAATCAACCCCATTATCATTCAAGAAATTTTGTAGTGACAACATGGAGATAACCCAATATGATGAATTTGACCCGAATAAACTAACTGAACCGTGACTTAAACTTGCACTTATGTAACAAAGAGCGGTGCCGAGACTTCATGCTCCATTGAATCTCTAAGTACTCAATCTTCATCCAACCAACCATCAAGTATAAGACGTACATCACCTCTTAAAAATCCACAATTGAATGTGACACCGAAAGCACTACAACGTAACTCTTTAAGTGATAGTTATTTTGAGGTGATAAGAGCCCAATTCCCCAAGTGGTAAAAGAAAAGGTAAAAGACACCCAACAATAACTAGATTTCAAGTCTTCGTTTTTGATAATAAGCTCGAACAAGGATCATGAAGAATCTTCATCCAACCATCCCTATACCTTCTCGATACTAAGTACACCGCCCGTGATAATTCATTTCAACCTCAAATAAATAATAATGAATTAACGCCGCTGTCACATCTTCTCGAATCCGCCAAATCTAGCCTCTTTGACTTTAAGTGAACTATGATAATGGTTTCATCCCTACCATGGTTAAAAGCACATAACCCCGTAAAACCTTGTAATAACCAAACCGCCATGACAAAGATCCAAACTCACATCCAATTCATGAAGTACACCCTTATCCCTTCTTCAAGTAGAAACCAGCACCAGTTATCATAAGATCCCAGATACATCTCTTTCTAAGATGGTTTCATCAATACGATTTTACAACTCTATGGTTTAAACCGTAGATAGTTTCTTTCATGGATTTTACAAAACCAAGAATAAAACCGCAAGATAGATCCGAATGCACTTACTATACCAGGATGTTTCAATTGTCACGGGATTTTACAAGTCTATGATTTAAACCGAGAAATAGGTTCTTTCGCGAGATTTTACAAAATCAAGACAAAACCGCAAACAATATGTTATGACAATTTAGGTTTCGTGAATACAGTTTTAGGGAACATGCGCCGTTCATCACGTTCAAACACCAACATCAATAACATCATCAACCATCCAAAAACACTTTGTAAACACATCATTCACGCCGTCACCGCTGTTATGACCATCAGAAGTAAACCCGATATGTCAAACTTGATCATGAAGTAAATTTCCCCGATTTGTTACTTAAACTTGTACTAATCCACGGAAAAAGAAACGTGTACCCAATGTACAAAAACCTCTTGACATATCCTCTCAAGTGAGACACCTAAGTGAAAGTTACGCGTGGGTTAGCCGAGAACGAATCACAACCATACCTAAATAGCCAAGTCTTTATCACACTCTATCAATGCCCAAACAAGTTATCATGAGTAAACTCGTCCGAAAAACCTCACTTCAAACCCAAGTAAGAAATCAACAACCCCCAGAGTCAACCATTTTCAATCCGGTTCAAGCCGACATAATATTATTCATGAAAGTGCATACACCAAAGTACCAAACTTCATACTACAACAACCCACATCATTATACCAAGTCTCATAATCAATCTCATTATCGCCAAATTCATCATTAAAATATTACCAAGACATCTCAAATGTCATCATTAAGTTTCATATATGATCCAAAGGATGAGAGATTAATCAACAAATTTCATGGGACTTTTGTGACAGTATCGCATTTCATTAAGCACAAATCACATATTCACATAACCAAACCACAAGGCTAATGTGATAACATTTATGTGGTAAAAAATCACATATAGTAAAATGTGATTTATCAAACTTTGAGTTCCATTCATATTCGAGAAATAACCACAAGACCGAAGCAAATTAATAACATTGGCCTATGTCCAAGATCATAAAGTCTATGTGTAAAATGGGCCACACATGTTACATTAAGTCGCCCGATCCAATCACTATGCACGTTCATACCATTTATAAATATCTCAATTCATAATTAATCAAGTAAACCCCATCTGCCTCTAACCGATAGCCCTAAATACATGGATATATAAATGTCACAAGACACATATCTACCCTAATCCTCACATAAAAATCCTCTTTCAAAAGTCGCTCAAACCCCAAGATCCCACATCAATAAAATCGCCATCCAACAAGTAAGATTTAACCTTTTCATTCACCAATCGCAACAAAGATGATTCAAAACCAAATAAGTCTCTCAACATCATTAACCAACATACATGAAGCAATGCCTCCACATCATTTACATACCCATTCATTTTATCGTTAAATTCAAAATGAGATTGCCACTGTGGATGGCATGGAGGTATAACATCAAAGCCATGTGATGGCTTGATACGGTGAGAAATCTAAGCTAAAGATTTAATCCACGCATTTGAGGTAAGGTAACTTAGAATAAACTTGTTTGTAAATCAGAGAGCAACCTATCATAAGAAAATGATTTAACATCTATTGTTAAACCCATTTCTTAGATCAGATATTAACATGGTTCATGAGGTTCACACAAACAAGTTTTAGGAGATTGGACACATAATCCAACCCTATTCTCGAGATTCTTATTAGAATGATTCTGCTTTTTCTTTATGAGTCTTGATCACAAGAGGTATGTTTGAGTATACACGATCAAGATATGTACCATTACTTAAACGAATTGAGATCCTGTGTATTTCTCACATTTAATGTATGTGAAGTCAAGATCTAAGGATGAGCTAGGTTTAACAAAAATCTTTAAAAGATTAGATGAAAACTAAAACCAAGTCCGAGATCTAATTTCATTTTATAGCTTTAATGTTGACAAATCAAGGAGGATGCAATTCATTATCGTCGTTTGACCTTTCAAGAGAAGCTTGAGATTATTGAAATAAGCATGAATGTACAGTTTTGTTGTGAGTCTTGATGCAGGAAGCCATGATGCGGACCTATGATGTTAGATGAAAAATGAGGTCGGATACGTATATATGATGGTATATTGTTTGTATCAGTCCCGTTGTTTGGTGTTTGCTATTTGATGTTGGTCATTTTAGTCGGGTCTGCATTCTTCTTCATCCTTTCTATCCAAAACAAGTCGCTAACCAAGTCGCTAACCAAGTCGCTAAAGCCAACTACCTTTAAGTCGCTTAGCCATTTGATAAGCCTTCCGCTAGGTCAAAGCCACATTCAACTACTACTTGATAAATATCAAGTCGCTTAGCATCCATGAGTCATGATAGTCGCCATGTTAACAAGTCGCTACCATCAATAAACAAGTAGCTGTGTCCTTTGTTTGGTGCCACAAGCTAAGTAGCTTTCACCAAGTCGCTGTTATGAAAAACTATGAGTCCGGCCAATATAACACAACAAGTAGCAAACTATTTTTCGTGCACAAACCAACCACCCCGTAAAATAGTCATATTGCATCTTTGACCCATTTGACTACTCAAATGACTAGACATATGCAAACTAGAAATCTGCTATAAATTTTCATATTTGCCCGCTTGACCAAGACAATGATTTCACCACGTGGACCTTCGACATAACAAAATTCGTAGAAAGAGCTTGACATAGGATTTAGACACGTAAAAATAGATGTGTACAAAATACTCCAGGACATTTTGAACCCAAAAAAGATACAATAAACAAATAAAAACGCTTGGACCAACAAATGCAATGAATAAAAATTGTGACAAAAATGTGTGACAACAAAAACAAGAACATGATAACGAACCAACATACATCAATGAAACACAATAATTGATGGTAATTTAAAACCACACAAATCAACACAACACACACAACCTTGGCTCTGATACCAATTGTAGGATCATATATTTATTGTGTTGGATGACTGTGGTCTTGGAGATCAAAATACATGTTTTACATAGTTAGGAGAGTTAGTAGAGAGAGAGAGGGTGTTTTGCTAGAGGTTTACACAAAGCATGAAATATTAGATTAGCAATCACCCCTTCCATGGATGGAAGGGTATTTATACTTACACAATACACCACCTCCTATCGCCCACAGGATCAGGTGGATACAAAGGTAAAGACCCTGTCCTTCCTCCACGGTGTTGCACTAAACTATTTTACGCTACTGACTAACTAATTAACTACATAATAACGTAGTAATGACAAGTCTACGAGCGAACTTATGCTAGATAATATTTGGGGTGACCGACTCTTCACTATGGAATTTTCTAATTCTAATAAAGATGGGAGTTAGTACCCACGCTCCTGATTATTGACCTATGTTCCGTGAAACTTGTGAGCAGATGTGTTGAAAACAAAATTCGATTAGTTGCTGTAAAGGATATCAAGCCAAGAGGAGGGTATAGACTTTGAAGAATTGTTTGGTTCAGCTGTCGTAATCTTAGGCAATCAATCTCTCGCTAATGCCGCTAGTAAGCCTTATATGGTAGCATCGATGGATGTGAAGATGGTATTTCAACCGAGATCCGAAGAAGTCGTCACGCCAGCCACAACCCGGCGATTTCCAGTAATCAGAGAGCATCCCACTCACGCTTATCGCCCAAGAAGCTCTTACGGCTTAAAGCAAAGCTCCAAGGTATGATACATCACAAAGTTTCTATCAACCGGATTCAAAAGTGAGCAAAGGATCCTACCTTATTCACCAGAATGTGCAAACATTTAACCTGTTCAAATTTATGTTGATGATATTATTTTTTGCTCGACTGATCCAATGGAATGTGACGTTTTCAAATGAAATGAGTTCAAATTTTCCAAATGTCATACGATGGGACAAATGTCATTTTTCTGGGATTACAAATTTCAAAAAGTCCCTGAGGCATTCATAAATCAATCT
>OU343225.1:173169116-173206505 GCA_910596185.1 Chrysanthemum makinoi
GATGATCTATTGGCTCATAGACTCAATTGTGCACATTAGGTTCCTATATGGGAGACTAGGGAGAGGTCTCCTTCAATATCAACTATCTCTAAGAGAAATTAGATGGATAATGTAGGTTCTCTGTGAGAATGAAACAAGTCCTTTCAGAGGAACTTGAGTAGCTTGGGAAGTTGTAGTGCGGTCGTCCTTTGGGTCCATGGCGATCTTGTCTTCAATACGGTGTTCGTAGGTAACGAGCGATGCATATAGAATTGAACCGGTTTTACGCCTAAAGATTCGAAAATAATGGAGGGCTATTTCTTTTCACCCTTTTATCATTCATTTCTTTTTCATTTCTTCTATTGCCGGTGCTACCCAGAAATTTCATAACTAAGAACCTTGTTAGGTTTGTTCGGTTCTAGCTCTATCTCATTCCTCTTCCCATATCTCACTTTACTCCTTTTATTATCATACCTAAGGACTTCTACACTATCTAGTGTCCACTGGGTAGATCCCTCGACTCTGGCGGGATCATTAGGAAGTGATACTAACCTATATATATATCACCATACATAAAGTAAATTTGGTTGGTCTTTTTGGTATTGTTCATCAGCCATTGGAACCAATTGAAACCCATTTGAAAATCAATCCAGGTACTTGTGATACATGATAAAAATTTTGTGAATGGTTTTTGATATTTTAAGCGGCTCCCCCTCAACATGTGAATCATATGTTTGAAATCATTTTTGGCACATGGAGGCAAGAGGAAGAATTCACTTCTTTGATAAATATTTTCAAAATCTAAATTACTTTTCGATCAAAATCGGTGTTTCAATACGAGTTGAAGATATTTTTTAGGAAGAATGTGGTTTTCAAAATTTGCTCCCCTCAATATGTGCATCTTATTTTGAGATTGTTTACACATATTAGGAAAATCTACACTAGAACAAATCGATCACGTTTTAATACATTTTGGTTTTGATATAAATGCTCCCCACTTAACATGTGCATGGAAAATTTGAAATGGTTTGGCACATGCATGAAGGCTTGTTAATCATATAAAAACATTTATCAAATTATGAGTTTAAATCAATTTAAATCACAAATTCTCCCCGATCACAATTTCAAATCCTTTGAGAGTTGTGATCTCTAATAATTAAATTAAATTTTGAGAGCTTTTGAGGAGAATAGTGACTTGCTTTTGAAAGACATTTTAACTAATAAGGATTAGATTTTGAGACTTTAAACTCCATTGACCACTCATGCATAAATATCTTTTGAAAACATAATAATAGCCAAGGTCTTGAACCACTTGTATAAAACATTGTTCATTTTGATTATCCAAAGTAGAACTTGTTCTTTTACGTGCCAATTGTTTAAAAAATAACATTTTTAATTGAATTGAAATCATTCTCCCCCTCAATCAATGACATGAGTTGTTGATGATTGAGAGTTAGGGATTTGACAGATAAGCTCAGATGATTTTCAAAAATAATAGAGTACTAGGTATTTTCAAAGCAATTTTTTTTCATTAGATGACAAATATTTTTCAGAAGAATCATTAGACGGAAAATATTTGGAAAGAAAACATTTGTCTTTTTGGTGACAAACATTTGTTTTAAGAATTAGAGCATGAGTTTTGAAAAATAAGATAAACATGGCTCTGTTCTTTACTATTAATACGGGTTACTACCTGAAATGACAATAAACCACCATTTTTCTCGGCCTCAATTTTTTTTTAAAAGCAATTTATGTACATTCGAAGAACATCTAAAAACCCGTGACATTCTTTGAATGTCAACACAAAGTCGGTAGATGATATCGAATAAAGAAAAACATGACAAAATAACAATAATTTTTGGGATTTTTCAAGATTTTCTAATTTTTATGGATTTTTGAAGTTTTCTATTTTTCTATTTTCTTTTGTTGGTTTTATAATTTTGTATTTTTATTTTGAAAAAAATATATACAAGAGATAGATGAAGCAAGACCTTTACTCATCGTCTTCCTCTTGAAGACGTTTGAGTGTTTCCGATTGTAGACTCTTTAGACCAAGTCGTCGAAGGTTAAACTCAAAACGTTCTCTAGGAAGAGCTTTGGTGAAGATGTCTGCTAACTGGTATTCAGACCTCACAAAATAGAGTTCTACCACACCTTTTTCCACTTGTTCCTGTATGAAATGATGTCGAATGTCGATGTGCTTTGCTCTTGAGTGTTGAACGTTGTTGCAGGAGAGAGCAATGGCACTTTTGTTATCACAATACAAATGGATTTTGTTGAATTCAAAGCCATAGTCAGATAATTGGGATCTCATCCATAGGTTTGAGCACAACAAGATGACATGGCTATGTATTCAGCCTCTGTAGAGGATATAGAAATACTCATTTGTTTCTTTGAAGACCAGCTCACAAGCTTATCACCCAAAAACTGACCACCTCCAGACATACGGCGTGTATCTTGACATCCTGCATGGTCAGCATCTGCATAGGTGTTAGTGACATACGGTGTCCTTGGTACAAAGTCCCATATTTATGGTTCCTTGGAGATACCGAAAGACCCGTTTAACCGCTTTAAGGTGCTTTTGGTAGGCTTAGCCTGGTATCTAGCACACATGCATACAGTGAACAGAATATCAGTCTGGTTTGTGGTACATCGGGGATCCAATCATACTTCACTATTTCGTTTGATCTACCATGATCCTTGAGTGGTCCTCATCCAGTTTGGTACGTTCCACCATGGGAGTGTCAACGGTGTCACAAGTGTCAAATCCAAATTTCTTTAAAATTTCATTTGTATATTTAAATTGATTAATAAAAATGCCTCCGGGACTTTGTGAAATTTGTAATCCGAAGAAAAATGACATTTGTCCCATCATTGACATTTGAAATTTTGAGCCCATCTCCTTAGAAAAACGGTCACATTCATTAGGGTCGGTCGAGGCAAAAATAATATCATCAACATAGATTTGAACGTGAATTAAATGTTTTCCTGACTTTCTGGTGAACAATGTCGGATCAACTGCTCCTTTCTGAATCCAGTAGATAGAAGAAACTTTGATAGCGTATCATACCATGCCCTTGGAGCTTGTTTCAAACCATAAAGAGCCTTCTTCAAGCGATAGACATGAGTAGGATGCTCTGTATTCACAAAACCTGGTTGGGCGTTATACGACTTCTTTGAATCTCCGTTAAGAAAAGGGCGTCTTTACATCAATCGATAGACTACCATGTTCTTACTTGCAGCATTAGCCAAGAGATTCGATTGCCTCGATCTGAGCAACTAGAGCAAATGATTCTTCAAAGTCAATACCCTCCTCTTAACAGTATCCTTTTGCAACCAATCGATCCTTGTTCTTTAAAACATCACCATGCTCATCAAGTTGCTTTGAAGATCCACTTTAGAAAATGATCATGCACATCAGAAGGTACTAATTCCCATACATCTAGATGATCGAACTCATGAATTTCTTCTTGCATGGCATTGAACCAGCTGTCTTCATTCATTGCAGTTTTAACGTCTTTTGGTTCGACCTTGGTTAGTACAGAGTTGAAGAAGCACCATAAGGCATCAGTTGCAAGTTGTTTGCGAGTGGATACTGGACGAGAGGGATTTCCAATGATGTTGTCCAATGGATGATCATGTGTCCATTTTCTAAGGTGTTCGTGTGGTTGTTGTTGAGGAACTGAAGTAGCATAGTCGATTTCTCCTGATGAAGATGGTTCTGATGATAATTCAGGAGCAAATATGTTTTCAAAGGGGGCATCTTCAGGAATAGCAAAGGGATTATCTCCATCAAAGGTGCCAGACACAATTCCATGATGTACACTTAATGATTGATGATTTGTTGATGAGACAGAGTGATCAGCAGCAGGCGCTTCTTGACTTAATGACATAGAAACTGAAGGGTTAACTTCATTGACAGTGATAGGAGCAGCCTCTATTGATGGAATTGACAGATCATTAGCAATTGTCTCATAGTGTTCATCAAACATTGGATCAAACAATTTCTTCAAATCATCTTCTGAAGGAGGTACATAAGGAGTTGCTGGCGAAGAATCGTGTACAAGAGTAGAACTGATGGGACTACTTGATGAAGATTGTGATGCGGGTCCAGAACTGGGTTGTCCTGGAGCCATTTGACCGGTCAGCTCATCGAACGTAACGTGAATTGTTTCCATGATATTTCGGGTTCTTTTGTTGTAGATTCGGTATCCTTTTCTGCTTGGTGCATATCCTACAAATACTCCAATGTCCGCTTTAGCTTTAAGTTTGCCTAAGTCTTGACCCTCATTAGTTGGATAACACAATGCACCAAACACACGAAGGAATGAAAGATTAGGTTTTCGATTGTGGACAAGTTCATATGGAGTTTTCCATGAGAAGTGTGAATTAGGGATCGATTTTGAGTGTAGCATGCAGTGGCAATGGCTTCAGCCCAGAGAAACATTGGAACCTTTGAGTAAATCAGCATTGTTCTTGCGCCTTCCACAAGAGTTCGATTTCGTCTTTCAACTACACCATTCTGTTGAGGAGTTCGTGGAACACTTCTTTCATGACTGATTCCAACACTTTCATAAAACTCACTAAGTTCTTTATTAACAAACTCATTCCATTGTCTGTTTGGATAATTCTGACAGTTTTGTTAAGTCGAACCTGCAGCTGTTTGATAAGTTTAATGACGATATATGGAGTTTCATCCTTTGTCCTTAAGAACTTAACCCAAGTAAATCGAGAGTAATCATCAACCACAACTAACACATATTTCTTCCCGAAAATATTCTGCACTCTCATGGGTCCACATAAATCCATGTGAATGGTATGAAGAACTTCCATAACTGAGTTTGTAGGTTTGGGTTTGTGGGCATACTTCTTGCTTTTTCCCAATTGGCATGCTGAACAAAGATGATCCTTTTCATACTTTAGTCTAGGTAAGCCTATTACTAAGTCCTTTCTGGAGAGATCATTTATGGTGCCAAAGTTCAAGTGATTTAGACGACGATGCCATAACCATGACTTTGTTTTCGAAGCCTTTGACAACAAGTAGATTGGAGAAGACTTCATCATATCTTCGATAGAGATGGTGTATAGATTTGAACCACGAGTTCCTCTTAAAAGTTCTCTACCATCAAGTTCTCTAATGAAACAAGTATGTTTTTTGAAGGCCACTTCTAGATCAGAATCACATAATTGACTGACAGAGAATAAGTTATGACCAAGACCTTCAACATAATATACCCTGGAGATAACACTATCTCCAACAACATAGTCTCCATAACCCATAATTGCACCGAAATGATCATTCCCGAATCTAACCGTCCCGATGAATTTACTCACAAAGTTCATGAGCCGTGACCGGTCTCCAGTCATATGCTTGGAACAGCCTGAGTCCAGGTACCACATGACGATTTGAACGATCTGCAGTTGAACACAGACAAGAATGGATAACAGGATAATTGGGATCCCCATGCAAGAATGGGTTCCATTTGGTTAGTAACAGTGATTGAAACACCCACATCAGAAGTAGAAATAATGGAATCATCAAGGATAGATGCAGTGCCAGTGTCCGTATTTGACCTATTCAAAGTATTTTCACTTCTTAAAGGAATAGTTCTACCAGTAGGCATCCATTTCCTAATGGGCATTGATCTAGATAATTTAGGGCACATCTCATTAAGATTGAATTTGCGGCTAGTAGGTATCCACTGATAACCTATGTTACTAAATTTCCTTCATGTGGGTTTCCAATGTTTTCTAACCTTCTTCCACCATTGCTTTCTAGCCTTCTTAGCTTGATTTTTTGTATTCACTATCTTAACAGGGCATTTAACAGCATTAATCAACTCATTCACACCACATTCAAGATTAGTAATAGAAACCAAACAATCATCATTACATGTTTTGCCAATAGTAGCTGAATTCGAATTAATTACAGTACGCTTACAGCTAATACTAGAATCAACACGATTCGTTTTATTCAACTCAAACTTAATGTTCCTAGGGTGGTCTTCTACTTTCTTCCATTGCACATTCTTAGCTTGCGATATCCTATCTTGCTTTGTATTGCTGAAGGCTTTTGACTTGCATGATTACTCCTGTAGAGGGAATTATAGGAACATTAGTTGGTTGAGCTACCATTTGCATTCCTGAACTAGACGTGCAGGGATCTGATCTAATTGAAGGCACTCTAGAGTTCAATTTCTTAATACTGGGCATAGAAGTGTTGGGATCTGAGCTACTCGATGGCATATTAAAATTCACTTTCTTAATGCTAGGCATAGAACAAGGCATCACAGCTTTACCTTTCTCACAAAAAGATTTAGGACACGTTGCTCTTAAACATTCTAACAGCTCCTAAGATCGTTTGGCCTGAATGCAAGCAAACCTAATTTCGCTATCAAATGGCTTATTTATGAAATCCTCTTCTACAATCTCTCGGAGACATTCTAGACTATCCTTAAGGTAAGCGAAATAGTTATGAAACACAAGTACATTATTTCTAAGATGAGGAGGAATGTATTTAACAATCACAGTATATTTACAGTCAGCAGATGACTTTGATGCGACATTCTCATTAAAGACAAGTGGCATTTTCCCTTTTACCTAACTCCTCAGATTCTCAATTTCCTTTTGTAAAGACGTTATTATTTCGTTGTTCTTGTCACGAGTGACTTTCATTGAATCATATAACTCTTTAAAGTGTTGTTTCATCTTTTCATTTTCTTCTAGAAAACTCTCATTTTCCTTTTCTAAAACATTAACCAAGTTTTGAAGATGAAAAGTTTGAGAACACTGAGAATCTAAAGGAGGAGGCATTTGGGAGCCAGTCACATTGTTCTTTTCACCCTTTAATTGTGAAATTTGGGTTCTCATTTTTCTGATCGTGTTACAATGAGCTCGAATCTGTTCATCACGTTTGCCGATATCAAAAACTACATAAAATTCAGGAGCATCCAAGGATGTCTTGATATTTGAGGTTTTAACATTTTCTGTTAGATGTTGATATTTGAATTGCAAAGCAAGATGCTCAACTTCCAATTTAGAAAACCGTTTCACCAGGTCATCATGATCATCCCATTCAACTTTATCATGCAATTTAGAGTTAGTTTTCTCAAGCTCAATGACACGATCGTGGGAGACTTTCAGAGCAACAGATAATTCATGAAATTGAGATGCATTAATTGAACAATTCGTGGCAGTGTATAACACATCTTGAGTGATACATTCAGATTCTCATTCAAGATATGCAAGTTCTTCCTCTCAATCTCATTATATTTTAATTCTCGCTCATGGTCATTGACCTCAACTATCATTGCATCAAATTCCTTTTCCATTTCTTTAATATCATAATCCATCCCCTTTTTAAGACTCTCAAATTGACCTTTTAATTATTTAAAGAAAGGCATGATCTCGTAAATTCTTTAGTTTGCTTAAAACCCCTCTCCCCTTCAGTTATCCCAGTAGGTGTGATCCTTTTCTTACATGTCTTCACAAAATCAACAAATAGTTGATAAATAACATACTGACTGATTAAGGTCTTGCTCTTAGTGGGAATAGATCTAGGAACTAAGTGCATTGGTGTATTGGGGGGATATACAGTGGCAGGAAGCATTCTCCAACATGGGGGATTCTGTTCAACAAACTCATCAGCTTTTTTCATGTCCATATCCTTTTTCAAGAACACTTGTTCAGGGGTTAGCTGTGTTTGAGGTATAAACTTGTTAAATGCAATCCAATTATCCTTAGCATAGTTGGGTGTTTTATAACTGATTTTCTTTTCTATGCATGAAGGGCTCTTAAGTTTTTCATCCAATTTCTTTCTAGTGACTTCTTCTAACTGCTTATCTTCCTCAGTATTCTCAGCGCAACTAGGTTTCTGTCTAGGCTTAAGGATTTCATTGCCATCATAAATTACCTTCTGTGCTTCTCTAGCTTTCTTACAAGCGTCAAGGTTTGGTTTATCAACTAATGCAACACTATGTTTGTCACTTAGAACTCTATGCTTAGTGATCATGTGAGCAGTCTGAATGGTGTTTCCTTGTACGTAAAATTTGTTTTCAAGTTTGTTTTTCAAAGTTTTTAGGTTGGAAAATTCATTTAAAAGTTTTGATTCCTTAGCATTAAATTCCTGCTTAAGCACTTTCACATTTTCTTGAAGTTCTTGTTTTTGCTTAGCCGTTTTATTAAGCTTTTCTTTCAAGGAGTCTAGCTCTTGTTTTAGTATTTCTTCCCTAAAGTTACTTTTTCTAATAATTGTACGCATTTGGTCATCCATTTCCTGCTCACGAGTGGTTAACTCAAACTTAGCGCGTTGTTCATAAATGGCAACTTGTTCTTTATAGGCATTAAGTTCAGAGATAGCAGAATCATCAGGGGCACATGGAGTGTATTCATTAAAAACATAGTCATCATTGACTGCAGAAGATGCATCACTTGGTTCAATCACACTTTCACTTTGGATCACATATTGATCATATGGGACAATATTACTATTACCCATATTAACAATATCTGTTTCGCAAGTTTCATGTGATTGGACTTTGTCATGTATCTTTTGCTCATCAACTTCATCATATAATTTTAATACCTCTGAGATGATTGATTCCTTGGATGGACCAGCTTGCTTTGGTGATGAGACCTTTGGAGAGACCATTGGAGAAATGCTAGCCATGAAGATTGTCTGGGCAGTAGGTTCATCATCGACATCAGAGTCATATGCATCACAATCGGCAACTTGAAAGGCATTTTGATGATTGTGACCTATTTCCTGAATTGGCTGCTCATCCACATCTGCATCATATGTCTTAGCATTCCCTTCTGCAAGAAATAACAACTCCTCTTCATCCAAAACTGCACCATTGTCCTGAGCTTGCACAAGCAACATCTTTTCTCTGAAGTATTCTGCATTTTGAGGACGTTTTGGAGATGTGCAGTTCCTTGCAATATGTCCATCACCACCACAGTTGTAGCACTTGGTTGGCTTTACTTGTCCTTGATTGGCATTCCTTCTACGATTCTGATTAGACACATACCCTCCACCGATTCCATCTCTTCCCTGTTCATACTGCCTACCTTGAACTGGTTGTACCATAACCTTTCCATCTCTGACCATAGCATGGTTGTGAAGATTGGATGCAGTTCTGATTTCATTGTTGGTGTGTAGACTGTTAGTATGTGGGGTAAGAGTCAAGTTTTGTTTAACCATAAGGGCCAGTTGATTGATGAAGTGTTCCATGACTATATCAGCATCAGGTTGCTTGAACCTCGGATCGGGAATGAGTTTGTGATTACCATTTCTAGTAGGTATGACTTGTGAAGCTTTGGTAGTAATCCCTACATTGGTGTAGAATCTTTGTTGAATCATTTGATGAACTTGTTTCTCCATGTTTAGTTTTGAACTGTTCAAGAATCATTCTTTCAAACATAGCATGCCTCTCATTGAAGAAGAGAAGGCATCAGATTGCTCATAGTTGGTGTTCTTTAATCCTTTGGTTAGCTTCACAGAGGTGTGAATTTGTGCCATTCGAGATTCATGTTGTTCACAAACTTTGAGTTCAGCTGAATATTCGGCATGGTCATTTTGATATTCCTCATATCATTCACAAGCTTGTGGAACCTCACATAATATTCATAGACACTTTCTTCTGGTTTCATCTTAAAATGCTCAAATTCATCATACAGTTGTGATTCTCTGTCTTACTTAGTTAATTCAGAACCTGAGAGAAGCATCTTGACATTATCCCAAACCGCTTGGCTTGTTGTGATTGATAAGCTTGTAGATATCTTTTGGAAGACCCTGAAGTATAATGTTTGAAGCCCTGATATCAGCATCGAATCTATTTTTCTCCTTACCACTGAGCTCATCATACGTCTTTGGTCTATCCAATCCAAAGATCAGTGTTCCATCTGCAGCAGTATCAATTATGTCTCTTGTAGTCTTCAATCTGTTAAGGTCCTTCATCAATTGATTTGAGAATGTTTACCCCATTTTCCCTTCCCAAATAGTACAACCTGATTCGTTGAGCCCATGAGTCATAATCAGTTCGTGGCATAGGTGGACAGTATCTGATCCTGCTGCTTGAACGTCCTCAGCTGGTAGAAACGATAGTAGGTACATTGTTAGACATGATTACAAGTTCTACGGGATTTTACTATTCTTTGATTAAACAGGACTTGTTCTTTCTTTGGGATTTACTAAACCAAAAGAACAACCGTAAAAATGTAGCACGAAGAAGTGACAAATCTCAATAGACAAGTAGCTAAATAGTTAACTCGCTTTGGTATCAACTCGCTAAACAGTCAACTTCAACTTAAAATCAAGTCGCTTAAAGAATCAACTCGCTAACTAGCCAAGTCGCATACAGAGACAACTCGCTCACCAAGTCTTAAACAACTCGCTGACAATACAACTCGCAATAGCCAAGTCTTTAAAACTCAAGTCGCAAAGAAACAACTCGCAATAGCCAAGTCGCATATTCCAACTCGTTTAATATACAACTCGCAATAGTCAAGTCGCTTAAACCAACTCGCTTCCAATAACAAAGCAACTCGCTTCCAGTAACAAAGCAACTTCGTTTCAACTCGCTTCCGAAATGCAACTCCGTAGCTCAACTCGCTTAGTACACTTTTCAAAAACAACCACTTTATCAATAAAAAAACAACCAAACCACAATGATTTAAGCCTTCCAATTCAAAACCTAAACACATATGATGATCCTAACACAAAAGTACAATCAAAATTCTAACTTTAACACTAGAAATTGACCAAATGATTCAAACTCTTCTAAACACTTATAACCCCAAAAATTAAGAATCCACCAAAACAAAGAGCATGAAAGATGAGTGATCAAACCATGGATCTTGATACCAATTGTAAGATATAGGATTTCACAAACACATTAAACCAATTCCATATGGGGCGTATACAATTGTTTAGAGAGAAAGGAGAGAGAGAAAGAGAGTTGGGAACTATGTGAAACAAAGAAAATGGTATAGAAGCTCCAACCCTCTACCTTGGGAGGTAGAGGGTATATATAGTCTTACAATAAACGCATACGGCATGGATCAGCATACAGTGGGTAAAGACCCGTCTGTCCTCCACGGTTTTACTTAACTAACTACTTACTAACATCACTTGACTACACTACTGAGATTTCTGAATACATATACTTGAGGTGACCGACACTTCAACGACTGAATTTTCTAATTCCTAACACAATTTATGTCCCTTTGAATAAGGTCGCATCGGGAGTGTAACCAGTTATGTCGGTGAGTAAATTGGCGGGAAAAGTGAAAAGACTAAAGTACCCTGACGTGGCCCTCAGGTTAAAAAAAATAATGCTAGTTAGGCCGAGGGATACAAATTGCATGGAAACATCTATGGAGACAATTTTGCAGTTTTATTTTTTCAATGGCTAAAAATACAATTTTGACTATGCTCAGGGATATTTTTTGTAGTTTACCCTAAATATTAAAACATTTGTTACACAATAAATATACAGGTAAGTGACACCTTAACCACCAGACTCGCCTAATACTGTAGTAAACGTTGATCGATGTTACGTTCTTACATTACTCATTCCGTCCGAAATTATATGTCCACATTTCTATTTTAAATGTTTTAAAATAAATGTCCCCTTTATGTTTTAACTAATCAAATGAAATTTTAGTGGTTAAGGATTATATGTCATTAGTGGAAACTAAAAGTTTGTGCAAAATAAAAGTGGATATATAAAGTATGTTTGGTGAAACGAACGGTAACAGTTAGCAGTAGTTGTGTGTTTTGTAAATGTAGTAGTAGCATAGGAATATGCAGTAGCTATGAGCAGTAATAGTAAGCAATAATCTTTTTTTTTTCTTTTAATAAAAGCATTTGGTAACATATGTATCTATAATTATAAATGAGGTAAAATAATATATACATATTTATATAAAACATGGTTATGTGTGTAAAATGGTCGGGTGTTACTTACGTACATGACAACAACATGGTTATATTTAACTTTCATTTGTGGCTTAACGATATATGCATCTACTGATTTATCCATAGCAAGATAACATAGACTAAACTGTCACAAATCACAACTCACTTTCCAGAGCTTCATAAACAAACATTGTTGAATTATCCTTCTTAAAAAATAGCCACAACTCAACACTCTTTTGCCAAACGACCATTAAAAGTCAAAATGGTTACCACTCCTTTACCAAACGAGTACTAAAAAAAGCCCCAAAAACCTCCACAACTCTTCGTTCCTTTGCCAAACGACCACTAAAAATCAAAAGAATCATTTAAAGAATACAAATATGTTAAATGCTTGAGAAATGAGCTTTTAGAAATGTAAAATTTTGACAAAACAAAAATGCTAAATGATCGGTGCCTAACAATTTTAATATTTAAATACTAAATGTTAAATTTTAAAACATAATCTAAAAGCTTGTCGCTAAACATTACCTTAATAGCTCTCCGATTATCTTTATTTACCTTACAAGTAAATGCATAAAAATCGTTGGATCATGTGGACTTGGACTTGGGCCATACGAAACAGTAAAACACTACCTAATCTCGGACTTGGGCTTTTATATCATGTCATATAACACCCAATCATACAATGTCGTTTATTTCAATGAAAATAAATCCATTGTTGTTTCAAAAAAATGAGATAAATCACAAATAAAGTAGCATCATTCTTGTCAGGTGATCGAAGAGCATAAAATTTGTAAACGACTATGAATGCGAAATTGCATATGTAGTAGCTAAAACGTCAGGTAGATAGTGATGAGTTATAACAACACTGATTAATTTGCATCTTGAAGTATATATGTATATTTTACTTTTTTTACAAAGGTAAAATAGATTAAATAAAATGAAAAGTTATTTACAAGAGATCACAAGAAAACGAAAATGGCAGGAGAACCCCTACCAAAATCTTCTCTTGCCTAGGAAACAAAGGACTAATACAGATTTGGACAACCCCAAATTCATAACAAAATGTTGTAATGACTAAAATAAACAAATAACCAAACAAACACTAATGACAAACTAGACAAACCCCAAAACATAGTTATAGCAGATGAAAAGGCTTGATCTAAGGACATCATCACATTCTGAATCATCAATATACAAAATGACCAACCAATGCATATCAAAACAACACCATGTGAGAATATCACATAGAAAGCTAAAGTGCTAAAACTGAGTAATCGGGAGTCATCATATAGAACTGAAATCACAAGAAGCTTGAGTCTGAGTAATCCATAACATCCCAAGACAACTTCATATCTTATCCCAGATATTAAAATGTAGTTGGAACTCATGAAACAACTAGAAACTAAATACCACATATTATCATTCTCCCTGGTACAGTCTTGATACACGATGAACACCAGGTAAGTGATCACCCAAACACCCTGTCTCATTAAAAAACCTTGGCAAATAAAACCTTGTAGGAGAAACTTTGACCAAGGAAAAAAGAGTATAATATTTAGTAGAGTTAGAATTGCAGGTTGATAACATCAAATAGTCCTGAATATTAAGTGTCAATTTCCCCCAGAATGCTCGTATTTTATATAATTTATATGGATTTACGCTTGTTTTCCTCCATATTTCACTTTCAGGTAAATTACGAGCATTGGAGCTAATGAGACGCGGATTTGGAGAGTTTATTGATGATATATGATAATATGACCGTTTTAAGATGTTACGGCGTAACTCTCCTCTCACATTACGCCGTAACAGAAGCGTGGCTCAGAAAACCAACTAAACTAAGGATTACGGCGTAACTCCCTAGGGATTACGTTAACTAGTTAGGTCAAATGATGTTCCGCGGCTGCAAGCTACATACATAACTCATTCGACAATTACGGCGTAACCATGATTTATTAAAGATACGGCGTAACTCATTCCTGATGTTACGCCGTAACCAGCTTTTCAAGAGCAAAATATGAAGAATTGGATGTTACGGCGTAATTCTCAACTTAAGTTACGCCGTAACCATATCTGGCCTATAAATACCGCCCAAATTTCAGCATTTCTAATCATTCACTCCACACACCAAATCAGAGAACATGGGTAGAAGGTTGAAGGCAGATCTTAAGGAGCATACGGAGCCATCTCCAAGGGATAAATCACTCCCATACGATAAGCATTAGCAATTTATCATTTCTTTACTTTCAATTAATGTATTTCGATATGTTAAACATTGAATCGATTGTTTTAGTTAATATGAGCGGCTAAGCACCTCTAGTGCTAGCCTATTTATAATTCCTTGGTTATTTTGTTTATGTTTACATTGCTTCCGTATAATTGTTTCTAGTGTATGCATGCATAGTTTGTTGGTAGCTACACTAAACTAAACTACGCTACAAACTAACTAATTAACTACAACATAACGTAAATAACTACAAGTCTACGAGCTAAAATATGCTAGACCGTCATTGGGGTGACCGACACTTTAATATGGAATTTCCAATTCCTAACAGAGCATATCCATGACCCATGGTATTAACCCATGATCCATTGACTAGATGCATTGCATCTATTAGATACATTGTATCTAAATAAATAACCATGGACCAACCCATAACCCATGACCCATGACCAATAACCCAAAACCCATGGGCAAGAGGCGTCCCACGGATCCATGGAGTTACACTAGACGGATCCCTTGCAGGGATCAGTGGGATCCGTGCAACAGTGGCAAGTTTTTGCCTATAAATAGAGAGCCATTCCTTCATTTTACTCACCCTCTTCTTACTAACTCTCTCATATATTCTTACACTCTTCTAACAATAGATCACTTGATCTAGAGAGTTGTTCTTCTTTCTTTCTATTTGTGATCCTCATATAGGTCCTTCTCTAAGGCGAGATCACGAGCATTCTACAAGTCATCCAACCAAGGGGTCCTTGATTGATTTTTTCCTCCACAAGATTTCTGTAGCAAAGATCTTGTACTTGATATTTCACATATTTGTTGTGTAATAGTCATGTTGGTTTGGTCCTCCGTGTTACGGACTCGGTATTTAGCTTTGTACCAGAAAAAGGTGTAAGCAACGTTGTGAAGGCTTCTCCGCCAAGTTGAAGGAGTTTGTTGACATAGTGCTTGAACTCTTGAGTAGGTGACTCGGGTAGTGGAGTAGGGCAAGGAAGGTGTCCTTGTAGCCGAACCACTATAAATCGGTTGTGTCATTTCTATCCATTACTTTATTTTCTTTACTTGCATTACTCTTAGATCTATACTTTATCTTCATCCATACGATTTCACATAACATCGAATCTAAAGTTTTTAGAAACTAACTTAAAATCGGCAAAACTATTTAACCCCCCCCCCCTTATAGTTTTCCACAATTGGCATCAAGAGCTAAGTTTATAAAAGTTTTAAAGTAAACCGTAGTTTAAAAACTTTTCGATCACTATGGGTTCTGAAAATTACAAGGAAGGGCAATCCATGCAACGACCTCCACTACTTGAAACTAATGGTTTTATATATTCGAAAAATAGATTCGAAACGTATGTGAAGTCTAAAGATATTGATCTTTGGTACATCATTGTTGAAGGTGATTTTGAAGCCACTTCAAAAAATGAAAATGGAAATTTAGTTAACATACCTCATGATAAACTCACCGATGAGATTAAGAAAAATCTTTCCAAAAATAGTGAAGCTAAAATAGTTTTATATAATGCTTTACCCAAAAAGGAATTTGAAAGAATCTCCATGCTTAAAACCTCTAAATAAATTTGGAATTCTTTAGTTGTCACTCATCAAGGTAATTAACAAGTGAAAAACAATAAAATAGATTTATTTGTTCAAGAATATGAACAATTTTCAATATCGGATGAGTAAACTATAAATTATTCTTTTGCTAATTTTAATACTATAATTACATCTTTACAAGCAGTTGATGAATCTTTTTCTAGCCGTAATCATGTTAGGAAATATCTAATGGCACTTCCATCTAAGTGGAGATCTAAGGTGACGGCAATGGAAGAATCAAAAGACTTGATAATCCTCACCCTTGATGAACTCATAGGCGACTTAAAGGTCTATGAGCTTGTCCTTGCTAAAGATTTCGAAGCCTCAAAAGTGAAAGAGAAGCACAAATCTCTTGCCCTTAAAGCCAAGAAGGTCTCAAGCGATGAAGAGGACTCCTCTTCGGATAGTGATGACGAAGTATGCCATGGCGGTAGGGACTTCAAAAGTTCTTTAGAAGGAAGGGAAGATACGTCAAACAACCATATGACGACAAGAAAGGATTCAGGAAAAGCAAAGAGGACGAGAAGGCAAGGGATGATCGCGCTTGCTTTAAATGTGGGGACCCAAACCACTTTATTAGTAAGTGTCCCAAGCGGGATGATCAAAAGGCATTCGTGAGCGGCTCATGGGAATAGCAAGGAGGAGGACGAAATTTGTCTCATGGCAAATGGCGAGTATGTCACGAATACAATAGTAGCTCATCATTAGATGATGACTCATTGCATAATGAATATGATAAACTTTTCAAAATTAGTTTAAAAGTAATCAACAAAACAAGTTTTGAAAACCAAAACCAACGTTTAGAAAAAGAAGTCATAGAGTTAAAGGCAAAATTAAAACGTCTAGAAAAGGGGAAGATAGCAAGTGGCGAATGTGAACTTTGCAATGAACTTCAAACACTAGTTGATCATCTAGACTCTAAGATTGCTAGAATGAACACTAATACCTTAGATATGATATTGGATAGTGTTAAAACAGGAAACAACCAAAAAGGTCTAGGTTTTCAGGAACTTAATGCGTCAACTAGTGAAAACAAAGAAACACAATTCGTAAAGGCACTAGAAAAACAAACCACTGTTGTCTCAGATCCCACGGATCCCAAAAAAAGGGAACCGGCTAGTGTACAGACCCGGTCATTGGGTCTGCTGAAGCAAACAGTGGTAATAATGTAGCTTCCTCATCTAGAACTGATTTTGTTATTGTTAATAAGAGGAAACCTACTCATGTTACCATTAGACAACCACCTCCAACATATAATCAAAGTTTTACAAAAAACAAAGGTCCATCATTTCCAAAACCAAACACATCTAGGAGACCTAATAATGTTTATCCGAGAAGTAACCATCTAACGGGATGGAATCCAAATATGCAAAATGGCTTTCCATTTCAAAACTTTGCACCATGGAATGCATATTCACCTTATCCATATATGTCTAACATGAATGGAATGTTTAACACTAATGGACCCATGAACAAATGGGGACCAAACTTTTGAGTTAATTGTTTTCTTAGGTGTGCTTAAAGGTCGACCTAGATCCGGATGAGTGGATCAAGGATTGCGGGTGCACAAGGCACATGACCAGCAATAAAGATTTATTCTCCACATATGAATCCTTCAATGGAGGAAATGTGGTATTTGGAAATACCAAAAGCAAAATCATCAGTAAAGGTACGATTTCTAACAAATCTCTAACCATTAACGATGTGTGTCACATAGAAAACCTAAACTTTAGCCTCTTAAGTATAGGACAAATATGTGATAAAAAGTGCAACGTACTTTTTAAAACCTGAAGATGAAAATTGGCATCACCATAGGTAGAGGAATTAGGAAACATGGAGTTTATGTCATTAAAATTAGTAATGAACCTAAAGACAAACTTTGTCTTACTTCTATGGATGATACTTCGACCCTATGGCATCGAAGATTGGGTCATGCCAATATGCGACTTCTTCAATCGCTATCATCCAAGAATCTAGTAAGAGATCTACCAAAATTAAAATATGAACATCACTTTTGTGATGCTTGTAATGTAGGAAAACAAGTCCATGCTAGTCACAAAGCTAAAAATATAGTCTCTACAACTAAGTGTCTAGAATTACTACACATGGATTTATTTGGTCCATCCGCTATCCAAAGTTATAGAGGTAACTACTACACTTTGGTTATAGTGGATGATTACTCTAGGTACACATGGACTAAATTCTTAAAGAACAAAACTGAAACGTTCAATCACTTTGAAATATTAAGTAAGAAAATCCAAAGACAATTAGGAAGTCCTATAGTGTCTATTAGAACGGATCATGGTAGGGAATTCGATAATGAAGTGCAATTTGGAGCCTTTTGTGACGCTAATGGTATTACTCACAACTTCTCGGCTCCTCGCACTCCACAATCGAATGGGGTAGTTGAAAGAAAGAATAGAACCCTACAAGAAATGAGTCGCACCATGCTAAATGAGCAATCCATACCTCAAAAGTTTTGGTGCAATACCGTTGATACCTCAACGTACATACTTATTCGAGTCTTAATCAGACCTATTCTAGGTAAAACTCCATATGAGTTACTTCGAGGCAAAAAGCCCACATTAGACCACTTTAGAGTCTTTGGTAGCAAATGTTTTCTTCTCAATACTAAAGATTACCTTACAAAATTTGATCCTAAATCAACCGAAGGTATCTTTTAGGTTACTCTCTTAATAGCAAAGCTTACATCATATTAAATAAAGAAACAATGAAGTTTGAAGAGTCATTAAACGTAAAATTTGATGAGAGTCCACCCAAACATACTCTACCTCTTGTCGATGACGAGATTGTCGACTGTGAAGCCATTGTAATAAAGAAAAAGATAAAAGAAGAAAACTTTTAAATGATGAAATCATAAATATTAAAGAGTCCAAAGATCAACCCGTAGATAAGGTCATAGGAAAGTTAAACGAAAGAACCTTAAGGTCTCAAGTACAAAACCAAAGTAGCCTATTTTGTTTTGTCTCAACCATAGAACCTAAGAATACACAAGAAGCCATAAAAGATGAAAGTTGGGTAATGGCTATGCAAGAAGAGTTAAATCAATTTGTTTCTAACGATGTTTGGACACTTGTCCCTCCACCTAGTAATCAAACCATAATAGGAACCAAATGGGTATATAAAAACAAGTTAGATGCAAACGGTGTAGTATCTAGAAACAAAGCTAGACTCGTTGCCCAAGGGTATAATCAACAAGAAGGAATAGACTTTGATGAGACCTATGCCCTCGTGGCTAGATTAGAGTCTATAAGAATACTTCTTGCTTATGCTTGTGCTAATGATCTTAAGCTTTATCAAATGGATGTCAAAAGTGCTTTTCTAAATGGCTTTATTAATGAAGAAGTATATGTAGCTCAACCTCCGAGCTTCATCGATTTTGAAAAACCTAAACATGTGTATAAGTTAAAGAAATCCCTTTATGGTCTTAAACAAGCTCCAAAAGCTTGGTATGATAGACTCAAGTCATTCTTAATCAAACACAACTACACCATGGGGTTAGTTGATAACACACTTTTTACTAAGAAAAGAGTCACATATAATCATTGTTCAAATATATGTAGATGATATTATATTCGGATCTACTTGTCAAAACATGTGTGATGATTTCTCTAAAATCATGCATGACGAGTTCGAAATGAGTATGATGGGAGAACTTAGTTTCTTTCTTGGTCTACAAATCAAACAAGTTGAAGATGGTATCTTCTTTAATCAATCTAAATACATAAAGGAGATGTTAAAAAATTTGGTTTAGAAGAGTCAATTAGGACACCAATGTCATCGACACTAAACTCTAAAATGAAGACGGCGAATCCGTTGATGACACAAAATATCGTGGCATGATTGGTAGTCTTCTCCTCACGGCTAGTCGGCCAGATATCATGTTTAGTGTTTGTCTATGTGCTAGGTTTCAAGAATATCCTAAAACATCACATCTAGAAGCCGTCAAAAGAATATTTAGATACATTAAGGGTTCGACTCAATTAGGATTTTGGTATCCTAAGGGTACGGGGGTAGAAACAATTGTATATGCAGATTCTGACCATGCAGGTGATTATGTTGACCGAAAAGTACAAGTGGGGTATGTACTTTTATGGGATGTTGTTTAACATCTTGGTTCTCAAGAAACAAGCAAGACATTGGCCATATCAACAACCGAAGCCGAATATGTCTTCACCGGCAAAGCATGCCAACAATCACTATAGATGAAACAAGCGTTAGTTGACTACGACATTCATCTAAGTGACATAGCCATTCTATGTGACAACAAAGGTGCCATCGACTTAAGCAAGAATCGGTATTGCATTCGCACCAAGCATATAGAGATTCGTCATCACTTCTTAAGAAACAATGTTCAAAAGGGGAACATCTCTATTGAGAAAGTAGCATCCAAAGACAACATAGCCGAGATCCTCACCAAACCATTGAAGCGGGGACAATTCAACCTACTTCGTCTTGGTCTTGGTCTCATGGAAAAATCGTCGTAATTTGCTTTTAAACTCTACAAGGTATGTAAACACTAGCCTTCTTCTTTCTGAGTCTAGGATCTCTATTTCACACACAACTCACAAGCAATATGGGAATTTTCATAACCCATGATAATTTTTTACTTATAACTCGTACTTTCATAATCTTCTCTTATTTTTCAAGACAAGTACCTCTTGCAAACACATAATTGCATACCTATTTTTTTAAGGAATAAACGTTTTATTCACACAAAGAAATCTCTTTTCAAAAAGGATACCTCTTTTCATAATTGTCGCTTTCTCACGTCTAGGATAAATCGCTTTTTCATTATTAATACAAAGTAAAAACCCGTTTTCATTGCATCTCATGTCTTTTGAATGCTAAAGAGAACACATAACTAATATGTGTTTTCGAGTACATTCATTTAAGCAACAATGAATTAGGAGCACTCGGTTATCTCACATAATAGTGTGCTTTTTCACTTCTAGTTTATTTTTCTTTTCTTTTTAGGAGTCGAGATAACCGCAACTCCAAATGGTTTGCATATAGGCACACACTAGGAACAAATGTTTCCAAAAGGAAAATTTTGAGCTACGAATCACCATACCAGGATCCTAGCCTTAATGCTGGACGGATCCCTCAAGGTAACGATCCGTGGGATCCGTGAGACAGAAGCTAATTTTATCTTCTATTTTTTCACACTTTGGATGAAAACTTCAATTTTTTCATCATTTTTTATCATTTTTATTGGAGTATGTTACTTAATGCTTGTGTTCTCATGGTCACATGCCTTAAATTCATATCTAACCATTAGATTTTAATCCACATTTTGGGTCAAGCATTCATTACAATGCACTATTTTTTGGTCTAAGCATTCATCGCTCTCAACCTCACAAACAAAACATCATCATGTCATCCAAAAGATCTTTCAACATATATGAATCACCTAGTGCAAACAATCCCTTTCAAGAAATCCAAAATATTGTCCTCCCACCTTCCAAAGTACCACCACCCAAATCTAGAAAAACCGTACGGATTAGCATCCGACCTTGTTGCTTAGCGAAACCATCTTCAAATGGTTCATCCCCAACCACTCATTCACCACAAGATGCTTCCATTATAGCACCTCCTTCATCACCAACAAGTACACCAACTTCATCACCATCAAATCCCCACCTAAGGTCACTCTTTTGGAACTCCTTAAGACTCCAACAAGATCTCAACAAACCAAGCAAAAAGAACTAGTCTTTTTGACACCTCCAACTTCTCCACACTCAATTTTCAAAGACCTTGAAACCTCACCACCTTTAGCTCCCATTGTGTTACAAGAACTTCTAGGTTCTTTTCCACCACCACTTCCAAACATTCCAGACTTTGATCCGTATTTTCCAACTTTTCCGCCACAACTTTCGCATCTCACAAATCAAAGTAACCCGGAAAACTTCCGCACTCATTACCCACATCACTTACATTGTGAACATTGCCAATCCACTAGGTATTTTGCAATATAAATTAGGGAAGAAATGCGATTCATACTTAACCTCATCCTTGATCGCATCAACATCATTACTCACCAAACCTTCCATCCATAACCTTATGCAAGCATTGAAGGAATCATCTTTATAACTTTTAGTATTTTTCTTTTGAGTCATTTTTAAGAACAAGTCTTGTTCTTACTTTTACATTCTTGTATGTGGCATAAATACCACTACATTTTGTTGTTTTTATTACAAGGCCTTGATTACATACCTTGGCTCCCAATATTGATTCTCGTCAATCACAAGATTATTTATGCATGTTACTACTAACCCTTTCTTTGTAGGATTTTTTATTTTTCTCACTTGAAGCCCCATTCTAGGGGAGCTACCGTCAGGGGGAGTTTGAGATACGTGGACTATTTTTCCACTTTATTTCTTTGTTAGGGTAACTTTTTGTTTCGACAAAAAAGGGGAGAAGAAGTAAAACTTAGGCTTTCAAAATATACATCTAATCTTAAGTTTTACTTATCATAACATTATGTTTTGTCATCAACAAAAAGAGGTAGATTGTTAATACAAATAAACCGTAAAACGTTTATTAATATTTAGCGATCTCTTTGTGTTTTGTTGATAACAAATATAATGTTATCATAAGTAAAATTAAAAGGATACATGTTATTTTTGTAAAGCATTTACATATAGTCATTTAATACAAATTGTTGTAATAAATCATTTGTTGTAATAGTTTATTAGGATGGGTAAAACCCAACCCACGAACCATACCCATGGTATTAACCTATGATCCATTGACTAGATGCATTGCATCTTAGATACATTATCTAAATAAATAACCATGGACCAACCCATAACCCATGACCCATAACCCAAAAACCCATAGGCAAAGAGGAGCGTCCCACGGATCCCTAGAGTTGCACTAGACGGATCCCTTAAGCAAGGGATCCGTGGGATCCGTCAACATGTGAGAGTTTTTGCCTATAAATAGGGAGCCATTCTTTCATTTTTATTCACCCCTCTTCTTACTAACTCTCTCATATATTCTTACACTCTTCTAACAAAAGATAACTTGATCTAGAGAGTTGTTCTTCTTTCTTCTATTGTGATTCTCATATAGGTCCTTCTCTAAGGCGAGATCACGAGCATTCTACAAGTCATCCAAGCAAGAGGTCCTTGATTGATTTGTTCCTCCACAAGATTTCTGTAGCAAAGATATTGTACTTGATATTTCACATATTTGTTGTGTAATAGTCGTGTTGGTTTGGTCCTCCGTGTTACGGACTCGGTATTTACCTTTGTACCGTAAAAAGGTGTAAGCAACGTTGTGAAGGCTTCTCCGCCAAGTTGAAGGAGTTTGTTGACATAGTGCTTGAACTCTCGAGTAGGTGACTCGGGAGTGGAGTAGGGCAAGGAAGGTGTCCTTGTAGCCGACCACTATAAATCGGTTGTGTCATTTCTATCCCTTACTTTACTTTCTTTCCTTGCATTACTCTTAGATCTATACTTTATCTTCATCCATACGATTTCACATAACATTGAATCTAAAGTTTTGAAACTAACTTCGGCAAAACTATTCAACCCCCTTATAGTTTCCACAAAATAGTCTGAATATTAAGTGTCAATTTCCCTCCATAATGCTCGTATTTTATATCATTTATATGAATTTACGCTTGTTTTCCATTATATTTCACTTTCAGGTAAATTACGAGCATTGGAGCTAATGAGACGCGGATTTGGAGATTTTCTTAAGAGATTTATGATAGTATGCCCACTGTGAAGAAGCTACGGCGTAACTCCACGCTCACATTACGCCGTAGCTAGCGCGTGACTCAGAAGACCAACTTAGCAGCTATTACGGCTTAACTCCCAACTAGGATTACGCCGTAAGAAACTAGGTCAAAGGATGTTCCACGCCGCCATCAGATACGCCGTAACTCCTTCCTATGATTACGGCGTAATCAATACAAATGTAATCTGTATCGAAGATACGGCGTAACCCATTTCATGTGTTACGCCGTAACCAGCTTTACGAGAGCATTATTAAGGAATTATTAAGGTTACGGTGTAACTCTCAAAGTTACGCCGTAACTAGATTGCGCCTATAAACAATTTATGCATTTCACATCATTCACTCCACATCAAAAACAAAAGAACGTGAAGAGGGGTCCAAAGGAATATATTGAATAGCATACGGAGCCATCTCTAAGGGAGAAATCACTCCCTAACGATAAGCATTAGTGATTATCTTTTCTTTTACTTCGATTCATATTTCATTATGTCAAACATTGAATCTTTTGTTTTGTTTAATATGATTGGCTAAGCACCTTTGGTGCTAGCCTAGTTATGATTCCTTAATTGTTTTGTTATGTTTACATGCTTTCGTATAATTTTTTCTAGTGTATGCATGCATAGTTCGTTGGTAGCTACCCTAGTTTCGATAGTTTTGAATGGCGGTAGTGTCTAGTTGCTTAGGAGATTTGACCAACTGACCCTAAGTAGGTAGATTGAGTGGGAAGGGTAAGAATTGACCAACTAACGACCCTTCCTTGCTTGTGCGAACTGACCAAATGATCACCTGTTGTTTGGAAGAACATAAGAAGTTAGGGATGAGTGTCTAAGATGCTAGCTCCCGGGCACTCATTGTTATGAATCTTGCATGTAGAGGTACTTAATGACTTGGTTTAGGGGACTAAAAACAACTGGACTTTCAAGGGTAGTAGCTTGATCTCCGGTAGAAGCCTTTGCTGATAGGTTAGGACGAACTGACCAAATGCTGTCCTAGCAACTTAAACCCCCACTTAAATCAATTGGAAGTAGTTAGACGTGAACATAACATGATAGGATGAGTAACTAGGTTATCACACTTTACCTCTCTTGATCACAACCTCTATTTACTTTTCGCATTTCATTTCTTGTCTTTTAGTTTAATAATCACTTCTACCCTTAAAACAATTAAAACCAGTGACACCTAGACTTAATTAGAATCCGCTCACATAGTTCTTGGGACGACCTCGGGTTTATCGATTACTACACTACACACCGGGTACGCCCATGAGTGCATAAGGTGGACCATAGTTAAACGAGACTTTATAAATATTAAAACCTCAAATCGTGCATCAACTACAAACACAAACATATACGGGATTATCAAAACAAAACTACCCTAACCCAACCTAAGAGTCCTAGTTCCAATTTACCTAAGAAGTATTTCTTTTCACGACATAAGTCAAATTCTAACACCTGGATCTGAAGTGCCATTGCATGTTTAACATCACATTTTTGCATATCATTCATGAGACGAACGGTTGAACATGCCACACGACCGCGTGCTGTTTCTAGTACTTCAATTTCTTGTTTCCTAGATTTTATGGATGTGGTGAGTTCAAGACATAGTTGTTTCACTTTTTTCTTGCGTTGCTTGTCTCTTTCGGCTTCTCTACTAAGAAGTATGGTTACAAACTCTACCATTCTTGACTCTTGATCGTGCGTAGCAGCCATTAGCAAAAGTGTAATTAGATAATAGGAAAAAGTTTATGTGTGGTGTTGCAAAAGTGTGATTAAGGTTAGAAAAAGTTTAAGAGTGGTGTTGAAGATCACTAGGTTGATTTAAAACTAGTAAGAATGAAGTTGGAAGGTTTATGAAATGGAATGTTGTTTTGATCTGATAATGAATCAGATTATGATATACAAGAGTTGTATTCATTGTTGTAACAATATTGTGAATATTTTCACATCACATTATACCAAATACATAAAGTATATAATTGTTTAGAGAGAGAAAGTTCTAGAGAGAGAATGGGAAGAGAGTTGGGAACTATGTGAAACAAAGAAAAATGGTATTGAGAAGCAACCCTACCTTGGGAGGTAGGGGTATTTATAGTGTCTTACAATAAACGCCACCCGGCGTGGATCCATACAGTGGGTAAGACCGTCCATCCTCCATTTTACTTAACTAACATTACTTGACTACGACTCGAGCTTTCTAAAGAATACATATACTTGAGGTAACCGACACTTTAACGACTAAATTTTCTAATTCTAATAATCTCCCCCAGGGAGGTCACCTCAATTTACGAATACAAGCATATATTACGTTAGATTTTCTTGGATTCTTGATTAAGTTCATTGCTCATGGCTTCGTAGTTGATTCTTCATGTTTTGCATGTTTGGATATTCAAGTGGAGGTCTTTAAGCTGATCCGTGATGATGAGTTTTGAGCGGCTTTGAGATCATCAGCTTGCATAAATCTCAGACTCTTCCATTGTGGTGTTGACATTATGTGATGTTGTGACAGTGGACCGACATGCACACATTCTGGATCATGATTTCTTCTTCATGAAGTAGCGGAAGCTTTAGTTGATTCATGATACTTGCAGCTGGTAGCGAGAAGCATGAAGTGAGAATATCAGAGTCATTGATGCACTAATCATGATTTCGTTTGAAATGAATGTGTTGTGTAAGCATGCGGCTATGGATAGACCTCTCCATTATCATTTGTTACCAGCGTCGGGTGTACTGCCATAAACGGTTAGCAATAAAGTGCATGAAAGTGTCTTTGATCACTTCGTTGAATTGAGTAACGGCCGGTTCCCCGTTGATCAGTTACAAATCTTCCTGTGATTAGGTATAATTTGAAGAATCACCTTGTCAGGTTTTGCAGCTCTAGCTGTTCTCAAACCGGAGCGTCTCAAAGAAGACAAACGGGTGAGTGAACGGCGAATTTGAGATTCAGCGATTGATGAAAGTAGATTTGAAAAACAATCGTGTACTGCTCAAAATAAAGTGTTTTTGCAATACAATGAAGGTTTTAAAGAAAAATTAATTATCAATCATAAACACCTTTTATTTTTGAAATATTAATACACAGTCGATGTGCTAGAAAAGAGTTTTAAGCACAGCCAGGTTTATCAAAGATAGTCAAATCCATATTTGAACCATGGATTGATTCAAAATTTGAATCGCCCATTGTTACATTAGTTGTCACATGGTTGATCTATAGATAGATCTCACATGTTACCTACCAAGAGCTTGTTTGATGTTGGCTCTAGAAAGCTTTCCATCTTCATTGTGAATATGTTAGCATATCACTTTCAGATGTTACGGCAATACCAGGAATGCGATAGGACTCTTAAAGTATATTCTCTCCACATTGTGTGAAGCACAGAGTCTTCATTGATTTTGTCCTAATGAGATTTATTGATGATCTCGTGGCTCTAGACTCAATTGTGCACATTCGGTTCCTATGCCGGAGACTAGGGAGAGGGTCTCCTTCTTCAATATCAACTATCTCTAAGAAAAGTCGATAGATAATGTAGGTTCTCCGGTGAGAATGAAACAAGTCCTTTTAAGAGGAACTTGAGTAGCTTGGGAAGTTGTAGTGCGGTGCGTCACTGGGTCCATGACGTCTTGTCTTCAATACCGGTGTTACCTAGGTAACCACCCGTAGCATATGAATTGAACCGGTTTCGCCCTAAGGTCGAATTATGGAGGGCTATTTCTTTTCACATTCATTTCTTTTTCATTCTTCAACCCCTTCAGTGCTTACCGAAATTTCATAACTAGAACCTTGTTGGGTTTGTTCAAGTTCTAGCTCTATCTCAGTCCGCACTCTTCCCATATCTCACTTTACTCCTTTTATCATCATACCTAAGGACTTCACACTATCTAGTAGATTGTCCATGGGTAGATCCTCGACTCTGGCGGGATCGTGGAACAATACCTAACCTAACCATCCTTATATCACCATATAAAATAAATTGGTAGGTCTTTTTGGTATTGTTCATCACCATTGGAACCAATTGAAACCCATTTGAAAATCAATCCGTACTTGTGATATATGATAAAAATTTTGTACCGACATCGTTTTTGATATTTTAGAAAAGGCTCCCCTCAACATGTGCATCATATGTTTGAAATCATTTTGGCACATGGAGGCAAGAGGAAGAATTAACTTCTTTGATAAATATTTTCTAAAAATACGACATTACTTTCCGATCAAAATCAATGATTCACATACAGTTGAAGATATTTTCGGGAAAGAATGAGGTTTCAAAAAATTTGCTCCCCCAATATGTGCATCGATTTTGAGAGTTTAGCACATATTAGGGAAAATCACACTTTGGAGACAAATTAGTCTTTTAATACATTTTGGTTTGATATAAATGCTCCCCCTTAACATGTGCATGGAAAATTTGAAATCGTTTGGCACATGAATGAAGGAGAGTTTGCTTAACACGTATAAAACAATTATTGAAATTATCATTTAAATCCAATTTAAATCACAAATTCTCCCCGATCACAATTTTCAAATCCTTTGAGAGTTGTGATCTTTATTGATTTAAATTACATTTGAGAGGCTTTTGAGGAGAATAGTGACTTGCTTTTGAAAGACATTTTAACTAATAAGGATTAGATTTTGAGACTTTAAACTCCATTATTAAACATGCATAAATATCTTTTGAAAACATAACATTAGTCAAGGTCTTGAATCAATTGTATAAAACATTGTTCATTTTGATTTACCAAAAGTAGAACTTGCTTTCATTCGTGCCAATTGTTTGAAAAATAACCTTTTTGATTGAGTTGAAATCATTCTCCCCTCAATCAATGACAAGAGTTGTTGATTGGCGTTAAAGTTTTGACCTGACAGATAGCTCAGGATGATTTTCAAAAATAGAGTCACTAGGTATTTTCAAAGCATTTTGTTTTCATTAGATGACAAATATTTTTCAGAAGAATCATTAGACGGAAAAATATTTTGGAAAGAAAACATTTGTCTTTTGGTGACAAACATTGTTTTAAGAATCGAGCATGAGATTTGAAAATAAAATAGCATGGCTCATTCTTTACTTTAATACGGGTTACTTGCACGAAATGACAATAAACCACCATTTTTCTCCGCTTTTTTTTTTAAGCAATTTATGTACATTCGAAGAACATCTAAAAACCGTGATTCTTTGAATGTCAACACAAAATCGGTAGATAGATAATAATAAATAAAAATAAAAAATAAAAAATAAAAAATATGACAAAATAACAATAATTTTTTGGAAATTTTCAAGATTTTCTAATTTTTATGGATTTTTGAAAATTTTCTATTTTATATTTTTCTTTTGTGGTTTTGAAATTTTGTATTTTGCTTTTTGAATAAATATATACAAGAGATAGATGAAGCAAGACCTTTACTCATCGTCTTCCTCTTGAAGACATTTGAGTGTTTCCAATTGTAGACTCTTTAGACCAAGTCGTCGAAGGTTAAACTCAAAACGTTCTCTAGGAAGAGCTTTGGTGAAGATAATACTGCTAACGGTATTCAACCTCACAAAATAGAGTTCTACCTTTTTCCACTTGTTCTGTATGAAATGATGTCGAATGTCAATGTGCTTTGCTCTTGAATGTTGTTGAACGTTGTTGCAGAGAGAGAGCAATGGCACTTTTGTTATCACAATACAGAGGATTTTGTTGAATTCAAAGCCATAGTCGGATAATTGGGATCTCATCCATAGGATTTGAGCACAACAAGATGACATGGCTGTATTCAGCCTCATGAAAGAGGATATAGAAATACTCATTTGTTTCTTTGAAGCCAGCTCACAAGCTTATCACCCAAAATGACCACCTCGGGCAGTACCGACGTGTATCTTGACATCTGCATGATTGTCACATCGCATAAATTTGTTAGTGACATCCGGTGTCCTTCGGTACCAAAGTCCCATGTTGATGGTTCCTTGGAATCCGAACCCGTTTAACCGCTTTAAGGTGCTTTTTGTGGAAGCTTAGCGGTATCTAGCACACATGCATACAACGAACAGAATATCGGTCTCTGGTACGTGAGGTACATCGAGGGATCCATCATACTTCACTATTTAGTTTGATCTACCATGATCACGAGTGGTCATCCATTTGTACGTTCCACCATGGGTGTGTCAGCGGTGTCACAAGTGTCAAATCCAAATTTCTTTAAAATTTCATTTGCATATTTAAATTGATTAATAAAAATGCCTCCGGGACTTTGTGAAATTTGTAATCCGAAGAAAAATGACATTTGTCCCATCATTGACATTTGAAATTTTGAACCCATCTCCTTAGAAAAACGGTCACATTCATTAGGGTCGGTCGAGGCAAAAATAATATCATCAACATAGATTTGAACGTGAATTAAATGTTTGCGACTTTACGGTGAACAATGTCGGATCAACTGCTCCTTTGCTGAATCCGATAGATAGAAGAAAATTTGATAGCGTATCATACCATGCCCTTGGAGCTTGCTTCAGCAAGTAAAGAGCCTTCTTCAGCGATAGACATGAGTAGGATGCTCTGTATTCTAAAACCGGGTTGGCTGCGTATACGACTTCTTTAAGATCTCCGTTAAGAAAAGCCTTCTTTACATCAATCGATGAACTACCATGTTCTTACTTGCAGCGTTAGCGAGGAGAAGTATTAGATTGCCTCGTCTACGTGCAATTTGGAGCAAATGATTCTTAAAGTCAATTCCCTCCTCTTGATGTTGTTTTGCGGTGGATCTTTGGATCGAACTCATGAATTTATTCTTGCGGCATTGAACCAGTGTCTTCATTCATTGCAGTTTTAACGATGTTGTCAGAGTTGAAGAAGCACCATCGAATGGGTGGATACTTGATCATGATGTTGTCCAATCCATTTTCTAAGGTGTTCGTGTATTGGTTGTTGTTGAGGAACTGAAGTAGCAGTCGATTTCTCCGATGAAGATGGTTTTGATGATGATTGGGAGCAAATATGTTTTCAAAGGGGGCATCTTCAGGAGTAGCAAAGGGATTCTCTCCATCAAAGGTGCCAGAAACAATTCCATGATGTACACTCGATGATTGATGATTTGTTGATGAGGCAGAGTGATGCGTGCAGGGCGCTTCTTGACTTAATGACATAGAAGCGAAGGGTTAACTTCATTGACAGGATAGGGCGACCTCTGTTGATGGATCTGACAGATCATTAGCAATTGGCTCATAGTGTTCATCAAACATTGGATCAAACAATTTCTTCAAATCATCTTAGAAGGAGGTACATAAGGAGTTCTTGGTGAAGAATCATATACAAGAGTAGAAGCTGATGGGACTACTTGATGATTTGCGGGTCCGAGAACTGGGTTGTCACGGAGCCATTTGACGGTGACTCATCGAGCGTAACGTGAATTGTTTCCATGATATTTTGGGTTCTTTTGTTGTAGATTCGGTATCCTTTTTTGCTTGGTGCATATCCTACAAATACTCCAATGTCTGCTTTAGCTTTAAGTTTTCCTAAGTCTTGACCCTCATTAGTTGGATAACACAATGCACCAAACACACGAAGGAATGAAAGATTAGGTTTTTGATTGTGGACAAGTTCATATGGAGTTTTTCCATGAGAAGTGTGAATTAGGGATCGATTTTGAGTGTAGCATGCAGTGGCAATGGCTTCAGCCTAGAGAAACATTGGAACCTTTGAGTAAATCAGCATTGTTCTTGCGGCTTCCACAAGAGTTCGATTTCGTCTTTCAACTACACCGTTCTGTTGAGGAGTTTGTGGAACACTTCTTTGATGACTGATTCCAACACTTTCATAAAACTCACTAAGTTGTTTATTAACAAACTTCAGTTCCATTGTCGTTTGGATGATTAACACAGTTTGTTAAGTCGAACTGCAGCTTGTTTGATAAGTTTGATGATGGCGATATCACGGAGTTTCATCCTTTTTCCTCAAGAACTTAACCCAAGTGAATCGAGAGTAATCATCAACCACAACTAACACATATTTCTTCCGAAAATATTCGCACTCTCATGGGTCCACATAAATCCATGTGAATGGTATGAAGAACTTCCATAAGTGAGTTTGTAGGTTTGGGTTTGTGGGCATACTTCTTGCTTATTCCCAATTGGCATGTTGAACAAAGATGATCCTTTTCATACTTTAGTCTAGGTAAGCCTATTACTAAGTCCTTTGTGGAGAGATCATTTATGGTGCCGAAGTTCAAGTGATTGAGACGACGATGCCATAACCATGACTTTGTTTTAGAAGCCTTTGACAACAAGCGGATTGGAGAAGACTTCATCATATCTTCGATAGAGATGGTGTATAGATTTGAACCACGTGTTCCTCTTAAAGTTCTCTACCATCAAGTTCTCTAATGAAGCAAGTATGTTTTTTGAAGGCCACTTCTAGATGAGAATCACAAAATTGACCGTGAGAGAATAAGTTATGACCAAGACCTTCTACATAATATACCATGGAGATTACACTATCACCAACAACATAGTCTCCATAACCCATAATTGCACGAAATGATCATTCCCGAATCTATGACAGTCGATGAATTTACTCAAAGTTCATGAGCCGTGACGGTCTCCAATCATATGCTTGGAGCGGCTGAGTCCAGGTACCACAAACGATTTGAGCGATGCGCAATTGAACACGAGACAGAATGGATAACGGATAATTGGGATCCCCATGCAAGAATGGGTTCCATTTGGTTAATAACTGATGATTGGAACACCACATCGAAGTAGAGACAATGGAATCATCGGGGATAGATGCAATGCTAGTGTTCGTATTTGACCTATTCAAAGTATGTTCACTTCTTAAAGGAATAGTTCTACCGGTAGGCATCCATTTCTAATGGGCATTGATCTAGATAATTTAGGCACATCTCATTAAGATTGAATTTGCGGCCGAAGTGGTATCCATGATAACCTATGTTACCAAATTTCCTTCCTGTGGGTTTCCAATGTTTTCTAACCTTCTTTCTCCATTGCTTTCTAGCCTTCTTAGCTTGAATTTTTTATTCACTATCTTAGGGGCATTTAACGGCATTAATCAACTCATTTATACCACATTCATGATTAGTAATAGAAACCAAACAATCATCATTACATGTTTTGCCAAAAGTAGCAAAATTCGAATTAATTACAGATGCGGCTTATAGCTAATACTTGAATCAACACGATTCGTTTTATTCAACTCAAACTTAATGTTCCTAGGGTGGTCTTCTACTTTCTTCCATTGCACATTCTTAGCTTGCGAGGTCCTATCTTGCTTTGTATTGCTGAAGGCTTTGAAGCTTGCATTTGTGTCACTTGATTACTCTGTAGAAATTATAGGGAACATTAGTTGGTTGAGCTACCTTTTGCATTCCTAGACTAGACGTGCTTGAGGGGATCTGAACTAATTGAAGGGAAGCACTCTAGAGTTCACTTTCTTATCTTGGGCATAGAAATCGAGCTACTCGATGGCATAGCTAGCATCAAGGCATCACAGCTGTACCTTTCTCACAAAAATATTTAGGACATGTTGCTCTTAAACATTCTAACTCACGAGATCGTTTGGCCTGAATTCAAGCAAACCTAATTTCTCTATCAAGTGGTTTATTTATGAAATCCTCTTCTACAATCTCACGGAGACATTCTAGACTATCCTTAAGGTGAGCAAAAATAGTTATGAAACAGTACAAGTTTGTTATTTCTAAGATGAGGAGGAATGTATTTAACTTGATCACGCATATATTTGGAGTCTGCAGGTGACTTTGATGCAACATTCTCATTAAAGACAAGTGGCATTTTCCCTTTTACCTGACTCCTCAGATTCTCAATTTCCTTTTGTAAAGACGTTATTTTTTCGTTGTTCTTGTCACGAGTGACTTTCATTGAATCATATAACTCTTTAAAGTGTCGTTTAACCTTTTCATTTTCTTCTAGAAAACTCTCATTTTCTTTTGTAAAACATTAACCAAGTTTTGAAGATGAAAATTTGAGAACTTGAGAATCTAAAGGAGGAGGCATTTGGGAGCAGTCACATTGTTCTTTTCACCCTTTAATTGTGAAATTTGGGTTCTCATTTTACGATCGTGTTACAATGAGCTTCGAATCTGTTCATCACGTTTTTGATTTCAAAAACGCATCAAATTCAGGATCACCCAAGGATGTCTTGATATTTGAGGTTTTAACATTTTCTTTTAGATGTTGATATTTTAATTGCAAAGCAAGATGCTCAACTTCAATTTGAGCTGTTTCACCAGGTTATCATGATCATCCGTTCAATTTTTCATGCAGTTTAGAGTTAGTTTTTCAAGCTCAATGACACGATCATAGGAGACTTTCAGAGCAACAGATAATTCATGAAATTGAGATGCATTAATTGAACAATTAGTGGCAGTGTAAAACACATCTTGAGTGATACATTGAAATCGATTCTCATTTAAGGAATGCAAGTTCTTCCTCTCAATCTCATTATATTTTAATTCTCGCTCATGGTCATTGACCTCAACTATCATTGCATCAAATTCCTTTTCCATTTCTTTAATATCTGAATCCATCCCTTTTTAAGACTCTCAAATTGACCTTTTAATTGTTTAAAGAAAGGCATGACCTCGATGTAAAACCCTCTCCCCTTCAGTTATCCCAGTAGGTGTGATCCTTTTCTTACATGTCTTCTCAAAATCAACAAATAATTGATAAATAACATCTTGGTGATTAAGGTCTTGCTATTAGTGGCAATAGTTCTAGGAACTAAGTGCATTGGTGTATTGGAGGATACACAAGCGATGGAGGCATTTTCCTAAAGGGGTTTGTTTCAACAAGTACATTAACTTTTTCATGTTTATCCATATCTTTCTTCAAAAAATTGTTCAGGGTTAATTGAGTTTGAGGCTTAAACATGTTTAGGGGAAATGATCCAATTTTCCTTAGTGTAATCATGGGGTTTTGATCGTTATGTTATTGATTTTCTTTTTACCTGCAGGATCGTTAAACTTCTTATCCATTTTCTCCTAGATTCATCATCTAATTTTCTATCCTCTTAAGAGCTTCTCAGTATACATGATGGTGTTTGCCTAGGCTTAAGAATCTCATTGCCATCATAGATTACCTTACATGACTTCTCTTACTTTCTTAGTTTACTCAACACTATGTTGTCATAGAACTCTATGCTTGGATCTGGTTGGAAGGATCCTTTCAAAGTTTTTAGATTAGAAAAGTCATTCAAAAGTTTTGATTCCTTAGCGTTAAATTCTTGTTTAAGCACTTTAACATTATCTTGAAGCTCTTGCTTTTACTTGAGTTTTAGAAAGCTTTTTCTTGGAGTTTAACTCTTGTTTTATACTTCTTCTCTAAAATTACTTTTCTAATAATTATGCATTTGGTCATCCATTTCACGCACGAGTAGTTAACTCAAACTTAGCCGCGTTGTTCATAAATAGCAACTTGTTCTTTATAGGCATTTAGTTAGGATAACAGAATCATCAGGGCACATGCGGTGTATTCATAAAAACATAGTCATCATTGGCTGCAGAAGATGCATTACTTGTACAAACTCACTTTCACTTTGCGTCACATATTGATCATATGGGACAATATTGCTATTACCTCTTTATCAATATCTGGTTCATAAGTTTCAAGAGATTGTACTTCATTATGAATCTTTTGCTCATCAACTTCATCGTATAGTTTTAATACCTCAAAAATGATTGATTCTTTGGATTGACCCGACTGTTGTGGTGATGAGATCTTTGGAGAGACCATAGGTGAGATGCTAGCCATGAAGATTATGCGGTAGGTTCATCATCGACATCGAGTCATATGCATCAGTCGGCTACTTGAAATGCATTTGGATGATTCGTCCCATGCCGCGCGGTTGTTCATCCACATCAGCATCATATGTCTTGGCATTTCCCTCAGCAAGAAACAACAACTCTTCTCATCCAGAACGGCTCCACTGTCTTGAGCTTGCACTAGCAACATCTTGTCCCTGAAGTACTCTGCATTTTGAGGCGTTTGGAGATGTGCAGTTCCTTGCAATGTGTCCATCACCACCACAGTTGTAGCACTTGATTGGCTTCACTTGTCGTTGATTGAATTTCTCCATGATTCGATTAGCCATATACCCTCACCTACTCCACCTCTTCCTTGTTCATCTTGCCTTCCTTGAACTGGTTGCACTATAACCTTTCCATCTCTGACAATAGCATGATTGTGTAGATTGGATGCAATTCTGATCTCATTGTTAGTGTGAAATTTGTTGGTATGTGGACTAAGGGTCAAGTTTTGTTTAACCATAAGAGCCAGTTGATTGATGAAGTGTTCCATGACTGCATCGGCATCGGCTTTTTGAACCTCGGATCGGGAATGAGTTTGTGATTACCATTACCCGTGGGTATGACTTGAAATTTGGTGTAAAGGCGTTGAATCATTTGAAGAACTTGTTTCTCCTGTTTGGTTTTGAAGCGTTTAGAATCCTTCGTTCAAACATAGCATGTCTCTCATTCGAAGAAGGAAGGCATCTGAGTTGCTCATAGTTTGTGTTCTTCAATCCTTTGGTTAGCTTCACAGAGGTGACAAATTTGTGCCATTCGGGATTCATGTTGTTCAAAACTTTGAGTTCGGTTGAATATTTGGCATGGTCATTTTGATACTCCTCATGTCATTTACAAGCTTGTGGAATCTCACGTAATATTCATAAACACTTTCTTATGGTTTCATCTTAAAATGCTCAAATTCATCATACAATTGTGATTCTCTGTCTTCCTTGATAAGTTCTGAACCATAGAGAAGCATCTTGACATTGTCCCAAACTGCCTTAGCTTCGGTGTTGTGATTGATCAGCTTGTAAATGTCTTTTGGAAGACCACGAAGTATAATGTTTGAAGCCACGATATCACATCGAATCTCTTTTTCTCCTTATCACAGCTCATCATATGTCTTTGGTGCATTGCAATCCAAAGATCATTGTTCCATCTGCAGCAATGTCAATTATGTCTCTTGTAGTCTCAATCTGATAAGGTCCTTCATCAATTGACTTGAGAATGTTGACTCCATTTTCCTTTCCCAAACAATACAACCGAATTCGTTGAGCCCATGAGTCATAGTCAGTTCTGTCAAGCATGGGTGGACGAGTGTCTGAACCATTTTGCGAACGTCCTCGGCTACAATATATAGATGATTGTAGGCACGTTGGTAGACATGTTTACGATTTCCGGGATTTTATAACTCTATGATTAAAGCGGAAATAGATTCTTTCCGGGATTTTACTAAATCAAGAAAACACGTATTAGAAACAAATATTAACAAAGTCGCTATAACCCTTGAACAAGTAAGCTAAGCACCAAGTAAGCTAAGTAGACTTCAGCTAAACCTCAAGTCATTTGTGAATCAAATTAAGTAGCACAAATTAAGCTAAGACCCAAATTATTTGAACCAAATTAGCCAAGCACCAAATCGCTAAGCAATTAAAATTAAGCTAAGAACAACTCGCTAAGTATCCAAATTAAGCTATGTGATGTGGGCCCAAGTGTTGATGATCAGGCCATGATGTTCACTGGAGGCCCAAGATCGAGTGTGACAAAAGGGGCCTCACTAAAATAAGGCATAACTGGCTCACGGGGCTCCGTTTTAGGCGAATGACAGTCAAATCGAAGCTTTGCAGTACGTGGTGGGAAGCAGAACCGTCGGTTTCAACTTTCGGCAACAAAACACTCCTATTTTATGAGTTATTTGCATTTTAGTGTTTTAGGGTTTTTGGACTTTGTTTATGTAATAGCTTCAGCCGATTTGTCTTCTAGAGGGCGTTTACATTTTGTAGTCCTATTTAAGACTTCCTTTGTAATGTGGAATAATCAGTTTTATAAAATACCAAAAGTCTATTTTTGGCAGCTTTTGCTAAGAATTCCCTATAATGGCATTACG
>OU343225.1:173206605-173330762 GCA_910596185.1 Chrysanthemum makinoi
TTTGCAATTGCATTTTCTGTTTGCCGGATCCCACGGTTCCCTAAGAGTAGGGATCCGTCTAGTACAACCTTTGGGATCCGTCTATCTACTAAGCAGAACCTTTACTAAAGGTATGCAATGATTTTGACAATGCATTATATTTCAAGGTTAGTTAAAGAGGTTCTAACACTAAGATATCAAATGTAAAATGTTTTATTTCATGAAAGAAGTTGGATTACATTGATAAAGCATGAATACTAAAGATTGATCCTATTTGAAAGATTACTAAGTTCCTTGAGCGTTTTCGCTAGAAGGATCATCAAATGGTTGATGAGTGTTTGTTGATTCAGGAATGAAGAAAGTCTTCATGAGAGATATGTTTAGAGGTTTCATCATCTTGTTCACAAGTACGTACAACGGACTTTGAAATTGAGGGTGGAAATACATGATGTTATGATAAAGGCGCGTCAAGAACATTCCATAAGGGATGAGTTTGTTCTTGGACCCTTGAAGATTTACAATTCGCCTTGCGAAGAAGTAGGCGAGATTGTATGGTTGTTGTGTTAGCAAACAATACATTATGTAAGCACAACAAGCGGGAAGGATTTCTCGATTTCCCCTAAGAGTCCAAACATTTTCTCGTAGGATGAGTGTGAGAGCCTTGTACTCTCTCGAGATATCCTTTGTACAGATAATGTTTGGATCGAAGTAATAGGGTCGAGGTTTGCATATTGTGCGAGTCAAGTCTTGCGGGGAAGGTATGTGTGAACAATATGAACTATTTTCTTCACGAAAGTTGAAGAGAGAATCAAGAGACCAATCTTCGGTGAAGGCACATTGTCCATGATTTGGAATTCGGAGAATTTGAGCAAATTGCCCAAGGGTTAAGACAAACTTTCGGTTTTTGATCCAAAACCAAAGAGATAGAGAACGATCCTCGTTACGAACGTGTTCGACTTGACAGAAGAATTCCAATACAAACCTTGGACATATTTTCTCGTTAATTTCAAGAAGACATTCCAATCCTATGGTTCGGAAGGAGGTATTGATGCCTTCTTCGAGTTGTAGAGAGGTGTCTACAATACATCCTTCGTGGAAGTGACGGTTTTCGAGATTATTGAACCCACGGACATGATTGCCAGGTGTGTTGGGCTCAAGGGAGATGTTCGGAGTGTAGACGCTAGTGAGTGAAAAATCAAACTCATATTCATGTGACATAGTGAAACCTATAGAAAAAATGAGTTAATAGAAAGTGATGTTTTGTGGTCAACCAATGATTATCTAACGTTTTTACTAGATTTTTATTAACAATGGTTTTTTAACAACAATGATACTTAACTCATTTAAGGTTTGACATACTAGTGGAATATTACTTTTAGAAGGAAAGCGGTTTTTATTTTGCATGAAAAGCATTATCCGTATAATGGTTCCCACGGTTCCCTTTCATGGGATCCGGCTAGTCTAACTTTCGATCCGTTGATCTGAGTAACAGAACAGATTTCTTGATAAAAACATAGGTTTTTAGATCTTATAGTTTTATACCAAGATATGTGTTTTAGCCTACATTTTCTTTTAGCATGCATACATGGCTTTCTAATGTATCACGATAGAATGAAATAAATCAAAAAGAAATGATAAGCACGTTATGATAATAGTAACCTAGATAACTAGAATATTAGTAATATTTCATTTCAATGCTAAAGATGATACAAAGGATTAGGTATATAACCCCAATGTAGATTAACAACACAAAGTATATGTCTCCGTATGTGAACTTCATCATATGGAACACAAGTGCGATGAGTGTTAAGGCGATGAGCACGAGAGCGATGTAAACCATGTTGATGACGAACCTTCTTGGTTTTGGTTTGAGATGAGATGAGATGAGAGGAAGATGAATTTTTGAATGAGAGGTAATTTTTTGAAAATGAAAGATTTGAAAAAGTGGGCGACGGATGGTTTATTAATGGGGAAGGAGGAATTTTTGAAATTTGTGTTTTGTTTTCTTATTAGTGATACATATTGGATTTCACATACACATCATAACACAAACACAAGTAGGCGTATAGATGATTTTCTAGAGAGAGAAAGTTAGAGGTTTGGAAACTTTAGTGAGAGAAAGAAAAATCTTATTATGAGCTCCAACTCTCTACCTTGGGAGGTAGAGAGTATTTATAGTCTTTACACAAAACGCCACCTAACGGGCTGTGGATCAGGCATACAATGGGTAAAGACCCGTCTGTCCTCCACGGTATTACTTAACTAAATACTACATGATATTAAATAACTACGACTATGAGCTTTCTAACGATTACAAATACTTGAGGTGACCGATACTTTAATACCTGGATTTTCTAAATCCTAACAATCTCCTCCTAAGGGAGGTCACCTCAAATTACATAGAATACAAACTGATATTACATTGAGATTGTTCTTGGATTCTTGTTCATGTTCTTTGTTCTGTAGCTCGTAGTCTTTGATTCTTCATATTTGCATATTTGGATAATCTGAGTAGAGGTCTTTAACTGATCCACGTGATACTGAGTTTTGAGCCAGCTTTGAGATCATCAGCAAACATAAATCTTTGACTCATCCTTTTTGGTGTTGATATTATGTGATGTTGTGACTTTTGGACCGACATGCTCACATTCTGGATCATGATTTCTTCTTATCAGAGTAGCGGAATCTTTAGTTGATACATGATATTTGCGGCAGCATAGCAGAAACATAGTATAAAAATATCAGAGCCAGGTTTTGTAGATTATGCACCAGTCATGATTTCTTCAATTAGGTGTGGATGCTGTGAGCATGCGGCTTTGGATTGACCGCTCATTCGATGCAAACCGAACCATCGAAATGTACCGCAAACAACAGTTAGCAATAAAACTTACGAAAGTGTCTTTGATCACTTTCGTTGAATTAAGGTACACGCCCACGGTTCTCCCGCTGATCAGTACAAGTACCGCCTGTGATCAGTATAATTCAAGAATCTCTGACAGGGGTTTCGCTGCCTAGCTGTTCTCAAACCGAACGTCTCAAAGAAGACAAACGGAGTGAGTGAACCAAATGAATTTTGCGTTTCGATTGATGAAAAGATATTTGAAAAACAATCGGTACGCTCAAGATAAAGTGTTTTTGCAATACAACGAAGGTTTTAAAGAAAATCAATTATCAATCATAAACACCTTTTAATTTTGAAATATTAGTACACAGTGGATGTGCTAAAGAAAAGAATTTTTAAGCACAACGACCGGTTTTTCAAAGGTATTCGTCAATCCATAACCGAACTGTGATTGATTCAAACAATTGAATCGCCCCATTGTTTTGTTCAGATTGTCACATGGTTGATCTATTTGATAGATCTCACATGCCACCTACCAAGAGCTTGTTTGATGTTGGCTCTAGAAGGCTTTCCATCTTCATTGTGAATATGTTATCATATCACTCAGATGTTTCGCAATACCACAAGGATAATGCGTAGTACTCTAAAAGTATATTCTCTCTTTCCACATTGTGTGAAATGAGAGTCTTCATTGACAAAGTGTCCTAATGAGATTTATTGATGATCTCGTGGCTCTAGACTCAATTGTGCATATTTGGTTCCTATGGCGGAGACTAGGGAGAGGGTCTCCTTCTTCAATACCAACTATCTCTAAGAGAAAGTCGATAGATTATGTCGGTTCCCTCTGAGAATGAAACAAGTCCTTTTAAGAGGAACTTGAGTGGTTTGGAAAGTTGAAGTGCGGTGCGCAATCTTTGGGTCCATGATGCGTCTTGTCTTCAATACCGATGTTACCTTGGTAACCACCGAGTATATGAATTGAACGTTTCGCCGGTTTTCTAAGGTTGAATTATTGGAGGGCTATTTCTTTTCACCCTTTTCATATTCATTTCTTTTTCATTCTTCAACCCCTTCAGTGCTTACCGAGACTTCATAACTAGAACCTTGTTGGGTTTATTCATGTTCTAGCTCTATCTCACTCCGCACTCTTCCCATATCTCACTTTTCTCCTTTTTTCGTCATACCTAAGGACTCTACACTATCTGGTGGATTGTCCCTGGGTAGATCCCTCCGGTTCTGGCGGATCGTGGGAACTGCATAAAGTAAAATGGTCGGTCTTTTGGTACAGTTCATTCGTCATTGAAACCAATTGAAAACCATTTGAAAATCAATCCAGATACTTGTGATATTTATCAAAGCATTTTGTACTTGAATTGTTTTTGATATTTATAGAAAAGAGCTCCCCTCAACATTTGCATCAAGCATCATTTTGTAATATAAATAATTTTCATCTTTGAAGGGTTGGCTTGCATCTAAGAGTAGTTATATAAAGAACGTGGTTTTCAAAATAGTTGCTCCCCCTCAATATGTGCGTAGATTTTTGAAAATGTTTTGCACATATTAGGAAACAACTGTACATTGAGATAAATTGATTACGTTTCAAATCTTTGTGGTTTAAGATAGATGCTCCCCCTCAACATGTGCATGGAAAATTTGAAATCGTTTGGCACATGTGGGAAGGAGAGCTTGTACATACTTATGAAACCATTTATCAATTATCAGTTTAAATCCAATTTAAATCACAAATTCTCCGCCGATCACAATTATCAAAACATGAGATTTGTGATTTCGTGATTTAAATTGATTTTGAAAGCTTTTAAGGAGAATTGTGACTTGATTATGAAAACGTTTTAACCGATAAGGATCGGATTTTGAGACTTTAAATTCCATTGATTAAACATGCATGATTATCTTTTGAAAACAATTGTATGACAAATAACCTTGATTTAATTGAAATCATTCTCCCCATCAATCAATGACATAGGTTGTTGATTGAGAGATAGATGTTTTGACAAAGTTAAGTCCGATGATTTTCAACAATAGAGTCCGAGTTATTTTTCAACGCAATTAGTTTTCATTAGATAGTAAGTAATTGTTTATAGAATAAGAGCATGAGATTAAAAAAATAGATAAGGCATGGCTCGTTCTTTCTTTGAAAACGGGTTCTACATGCGCACTGAAATGACAATAAGCCACGGTTTTGCTTAAAAAAAATTTCTTTCTCTCAAATTTTTTTTTTTTTTTTTTTTTTAGGAACATTCGACTAACATCTAAAGTCCCGTGTCATTCTTTGAATGAAAACACAAAGACCGTAGATATTATCGAATCGAGGAAAACATGATAAAAGGACAATTATTTTTTTTATTATTATTTTTTTAGAATTTTCGAATTTTTCAAATTTTTATGGATTTTTGAAAATTTATATTTTTCTCTTTGCTTTTTGTTGTTTTATAATTTTGTATTTTGGTTTTTGAATAAATATATACAAGAGATAGATGAAGGAAAACCTTTTACTCCTCTTCTTCCTCTTGAAGACGTTTGAGTGTTTCCGGTTGTAGGCTCTTAAGACCAAGTCGTGAAAGGATGAACTCAAAACGTTCTCTAGGAAGAGCTTTGGTGAAGATGTCTACTAACTGGTATTCTGACTTCACAAAATAGAGTTCCACCACACGGTTTTCCACTTGCTCCATGATGAAATGGTGTGGAATGTCGATATGCTTTGCTCTTGAGTGTTGAACGTTGTTGCATGAGAGAGCAATAGCACTTTTATTATCACAGTACAGAGGGATTTTGTTGAATTCAAAGTCATAGTCAGATAATTGGGATCTCATCCATAGAATTTGAGCACAACAATATGACATGGCTATGTATTCAGCCTCTGGAGAGGAAATAGAAGTACTCATTTGCTTCTTTGAAGACCAACTCACAAGCTTATCACCCAAAAATTGAGCACCTCCAGACGTGCTTCGACGTGTATCTTGACACCCTGCATGGTCAGCATCTGCATAGGCTGTTAGTGACATACGGTGTCCTTCGTACCAAAGTCCCATGTTGATGGTTCTTTGGAGATACCGAAAGACCCGTTTAATTGCTTCAAGGTGCTTTTTGGTAGGCTTAGCCGGTATCTAGCACACATACAAACAGCGAACAAGATGTCCGGTCTACTTGCTGTGAGGTACATCGGGGATCCGATCATGCTACGATATTTCGTTTGGTCTACCATGATCCCTGAGTGGTCCTCATCCGCTTAATACGCTCAATCATGGAGTGTCAACGGTGTCACATGAATCAAATCCAAAATTCTTTAAAATCTCATTTGCATATTTAGATTGATTAATAAAAATGCCTCCGGGACTTTGTGAAATTTGTAATCCCAAGAAAAATGACATTTGTCCCATCATTGACATTTGAAATTTAGAACCCATTTCATTTGAAAAACGGTCACACTCATTAGGGTCAATCGAGGCAAAGATAATATCATCAACATATATTTGAACATGAATTAAATGTTTGCCTGACTTCCTGGAGAACAATGTCGGATCAAGCGCTCCTTTTTGAATCCGTAAGATAGAAGAAACTTTGACGCAGTATCATACCATGCTCTAGGAGCTTGCTTCAAACCGTAAAGGGCCTTTTTCAAGCGATAGACATGAGTAGGATGCTCTGTATTCACAAAACCCTCTGGTGGCTTACGTGAAACCACCTCTTTCAAATCTCCATTGAAGGCGTTTTCACATCCATCCGATATACAACCAATTCTTGCTAGCAGATTAGCCAAGAAGATTCTGATTGCCTCAATACGAGCAACTGGAGCAAATGACTTTTCAAAGTCAATACCCTTCTTGATGTATCTTTTGCAACCAATCGAGCCTTGTTCTTTAAAACATCACCATGCTCATCAAGTTTTACTTTGAAGATCCACTTTAGAGAAATGATCATGGCACAAATGAGTACTAATTCCCATACATCTAGTAGATCAAACTCACAAATTTCTTCTTGCATGGCATTGAACCAGCTGTCTTCATTCATGGCGGTTTTAACATCTTTTGGTTCGATCTTAGAGAGTACGGAGTTGAAGAAGCACCATAAGGCATTGGTTGCAAGTTGTTTCCGTGTTGATACTGGATGAGAGGTTTTCAATGATATTGTCCAATGGATGATCATGTGTCCATTTCCTAAGGTGTTCATGTGGTTGTTGTAGAGGAACTGAAGTAGCGTAATCGATTTCACGATGAAGATTGTTCGATGATGATTCAGGAGCAAATATGTTTTCAAATGGAGCATCTTCGGGAGTAGCAAAAGGATTAACTTCATCCCGAGTGCCGAAACAAATCCATGATGTACACTTGATGATTGAAGGTTTGTTGATGAGACAGAGTGATCAAAGAGCGGCGCTTCTTGACTTAATGACATTGAGACCGAAGGTTAACTTCATTGACAGGGCTAGAAGCAGCCTCGTTGTTGGAATTGACAGATCATTGGCATTTGGCTCATAATGTTCATCAAACATTGAATCAAACAATTTCTTCAAATCATCTTCAGATGGAGGTAAATATGGAGTTCTTTGGAGATGAGTTAGGTACAAAGGATGAACCAATTAGATGTTTTGAAGTGCGGTCCGAACTGGATTGTCCAGAGCCATAGGACCGGTCACTCATCGAACGTAACGCGTGAATTGTTTCCATGATATTTCGGGTTCTTTTGTTGTAGATTCGGTATCCCTTTTGTTTGGTGCATATCCTACAAATACTCCAATGTCCGCTTTAGCTTTAAGTTTGCCTAAGTTTTGACCCTCATTAGTTGGATAACACAATGCACCAAACACACGAAGGAATGAGAGATTAGGTTTTCTATGGTGGACAAGTTCATATGGAGTTTTTCCATGAGCAAGGTGAATTAGGGATCGATTTTGAGTGTAGCATGCAGTGGCAATGGCTTCATCCCAGAGAAACATTGAAACCTTTGAGTAAATCAAGATTGTTCGGCTTCCCACAAGAGTTCGATTTCGTCTTTCAACTACACCGTTCCGTTGAGGAGTTCGTGGAACACTTCTTTGATGACTGATTCCAACACTTTCATAAAACTCACTAAGTTGTTTATTAACAAACTCAGTTCCATGGTATGTTCGGATGATTCTGCAGCTTTGTTAAGTCGAACTCGCAATTTGTTTGATAAGTTTGATGATGATATCTGGAGTTTCATCCTTTATCTTTAGGAACTTAACCCAGGTGAATCGAGAGTAATCATCAACCACAACTAACACGTATTTCTTCCCAAAGATATTATGCACTATCATGGGTCCACATAAGTCCATGTGAATTGTATGAAGAACTTCAGTGAGGAGTTTGTAGGTTTGGGTTTGTGGGCATACTTCTTGATTTTTCCTAATTGGCATGCTGAACAAAGATGATCCTTTTCATACTTTAGTCTAGGTAAACCTACAACTAAGTCCTTTCTGGAGAGATCATTGATGGTGTCGAAGTTCAAGTGATTGAGACGACGATGCCATAATCATGACTTTGTTTTCGAAGCCTTTGACAACAAGCAAATTTGAGAAGACTTCATCATATCTTCGATAGAGATGGTGTATAGATTTGAACCACGGGTTCCTCTTAAAAGTTCCTTACCATCAAGTTCTCTAACGAAACAAGTATGTTTTCTGAAGGCCACTTCTAGATCAGAATCACAGAATTGACCGATAGAAAATAAGTTATGACCAAGACCTTCTACGTAATATACCCTGGAAATAACACTATCACCGACAACATAATCTCCATAACCCATAATAGAACCAAAATGATCATTCCCGAATCTAACAGTTCCGATGAATTTACTCACTAAGTTCATGAGCGCGACCTGTCTCCAGTATATGCTTGGAAATTGGCCGAGTCCAGTACCACGAACGATTTGAACGATCCGCATTGAACACGCACAAGAGTGGATAATCGGATAACTGGGATCCCCATGCAAGAATGGGTTCCACTTGGTTAGTAACAGTGATCGGAACACCCACATCAGAGGTAGAAACAATGGAATCATTAGAAATAGATGCAGTGCTAGTGTCCATATTTGACGTATTCAAAGTATGTTCATTTCTTAAGGGAATAGTTCTACCAGTAGGCATCCATTTACTAGTGGGCATTGTCATAGCGAATTGATGGAAAAACTCATTATCCTTACGGCCAGTAGGTATCCATTGATAACCTATATTACTAAATTTCCTTCCTGTGGGTTTCCACTATTTTCTAACTTTATTTCGCCTTTGCCTTTTAGCCTTCTTAGCTTGAATTTTAGCATTAACTGTTTTATTAGGGCATTTGACAGCATTAGACAAAACATTCACATCACATTCATGATTAGTAACAGAAAAAAAGCAGTCATCATTACATGGTTTGCGAATAGTAGCAGAATTAGAATTAATTACAGTACGCTTATAGCTAATACTAGAATCAACACGATTCGTTTTATTCAACTCAAACTTAATATTCCTAGGGTGATCTTCTACTTTCTTCCAATGTACATTCTTAGCTTGCGAGGTCCTATCATTCCTTGTATTGCCGTGAGACTTTGACTTGCTTGCTTTAATGTCATTGATTACTCCCTAGAGGGAATGGGAACATTAGTTGGTTTTGCTACTTTTTGCATTTCAGGTTTAGAAGTGCTTTGATCTGAACTACTTGAAGGCACACTGAAGTTAACTTTCTTAGTTCTAGAGGTGCTGGGATCTGAACTATTTGAAGGCACACAAAAGTTCTCATTCATAACATTGGGCATTGAATGAATTTCATACTTGGCACAAGGCATAGAACAAGGTATCAAGGGATTAACTTGCTCACCTAAGGATTTAGGGCATATTGTAATTAAGCATTCTAGAAGTTCTTGAGATCGTTTGGCATATAAGCATGCATGACCAATTGCATTATCAAGTGGTTTCTCTAACTTATCCTCTTCAACGATCTCACGGAAACATTCTAGGCTGTCCTTAAGGCATGAGAAATATGTTTGAATAGCAAGTTTGTTGTTCCTAATATGAGGAGGAACATATTTCACAGACAAATCATATTTATTACAAACACGCACCTTTGATACACCATTCTCCTTATTGGTCATTGGCATTTTCCCTTTAACCTGACTCTTTAGATTCTCAATTTCTTTTTGCAACGAAGTTATTTTATCATTATTATTGTTACGAGTGACCTTTATTGATTCAAATAACTCATTGAAATGTTGTTTGAACTTTTCATTTTCTTCTAGAAAACTCTCATTTTCCTTTTGTAAAGCATTAACCAAGTTTTGAAGATGAAAATTATGAGAATTCTGAGAATCTAAAGGAGGAGGCATTTGGGAGCCAATCACATTGTTCTTTTCACCCTTTAATTGAGAAATTTGGGCTTTAATTCTCGATCGTGTTACGATGAGCTTGAATCTGTTCATCACGCGTTTGTTTAATTCAAAATCGCATCAAACTGGAACATCCAAGGATATCTTGATGTTTGAGGTTTTAACATTTTCTTTTAGATGTTGATATTTTAGTTGCAAATCAAAATGTTCAACTTCTAGCTTAGAAAAATGTTTTACCAAATTATCGCGATCATCCTGTTCAATTTTCTCACTTAGTTTAGAGTTTTTGATTTCAAGCTCAATGACACGATCATGGGAGACTTTCAGAGCAAAAGATAATTCATGAAATTGAGAAGCATTAATGGAACAATTTGTAGCAGTGTAAAACACGTCTTGAGCAATACATTGAACATAAGATTCTCATTCAAGGTATGCAAGTTCTTCCTTTCAATCTCATTATATTTTAGTTCTCGCTCATAGTCACTAACCTCAACAATCATCGCATCAAATTCCTTTTCCATTTCTTTAATATCTAAGTCCATCTCCTTTTTAAGACTCTCAAATTGATCTTTTAATTGTTTGAAGAAAGGCATGACCTCAGTTAAATAGCATTCTTTTGTTTGCTCAAAACCCTTTCCCTTCAGAATCCCAGTGGTGTGATCCTTTTCTTACAGGTTTTTCAAAATTAGCAAATAGTTGATAAATGACGTCTTGGTGATTAAGGTCTTGCTCTTAGTGGAATATATCTTGGGACTAAATGCATTGGAATATTGGGGGAATAAACAGTGGCAGGAGGTATTCTTCTACATGGGGGGTTATGTGCAACAAACTCATCAATTTTTTCATGTCCATATCCTTTTTCCAGAAAACTTGTTCTGGGTCACTGTTTGAGGTCTAAACTTGTTAAAGGCAATCCAATTGTCCTTAGCATAATTGGGTGTTTTATAGCTGATTTTCTTTTCTATGCACAAAGGGCTCTTAAGTTTTTCATCCAACTTCATTCTAGTGACTTCTTCTAGATGCCTATCTTCCTCATGTTCTCGGCAACTAGGTTTCTGCCTAGGCTTAAGGATCTCATTACCATCATCAGATACAAGACCTTATGAGCTTCTCTAGCCTTTTTACAAGCCTCGTGGTTGGTTCATCAACTAAGACAACACTATGTTTGTCACTTAGAACTCTATGCTTAGTGATCATGTGAGCAGTCTGAATGGTGTTTCCTTGTACGTACAACTTATTTTCAAGCTTGTTTTTCAAATTCTTTAGATTAGAAAAATCATTCAAAAGTTTTGACTCCTTAGCACTGAATTCTTGCTTAAGCACTTTAACATTTTCTTCAAGTTCTTGTTTTTGCTTAGCAGTTTTAGAAAGCTTTTCTTGTAAGGAGTTTAACTCTTGTTTTAATACTTCTTCTCTAAAATTACTTTTTCTAATTATTGCACGCATTTGGTCATCCATTTTCTGCTCACGGGTAGTTAACTCAAACTTAGCACGTTGTTCATAGATAGCAACTTGTTCCTTATAGGCATTGAGTTCAGAGGTAACAGAATCATCATGGGCACATGCAGTGTATTCATCAAAAACACAATCATTATTGACTGCAGAAGATACATCACTTGGTACAATCTCACTTTCACTTTGAGCCACATGTTGATTATATGGGACAGTATTACTATTTCCAACATTTTCAACATCTGAATCATAAGTTTCAAGAGATTGTACTTCATTATGTATCTTTTGCTCATCAACCTTGTCGTACATTTTAATACCTCGAGATGATTGATTCTTTGGATGGACCACTGTTGTGTGGTGAAGGAACCTTAGGAGAGACCATAGGAGAGATCCTTGCCATGAAGATTGACTAGGCAGTTGGTTCATCATCCACATCTGAATCATAAGCATCACAATCAGCTACTTTAAATGCATTTGGATTGTTCGACCCACCTGACTGGCCGCTCATCTACGTCAGCATCATATGTCTTAGCATTCCTTCAGAAGAAACAACAACTCCTCTTCATCAAAGTTGCTCGTTGTCCTGAGCTTGCACAAGACAAAGATCTTGTCGAAGTATATTCAGATTCGAGGACGTTTGGATATGTACAGCCTTGCAATATGTCCTCACCACCGCTTGTAGCATTTGATTGGCTTTGCTTGACCTTGATTCCCAATCCTTCCCCGATTTTGATTAGCAAGATAACCTCTACCACTCCACCTCTTCCCTGTTCATACTGCCTTTCTTGAACTGGTTGCACCAAACCTTCCCATCTCTTGACATTGCTTGATTATGTGGATTGGATGTTGTTCGAGGTTATTGTTGGTGTGTGTGGAAGAGAGTTCATGTTTTGACGACCATGAGATAGTTGATTGATGAAGTTTTCCATGAATGTATTTGGGTCTGGTGGCTTATATGCCGGATCCGGGATGAGTTTGTAATTACCATCACCCATGGGAATAACTTGTGAGGCTTTGGTGGTAATAGCAACATTGGTGTAGAAGGTCAGAGAATCATTTGGTGAGCTTGTTTCTCCCTGATTTGTTTTGAATTGTTCAAGAATCCTTTTTTCAAATATGGCATGTCTCTCATTTTGAAGAAGAATGGCATACAGTTGCTCATAGTTTGTGTTCTTCAATCCTTTGGTTAGCTTAATAGAGGTGACAAACTTGTGCCATTCTGATTCATGTTGTTTACAAACTTTGAGTTCATTGAATATTAGGCATAGTCATCTTAATATTCCTCATATCATTCACTAGTTTGTGGAATCTAACGTAATATTCATAGACACTCTCTCTCGGTTTCATCTTAAAGTGCTTAAACTCATCATACATTTCAGATTCTCTGTCTTCTTTAGTCAATTCGAACCGAGAGAAGCATCTTGACATTATCCCAAACTGCCTTGGCTTCAGTGTTGTGATTGATCAGCTTGTAGATTTCTTTTGGAAGACCTCAAGTATGATGTTTGAAGCCCGATGTCAAGATCGAATCTCTTTTTCCTTATCATCGAAGCTCATCATACGTCTTTGGTTTGTCCAATCCAAAGATCATGGTTCCATCTGCAGCAGAGATCAATTATATCTCTTGTAGTCTCAACCTGATAAGGTCCTTCATCAATGGACTTGAGAATGTTGACCCCATTTTCCTTTCCAAGACAATACAATCTGATTCTTTGAGCCCAAGAGTCGTAGTGAGTTCTGTCAAGCATAGGTGGACGAGTATCTGAACCATTTGCTTGAACATCCTCAAGAACACTGGAGATGATTGTAGGTACGGTGGTAGACATGTTAACAGATTACACGGGATTTTAAAACTCTATGATTAAACCGAAATAGATTCTTTACGGATTTTATTGAATCAAGAGAAACCCGTATTACAAACAATAATTCAAACAAGTCGCTAAGAAACCTTGAGCCAAGTCGCTAAGCACCAAGTTGCTAAGTATTATGAAATCAAGTCACTATAATGTCAAGTCGCTAAGACACCAAATTGCTACTTAATTTTGACAGCAAGTCGCTAAGCACCAAGTCGCTAAGTAGTCAAGTCGCTAAATAGCAACTCGCTAATGTCCAAGTTGCTAACACCAAATCGCTAAGAAACTTAAGTACAAGTCGCTAACAAAATTGAAAGCAAGTCGCTACCTTCACCAAGTCGCTACCTGTAGTGGATAATCCACTAAGTGTATCGCTTTGTCGGCTTGTCTAATAGACAAGTCGCTAAGCACCAAGTCGCTACCACTTCCACTACAAATCGCTACCAACTTACAAAGCAAGTCGCTACCAAGATTAAAAAATCCGTGGCTCAAGTCGCTAGCTAGAATAACTCAAAAACACGACTTTTCAATCCAAAAACAACTCAACCACGATGATTCAAGCCTTCCAAATCAAAACCTAAACACTTATGATGATCCTAAACACAAAAGTACAATCAAAATTCAAACTTTAACACTAGAAATGAACCAAATGATGCAAAAACCACTAAACTTTTTCAAACTCAAAAACCACCTGAAAACCACTAGAAATCCAAGGATATGTAAGAGATGATCTAACCATGGCTCTTGATACCAATTGATACATATTGGATTTCACATACACATCATAACACAAACACAAGTAGGCGTGTAGATGATTTTCTAGAGAGAGAAAGTTAAAGGTTTGGGAACTTTAGTGAGAGAAAAGAAAAATCTTATTATGAGCTCCAACTCTCTACCTTGGGAGGTAGAGAGTATTTATAGTCATTACATAAAACGCCACCTAATGGATCGTGCATACAAGGTAAAGACGTCCGTCCTCCACGGTATTACTTAACTAAATACTACATGACATTAAATAACTACGACTACGAGCTTTCTAACGATTACAAATACTTGAGGTGACCGACACTTTAATACCTGGATTTTCTAAATCCTAACAATTAGAAAGATATGATTTTTGGATTAAATGAAATAAAACACAAGTTTTATATACCACGAATTTAGACGAAAGAATAATACGTATGTGAGAAAAGGCTTCCTAATGAAGCTTCATGTATATATGTATATGCACAAAAGATAATCATATAAATACCTATGTAGGCATACTTAATTATCAAGCTATTGTCATTTTAGAGATAAGTAGAAAATCATACCTCTAATGCACTTAGGAATGTCTTTACAAATGACACAACAAATGTCAGTAGACAATTCCAGCTCCTTTGTGTTTAAGATACCTTCTTAGGGAAGGTATTCTTGTTACCAAGCGATTCCTATGGCTTGGTAGGTATGAGCTTTGACTTATCAACATGACAGAGAGGATTAGTGCATTTAAATAATAAAAAAAAATGAGAAAAATGTTGTCATCTAATCAACATCCTAACAAAGAGTTTTAAAAGACATGGTGTTTGTTTTTTTGAAAAAAAAACCTTCTTTGTTGTTTTCAATTAACCATGGATCGTATCAAGTTTTTAAAGTACAATATACTTCAAGAAACTTAGTAACGAAGCTCTGATGCCAATTGTGGAAAACTAGAAGGTGGGGTTGAATAGTTTTGCCAATTAAAACTTGTTTTAAACTATTTAGATCGACTTATGTCAATCTATTTAGATGTGTGTTGGATGTTGATAAACAAACATATAGAAGTATGTAATGAAAAGATAAGAGTAAGAAGCACAAAACCACAACGCGAGTATTTATAGTGGTTCGGTTACAAGGACACCTTCCTTGCCCTACTCCACTCCCCGAGTCACCTACTCGAGAGTTCGTAATCACTACACAACACCGACTCTTTATGGTGGAGAAACCTTCACAACGTTGCCTACTCTTTTTCCGGTACTAGGCTAACCACCAGATTCTTTCACACCAAGGTGAACCACACCTACCACAACGTCGCCTACACTTTATCCGGTACTAGGCTAGATACCGAGTTTCATTACAATGGAGGAACTACTACCTAACACTACACCAACGACTAATCCCTAAGGAGACCAACTCCTTATTACAACATCATCAAGGATATCAATATCATTGGATCTAATACTAATCTATCTTGTGCATCGAAACACACCATATCGAATGTACATCTAAGGCACCTTTCACTAATGCCTTTAACTATATCTTCAAGACACCCTTCACTAATTTCTTGTGACTTGACTTCTAGGCACCCTTCACTAATGCTTACAATACGGACGATCGACACCTTTCACTAATGTCTTCGTCTTGACACTTGAGACATCTTTCACTAATGTCTTCAACATTACACTTCTTAGAAGAAAGAAAAGAACCATCAACAAGAGGACATCAGTAGTCTTGATGATGAGGAAGCATAGCAACTCATGGACTTCAAAGGTGGTGATCTCGCCTTTAAGAGGAACCTAGAGAATCACACAAAAAATAAAACTACAAACATAGATCACTTGGATCTGGGGTTAGAGAGTTTTTAACTCAAGGAGAAAGTATGTGAGAAAGGGGTGAGGAGCAATGAAGAAATGGCTCACTATTTATAGAGAGAAAAGCCTACTGTTCCCCGGATCCCACGGATCCCTCCCACAAGGGATCCGTCTAGCGTAAAGCTAGGGATCCGTGGGACGCTCCCCTTTGCCCATGGGTATTTTGGTTATGGGTCATAGGTCATGGGTTATGGGTCATGGGTTATGGGTCATGGGTTATGGGTTGATCCATGGGTTATGGGTTGTGGATTCTCATTTTTAAAAAACCGCAATTGCGGATGTGGTTCGATTTTTACCAAAACCCGCACCATGCTCACCCCTAGTTTGCATGATAGGGTTTTACAAACGTATTAGGGTTGGTTACAAACATGTCGAGCAGAAAGATTTACCCATGGATCGTTAGAGTTGAAACAGAAAACACATAGATCGATTAATAGATTATACAATGTTTTATCTTTGATTCCATGTGAGGTCGTATACATATATGCTTATGATTATATATTCAAATTAAGTTTAGTTTTAAGTTGTTATAACAGATTTATGCCAAAAGAGAAAGGATGTGTGTACCTTGGACTTATTATCGAGACAGAACAAAGGAACAAGAATCATTAATGGATTATACCACAGCAAACCAAACCCTTAACCTTCGAACAAATCACCACCACATCACCATATACCATTGATGGTTACGAGGGTATGGCAGTAGTAGTAGCTGTAGTTGACCATCAGGTAGCTTTCATCACCACTGATGGTGTGAAGCGATGAGAGCTTCAAGTGAGGTGGTTGAGTGATCGGTCAACCTAGCTTAAAGTGGTAAGGGCCTGGACATATGAGTAAACCAAATGATTATTTTTTCGCAACTTATGTGTGCAAAATACATATGAGGTTAATGGAGAGAATAAGGATTCAAAGAGATGCTATGCTTGACACCACACCCTTTCAAGGTGTAGCGACATTAGTCAATTAGGACTCGTAGATATGCAAAGAAAACACAAAGAGAAAAATGGTGGAGAAGCCCATTAATTTAGAATTTGGAAGAAGCAGTGAGGCACTAGGCTAACGACGTGAGGTGATCAAGACTTTTTCTATTGCACTTTGGATTGGAAAAATAAGGAACGCTATTGATGGAACCAAATTAGACATGGTGCATGTTGAGGTCAGGGTGACTTTAACGTATATAAGTGAAAGAAAAAAAAATTATCAGAAAAGTAAAACATCCAACATAATTGTATCATCGAATATCGCAAATGTATCGTGGATATTATTTACCTAACATGGGGTGTCATATTAGTCAGTTAGCGGAATCTGTAAAAGTTCGCATGTATTGATTTTTATCGTTTGCTATATTGTTTGAATCGTATTTATCGAATTCTATCGTTAGTTTGAAATTGTAATTTCCAATGTGAAAAAGTGAGCAGATAGAGAGAGAAAGAGTAACCTTGGTATATTTAATTTTGGAGCATGAAAATTGCACTTTTAAAATACTTTGGCGAGAGAATGTATAGAGTGAAACTCACTCATCAAATTTTCCTTATAAATGGTAGCAACTGTTAGAAAAACATAATAATATCGTAATAATTTATTCAACTCCCTATGTTCCAGTGATAATTTCAATCACCGTTACAAGTCACGAGTAATTGGATGAGAGTTTTTTTATTCAGGTTACTTAGGGAGGGGGGACTTTATTGACTCAGATGTACGCAATAACACCGATTTATTTACGAGACCACTTTCGACTTTTCCCTAACAACCTTGAAAAGTACACATCTAATGAGGTTTGAATTTTGATCTTTTATGAGTAAACCAAATACATTATCACTAAGCCATTTGGTGGTGATTAATTTCAATAACTATTGTATCTACAAATAGTTTTCGGCGTTTCAATATTATTTAAAAAATAGAAAGAAACATGTTTATGTTACCGTATCCAATGATAAATTCAGTCTCTTTCCTATTTCTCTTTTTGCCAATTTTACATTATGCATCCAAACACTAATCATAACATTTAGAACAATCTAAAAATTTACGAAATTGCAATATGGATCTAACATGCCATGTAACCCTACGCAACTATATGAATGTCAGCTACATAAGAAAATATATAAATTGCCTTCGAAAGATATAAAATGATTAAAATCGATAATTAATGGAATAAACGTATTTAAAGAGGTGGACAAATATATGTGGGTAAGGTGCGAGTCAGGGAAATCCCACTAATTATTTGTCCCATGTACATTGTTTTATATCACCCAAAAACTTTTACTAGAATTATTATTATTTTTCCCATTCTTTTGTTTGTTCTTTTTATGCGTATTTTTATTGCTTTATTCCCTTTTCCTTCTCTGGATAAACCTTTAATTTCTCGTTCGAATATTCTTCTTAGCTTTCATTCAAATTATAAAGCCATCGAATCTATTAACAAAGTTGCTTAATCAAACATTTTAAAATATTACTCCGTAGCTATGATAGTTTTATATAGTGATAATTACTTGCCAAAGTTAAAACCTGAACAATTGGTAATAGATACTAAATTACCATGCGTTCAAATTTATCGTTTGAAGTACTTATAAACGAAAGTAATATCTTTGTGATCATATTTTTAATGATAAATAACAATCAAGAAATCGAGCCTAGATAAATATATTTTATTTTTCTTAAATTCACATAACTTTAACATGTCGGGGGGAAGTCATTTTTGGACAACATTCACCTGGCGGTTTCATGAGCAAATTAGCTAATTGGACTTTGTGATTACTTTTTAGTTCGCAGTTTAATATCAATCAACTTATTTGCCGTTCCAAAAAATATATATATATATATAGGGAAAATGATGCCTGCTTTTCAATCAACTTATTTAGACCCATGTAGCTCTTTACACATCATTCAAGCAACCAATGGTGTTGATTCAAGCAACCAACGGTGTTGATTTAGAACATCTAATTGCGTGTACCTAACTCAAGGTTATGGGTTCACAAGTCAATAATGAAGACCAAAAGCAGTCTATGGGTGGCTAGAAAACAACATGAACCCCCAACGATACTTTTATAAACTTCTGTTTTCTTGTGGCCATCCACCTCCATTTCAATTCTTTGTTCACTTACAAACCATCTTAACTTGCAATTTTGAAAGAAATTTCAACATATCGACCACAAGTCAAATGTAATTTTACTTCTCAATATCATTTGTTATATAAAAGGTATACGACTCTCGCATAATTGGTCTTATGAAAATAATCAATGGTTTGTTTGCTATTGAGAGGAGGTAAGACAAAGAATAGGTGAAATGGAGGTGGATGGCCACAAGAAAAACAGAAGTTTAAAAGTTGTTGGGGGTTCATGTTGTTTTCTAGCCACCCATAGACTGCTTTTGGTCTTCATTATAGTGAACCGCATAACCTTGATGTGGATTCTTTAGAGTTCTAAATCTGGGTTGTGGAAAACACCATGCTTTGAATGATGTGTGAGTACATGGGTCTAAATAAGTTGATTGATGCTTTCCCTTTGAAAAATAAAAATTTACAAAGCCCCTTATTACACTGTTTCCCCAAACCCTCTAAGGAAAGTAGCCAATTGCATATAAAGTTATGCATCATTTTCCCTTATACATATTTATATATAAAACTAATAAAAACGTGATCTCTTTTAATTAAAAACCCTGTGGAACGACACCTATTATACAACCCTACGAGACCCTCCTGGAGTTTGTTTATTTATTAAGGTCTTCACAAGGTGTTGAATGCATCCTGAAAGTGTTTGGTGGTTATGCATCGTCGTTAGTTAACATGTCGCTTCATCATTTGTTCATTTGTCACAATTCGTTAATAAAAACGGGCAAGTTGTGATATTTATATTTTCTTTATTAAATTCTTTTATGTATATGTCATAGTAGTGATATATTTCAGTGGAAAAAACGGTGTATGCAAGATGAAAACATAATATGAGAGAATTCTCAGACGCTAGTATGAGTGGTGGAGCAAGAAATTTGACTTGAAGCTTATGTAGTAGCGGATGAACAATGCTTAAGAGATGTTTATTTTCCACTTAATGAGTGAGTTCAAATCATTTTTTTTTCTTTTATCAGAGAGGCTCACAAAAATATTTTTCTCTTAATTAAATGGCCAAACTGGACATTTTCAAAAGGGTGTTGATATTCACACCAATTTTTTTTATACATATACCACATTTATGCATTACAGTGTTATACAATATGGTGTATGTATAAAAAAAATGATGTAAGTATCGACACCCTTTTCAAACTACTACTTAATCAAAAAAAAAAAAAAAAACAAAAAACAAAAAAAAAAAGCCCCGAGTCGCAACTATCAACATGTTTTTAACATTCACAAACTAAATTATAAAAAGCAATGCTCAACAGAATATGTGTCTGGTGCATTAACACACACAAAAAAAAAATAATAAACAAATAAATAATTAAAAAAAAATTCTATTGAAAATGCTCGATAATAGTTACTCTTTTCGTCTCATAATTTAAGTCCGTTTTGACTTTTTGAATCAAACTTTGACCCTAAATATTTTTGTTTGTATTATATAATAATTTATAAAAATTATAACCATGAAAAATAAATTTAAAACACAATTTATTCATATACTTTGCATCATGTTTTATATAAGGGTTTTCCTAGGGGCACATGTTAAGCACGTCCGGACCCACGAAAAAAGACGTCCGGACCCACATATTTTATTTGAAAAGTGTATTTTTTGTGGGTCCGAACGTCCTTGTGGTCCCGCCGTCCTGCTTAAATAATACGCGCATACGTTAAAACCCTTTATATAATACAAATAGAGCGCACTCATGTGCCCAAAATAAAAAAAAATGCTAAATGGACAAACTTTTAAAAGATTTCGCACATTTGTTGAGCCCTTTCTTTTGTTTGAAATGTAATGATTGCCCATTTAAGCTTAAATGGTCATAATGGAGATGTTTTTCTCGAACATTAGATTGTTTTTAAAAAAAAACTTATATTTAATTTTTTAAATATAAATATGGGACGACACCTATTATACAACCCTACGAGACCCCTCTGGAGTTAGTTTATTTATTATGGTCTTCACAAGGTGTTGAATGCATCCTGAAAGTGTTTGGTGGTTATGCATCGTCGCTAGTTAACATATCCCTTCATCATTTGGTCATTTGTCATAATTCGTTAATAAAAACGGGCAAGTTGTGATATTTATATTTTCTTTATTAATATTTTTGATGTGTATGTCATAGTAGTGATATATTTCAGTGGAAAAACAGTGTATGCAAGATGAAAACATAATATGAGAGAATTCTCAGACGCTAGTATGAGTGGTGGAGCAAGAAATTTGACTTGAAGCTTATGTAGTTGAACAATGTAGTGCCAAAGCGGATGGCGACCTTATCCTCTGTCGCCAAATGCCAAACTTAACTTACTAGCAAATATAGCCGTTTTTTTTGAATTTGTACCCAAATTTTTTATAAAACCTCCTTATTCTTTCTTTCATATTTTCACACACTCTTCAAACCTAATTCACACCTCAAAAACACTATTTTTTTCCATTTAATGAGTGATCCAAACCATTCAAACTTTTTTTTTTTAAAGATCTTCAAGAGTATGAACTCAAGAAGATCAAGATCTTAAAAGGAGGCATATTTACGAACGCCTAATCGACGACTATTTCGGCGACGCAGAGATTGGTCCTAAATATCGATTTGGTATCGTATGAGCTCTAATTAAAAAATAGTTAATGCTATTCTAAGTTATGCCCAAACCCTTCCCATTTCAAAAGATGGTTATGATGGTCGTAAAAGTATTGATCCTATTTTGAAGTTCACATATATACGGCAATTAGCTGCACGGCTGATTTTGATACTTTAAATGCGAAGAACTACTACAATGTTTATCGACTTACAAAATGCATACATGTTTTATACGTTGAGAAGTATTTAAGGAAGCCCAATAGCCGATATTGAAATGTTATATGCATTGCATAAACAAAACATGGGAATGCTCAATAAAAATTCCCAAAAGCCTTAGCCCTCAATTCAAAAGCCATAAATAAATACCCAACTATTATGTTAGAAGCGGTGGATCAACGGTTATGGAATGGCACTTATTTTGGGGTTCCTGTGCAAATAATGATCTAAATGGTTCTGCTAAAAATGCCAATGCCCGCTTAAATGGGCAAAACAAAGGTTACTATCAGCCATGACATATCAACATGGTCGTGTTTGTAAACGTTTTTTTTTCCGAAAACATTCAGAAACTAGAAAGGATATAGCTTGAGATCTGGGGAATTATAACTATTCGAAATCAACGCTGAGAAGGATAATGAATTGTCCGTGTAATGTTGCATAACATGATATTCTAAAAATGTGAGTGAATTTTGTTCATTGCAATAGATGGATTTACATGTTCGAAAACACAAAGAACTCAGAGATAGCAAAATACACAACGAAGATGACCTTGTGGAACATGTTTGGAGAAATTATAACTAGTTTGTAATTTTATCTTTTAAGTTTTATTTTTATTGCAATGTTTTTTTAATGAATAAAGTAATTTTATAATATATTTTACGCCAAACTCACGACACCGAAGTCCCTTCTAGATGTTTATTTTCCATTTTAATTATCGTTTTTTTTTCCTAGAGGCAAAAATATTTTTCTCTTAATTAAATGGCCAAACTGGACATTTCAAAAGGGTTTTGATATTCACATTATTTTTATACTACTACTTTTTATGCACATAAAAATAACGATGCAAGTATCAACACTCTTTTCAAAACTCTAAAAAAAAAAAAAAAAAAGTCGCACATATCAACATGTTTTAAACAATTCACAAACTAAATTATAAAAAGCAATGATCAACATAATGTGTGTCTGGTGCATTAACATACACACAAAAAAAAGATAATTAACAAATAAATAATTAAAAAAAATCTATTGAAAATGATCGATAATAGTTACTCTTTTCGTCTCATAATTTAAGTTCGTTTTGACTTTTTGAATCAAACTTTGACCCTAAATATTTTTGTTTGTATTATATAATATTTTATGAAATTGAATCAAACTTTGACTCTAAATATTTTTGTTTGTATTATATAATATTTTATGAAAATTATAACAATGAAAAATACATTTAAAACACAATTTATTCATATATTTTGCATCATGTTTTATATAATATAAATAGAGGTGTCAAGTTGTGCCCAAAATAAAATAATATACTAAATAGGCAAACTTTTAAAAGATTTGGGCACATTTGGGCCCCTTCATTTTTTTGAAATGGGCATGTATTGCCCATTTAAAAGTTAAATAACGCATTACATGTTTTTCTAACATTAAATTGTTTTAAAGAAAAACTTATATTTAATTTTTAAATATAAAATGGTGTTACGTTTCTAGGAATTTATTTCTATTTGGGTTTTTAAAAGCGATTCAGATAACATGTACCCGCTTCGCTCGCGCCCGCTTAGCCCTGCTTGACCCATAGCCCATTTGGCCCGTAGCCTGTGCCCGTCCACCCCGCCCGTTTTGTCACCTCTAAATACAAAAAAATTATTTAAGATTAAAATTGGAGTCAAAAGTTTAAATTGACTTAAAATTTGAAAAGGAGGTAGTATATAAATAAAATAAACTTGGAGTAACTTCTACCTCACTTTCCCTAATTTTGCACATTTTCATATTATATAAAGTTCTAAACTGTAATGTTAACTTGTTAATAATTTAATACTCCGTATAGACAAATTGATCAAAATTGTCAATTGGTTTACCTTTACTGTTTTGGTGGCATCTTTGAGACATCATTGACGTTAGGCCAATGCTAATGGCAACCACATATATTGTGGTCACCACTTACCACATCAGTGCCATATCAGCTTTCTCTCTCCAAAACTACACCCAATCATAACTTGCTAATGGTGACCACAATGGCGACCGTAATTTTTTTTTTTTCTAAACTAAAGTTTCATTCAGAATTAAAAACATTACAATAACAATTCAACTAAAACAATGCAACTAAAACAGATAAATTTTTATGAGCATTGTCCATTGCGAATGCATCTGCTAGCTCATGCTGCACAAAAAAAGACAGTTTGACTTTCAAAGTCAAACTTGGCGTATGGATTTTTCTACATATTTAGCACTAGCATAGGTTCACCAGATTTCTCTTCAGAAATAAGTGATTCATAATATTTGTATATGCATATAATAAAAGACATACAAGTAATAGTACTAAGATGTATTCCTTTCCTGCGTCAGCAACAACTTCAACGGCTTCTATGCTTGTCCCATAAAGATTTCCATGAACATCAGCAAACTCAAGAAACTTCCCAGATTAAATCTCTTCTTCCATAACGTCTCGGTTGGTGAAATGATAATGAACACCATTTTCCTCATTTGTTTAATGCAACAATGGTATCCAATGTTCAAAAATCAATCATATTTACTCGGTTGGGTAACCAACCATAACATATGAAAAGTTGAGTGTTTGGTCAGTTGCATTCGGTTGGGCTAGTGGGCATAACTCGGTTACGTACTTGGTTGGGGGGCAACCAACCAAGCAATCAACCTTCCATTAACATTGGCCTTACCGAAGTGGTGTATTTGTGTCTTTTTTTATTTATTTTTTTTCCCTCTCTTCTAATATAGACAAATTAGGAAACTGTAACTATTGCATGTTATACTTCTAAACACTAAAACACAGTTAGTCAAATTGAATGATAGACATTGTTGCTATTCTGTTTGGGTGAACCCGTAAGATATGTGCTTGTTTATAAATACAATGTCGAAGAGGTAAACGATTGCCAATATCTGTGATTTTATCAACTCTTTTTGTGTCACTCACTTTGCCACAATGTCGCACTGGTTATGGTTAATGAACAGTGCAGGTATTGTGAGAATCCAGACAGTGGTTTTTTTTTTCCGAATTGAAGTACACTCTTGGTGCGGATGTCGATGCCATCGTCAAATTGCAATTTTGTTGCATGGGATGACGATTTTTATTTTTGAAGTATTGTTTGGTCCAAATCTTTTAGTACAATTTTAGTGCCTTAATGGGCTCGTTTGGATTGAGAATTCCTTTTAAGGTTCAATGATTTGGGCCTTACGAAACAGGGCATGAAGTATGTTGCCATGTAAGAGTATTGGTGTGTCTCATTTAGGGGTGTTCGTTAAATGGGTTATAACCCGAATGACCAACCAAAGTTGTAAATAGTTTTGGGTATTTTGGATTTGGATGGGGCTAACCAAAGTTGTAAATAGTTTTGGGTATTCTAAATAGTATGGCGCTAACCAAAGTTGTAAAATGGTTATGGGTTCGGATTTGGTGTACATGGTAATTATATAGGTCAACAATACTTAATTAATGTGTGATGACATGCAGTTTTGTTAAGTTCATCATCACTTCACTTGCTAGTTCATTCAAGTTCATCGATAATTTATCTTAAAAGGTTTATGTTCCATATGAAATAACTAAACTAAAATCTGTTGATTATATTTGTTAATAGTTTTTTGTGTATCATTTATTAGCATTAGTTCATGTGTTATTCATACTGCTTATTTTAGTTGTGTTATATATGGAGCCCCTTCCACGAAAACAACAAATGCTAATTTGAGTTGAAACAAAATTTTATTTTTTGAAATCTCAAAAAGTTGATATTGTTAGGATTTCTTATTGATTAAACCATTAATACTATGAGTACACACCCCCAACTACTCCACCAACATAATCTCACTCATCACCACCACCAACATTTCCTCAACACAACTTCACTCTCACTCAACTTGAGCAAATAAGAAATGTAATGAGAGATACCTTTATCACCAAAGACCAACATGATCAGTTATCGGAGAAGTTAAAGGTCTTAGCTGTTGAAAAACATAAGAAAATGAGTGAGGTTGTGCATAAGGATATTTTCAAATAGAAAATACGAAGCTTGTATGTGTATATGCTCAACAATCCAGGTTTACAAGTCGACGATCCCGACCTTTTTGAAGTTTTGAAGAAGAGTGCTTCTAGTAATCAAGAGTTAACAAGTTAGAGCGTACACGAAGAATCTCTCAGATATGGTACTCCTGAGGGGGATAAAGTTAGAGACAAAGATCACGAGAATCACTTCAATATAACTTTTTGAGCATCACGAAGAAAGGTGGATTATTTTGGCTTTGTTAGCATAGATTCTTTAGAGAGACATATCAAGTTTTGTCTACATAAGTGATGATGGAAGACCAAGGTGATACAAGATCAAGACATGAAGACTTTTGAGTCAAGACCTGAATAATCAATCCTTAGGGGGAGATTGTTAGGATTCATCCTAGAAGTGTTTATTATCATAGGTCTTGTTATATGTAATAAGTCTTTATCTTGTATTTAGAGTAATAAATATGTAATAAGAAAGCGAGATAGGCTAGAATACTTTGTAACTAATAAATAGAGTCCGGCCTAATAGGCCCAAACTATACCTCGCTTCTCCAACCTACCTCGTTGGACCATGTAGCATAAATATCTATTACCTCAAGGTAAGGGGTGTGGTTGGAAGGATTGTGTAGGTGTTCTTTCACATAGTTATATTCATTTTCTCTCACTTCTCTTTCTTCCTACCTTGCCTATCTTTTGTTCTCACTTAAACTCTGTCTCGTTAACATCGTGTGATGATAGTGATTAAAGGGAAACCTACACCTATGCCAGCTTATAACATGTTGGCTTTTGAGATACTGCTATTGATACTACTGCTCTTATGTTTACAACTGCTCAAGTGAATTCATTGAAAAATGCTCCAAGTTATTTCTGCTGCTGGTGTAATATGTTACTACTACTAGTGTATTTAGCTACTGCTAGTGTTACTGAAGATGATCAAGAAAATACGCTAAGTAGTTACTACTGCTAGACTAAGAGTTTCTGCTAGGGCGGAGCAATCCCGACCGACCGACGCCCGACTCCGACCGACACAAACCGACCTTAACTCGGGTCGGGACTCGGGATGGGTTTTCAGCCTTATCGGGACTCGGCCGGGTGAGTCGGATTGTTTCGGGATAACACAAAGAAAACCATACAAAGCGGTTTGTTTCGAGACTCGGGTCGGGATTCGGGATTACCCGAACTAGAATCGGGTCGGCATTCGGTTAGAATTTTCAACCTTGTCGGTTTCGGGATGGGTCGGGATCGGGTCGGGACGGGTCGGTTTCGGCCCGATGCTCAGCCCTAGTTTCTGCTGCTAGTTCAAAGTTAATACTAGTGAAGACTTAATGCTGCCAGAGTTATAGTTTCTACTACTGAGTTTATTTACTACTACTGGAGTGTTAGAGTCGGTTTGTGTTTATAGAATGTCTTGTACCGAAAGTTTAGTATTAGATAAACTTAAAAGAGATTTTGTAAAGATATATATTGTATAGAAAGTTATTATAAGCCGACTAGGACTCCTTAATCTATAAAAAGAGGTCCTAGGACATTGCGTATAATACAATTTGTTTTAGAGGCTTCAAGGTTGTAAACTTTAATAATATTAAGAGTATTCGCATTATATCAATAGTATTGAAGCGTTTAGTTTGTTAATATTTGTGTTTTTCTTGATCATTAAGTGTTAGATTTCGCATAATACTTAGTGAATCAAAAAGTTTCTTAACCTAAGCTATATAATCGATCTATATTTACAAGTGTAAAGTGGGATCAACAAGTGGTATCGGAGCTTGTGTGATCTAGAAGCTATTATACAAAGAAGAATACCAATTGTGAAGATTGTTTAAGATGGATTCAACACATACTTTGGCAAAAAAACAAGGTTCCCATGCTCAAGCCTAATGAGTATGAGATGTGGCCACTGAGAATTGAGCAACACATATAGATGATTGACATAGGTCTTTGGGAGGTCATTGAATGTGGTAATACTGATATGAAAATAGGAACAAATGGAAAGATAATCCCACTTGCTATTGCAGAAGATAAAGCATTAAGAAGGTTGGAAATCAAGGCCAGATCACTCCTAATGATGGTCATACCTGATGAATATCAGTTGACATTCAACACTATCAAGGATGCTAAGCTGTTGCTGGAAGCTTTGGAAAAAAAGTTTGGTGGGAATGAGGCCACCAAAAAGAACAAGAAGAATCATCTCAAACAACAATATGCAAAATTCTCTTTCTCAAGTTCTGAGACTCTTGATGAGATCTTTGACAGGTTGCAGAAGATTGTAAGCCAGCTAGAGCTTTTAGGGGTGACTATTGCGCAAGAAGATTTGAATCAAAAGTTGCTGGGCTGTCTTCCATCTGAGTAGAAGTGGAGAAACAAGCCTGAGTTAGAGAAGTCAACATTGGATGATCTGCACAACAATCTCAATGTTTATGAATCTGAAGTAAAGCAAATGTCAAATTCTAGCTCAAGTTCATCAAATATGGCATTTGTTTCATCAAGCAAAGACTAGCAACACAAATGGTGAAGTTACTACTGCTCAGGGAGTTAGTGCTGCTAGCACATAGGCTAATGCTGCTGGAGTTGATAACCTCAGTGATGTTGTTGTATGTTCTTTATTTTCTAGTCAAGGCACTACTCTTCAACTGGCAAATGAGGATCTTCAATAGATTCATCCTGATGATATGGAGGAGATGGATCTTAGATGGCAGATGGTTATGCTAACAATGAGAGCCAAAAGGTTTTTGCAAAGGACTGGGAGAAACTTAAAGATGAATGGGAATGACAGAGTGGGATTTGACAAGTCCAAAGTAGAATGATCTAACTGCAAGAAGAAGGGTCACTTTGTAAGGGAGTGCAGATTCCCAAGGTCACAAGACAATAGGTCAAGAGAAGTGGAGAGAAGGAATGTGCCAGTGCAAGAGACTTCTACTACAACTGCTTTGGTGTCTTGTGATGGATTGGGAGGATATGACTGGAGTGACCAAGAAGCAGATGGTCCTACTGATTATGCACTCATGTCATTTTCATAAAGTTCAAGCTCTTCAGGATCAGAATCAGAGGTATCCTAAGAGTCATGTTGTTCAAATCCTTGTTTTTATAAATCTGAGTATAATAAAGTGTTTAAAGAACTTGAAGTTGCTAAGTTAATGCTTTTAGGTTATAAAGAGGGTTTGAAATCTGTTGAGGCTAGGTTAGAATTCTTTAAATCTAATGAACTTGTTTTGTGTGAGAAAATTAGAACATTAGAAGTTGAGGTATATCTAAGAAATCAAACCATTGATGAGCTTAAAACAAAATTTGATAAGGTTCAATAAGAGAAAGATATAATTGAGTTAAATGTTAGAAAATATGAACATCAATCTAAAGGAGTTAACAAGATGATAGACTGTCATATTTTTAATAAGATGAAGGGAATAGGGTATAATGTCGTTGCACCTCACTTAACTGGAAATTTTGCTCCCCCTATGACTGATTTGTCTTTTATAGGTGAAGAAGAGATTGTTGCAACACCTATAGATAAAGTGTTTGGTAGCGTAGAGTCTGAGGAGAATAGAAGAAAATTTGATGCCCCACTAATAGAGGAATGGGTGTCAGATGATGAGGATCAAGTTGTGGTCAAACCTAGAGTCTAAAATATAATTGTTGATACAACTGTTGTGGAAAATGTAGAAACATTAGAGATTTTTAAAAAGAACACTTCTAGTCGTAGATGGAATTAAAGAAATTGGAAAAATATGATGTCCAATACACTAGGGAGTGATTTTGTAATGAATAATAAAGCTTGTTTTATTTGTGGTAGTTTTGATCACTTGCAATCTCATTGTAAACATAATATAAAGGAAAAATTGATAAAACCTATATGGAACTATGCACAAAGGGTGAATCATAAATTTTTTGCTAACAACGCTTACGCTCATGCTAAAAAGTCTCTAGTTCTAAGAGCAGTCTTAATGAGATTAGGCTTAAAAACTGTTAATACTGCCAGATCAGTTATTACTACTTTCACAAAACCTTCAGTTAATGATGTCCATTCAAAGTCATGTTTTTCAAAAGGGGAACATTCAACTGTTTATAGACCCATTCAAAAGATATCAAAGATTAATAAATAACAGGGATAAACAAAAAGTTAATATTGCTTTTAGAAAACCTGTAACTACTGCTACGCCTAAAGTTAATACTGCTAAGCCTAAGGCAACTGCTAATGCTGTTATAGGTAAGGAGGTTAAAGTTGTTAAGGCCTCAGCTTGTTGGGTTTGGAGACCAAAGATACCAGTTTTAGACCATGTCTTCAAAGACAACAAAGGCATCATATGTACTTAAGAGATTTGATTACATGGATGCACAAGGCAGATCCAAGTCAATCATAGCTCGGGTCTCCAAGAGAAACTAATTCTCTTACTTTATGTGCAGGGCAATCCACAGGTGGACTTACAAGAAATAGGAGTTTTTGACAGTGGATGCTCTAGGCACATGACAGGAAACATGTCCTTTCTTTATGAATATGTGCCTATTGATGGAGGATGTGTTGCCTTTGGAAGCAACCCAAAGGGTGGTAAGATCACTGGGAAATGGAAAATTAAAACCAATACTCCGGACTTTGAGGATGTGTATTTTGTCAAAGAACTCAAGTTTAATCTCCTTAGTGTGTCACAAGTGTGTGACATATAGAATAGTGTTGTTTTCACTAACACTGAGTGTATAATCTTATCTCCAAACTTTAAGTTGATTGATGAAAGTCATATCCTGCTTAGAGTTTCTAGAACAGATAATATATACAGTGTTGACCTAAAGAACATGGTTCCTAAGGGTGGTTTGACTTGCCTATTTGCAAAGGCCACATCTGATGAGTCTAGACTTTGGCATAGAAGGCTTGGACACTTGAATTTCAAAACAATGAACAAACTTGTGAAGGGAAATCTTGTAAGAGGTTTACCTTCTAAGATTTTTGAATTTGAAGAAATCTGTGTTGCTTGTCAACAGGGAAAAAAACATAAAGCCTCTTGTAAGACCAAGATTGTAAGCTCAATCAGCCAGCCTTTACAAATTTTGCACATGGACTTATTTGGACCTACTTTTGTTAAGAGCTTAATGAAAAGGATGTATTGCCTAGTTGTCACAAATGACTTCAGTAGATTCAATTGGGCTTTCTTTTTAGCAGCTAAGGATGAAACTAGCGATATCCTTAAAGCATTCATAACCATAATAGAAAACCAAATTGATCTTAAAGTTAAAATAATAAGATGTGACAATGAAAATGAGTTTAAGAATAAAGAAAGGAACCATTTTTGTGAAGTAAAGGGTATTATGAGACAGTTTAGTGTAGCTATGACTCCTCAACAAAATGGTGTAGCTGAGAGGAGGAATATAACACTTATTGAGGTTGCTATGACTATGCTTGCAGATTCAAAATTGCCAACTACTTTATGGGCTGAGGCAATTAATACTGCTTGTTATGTGCAGAATAGAGTTTTGGTAGTAAAGCCTCACAACAAGACCCCTTATGAAATATTTCATGGTAGAACTCCTACCCTAGATTTTATGAAACCATTTGGGTGTCCCGTCACTATCCTTAATACCATAGATTACCTTGGTAAGTTTGATGGGAAGGCTGATGAGGGATTTTTTGTTGGGTTTTGAGATACTGCTGCTGATACTACTGCTCTTATGTTTACAACTGCTCAGGTGAATTCATTGAAAAATGCTCCAAGTTATTTATTATGCTGGTGTAACATGTTACTACTACTAGTGTATTTAGCTACTGCTAGTGTTACTGAAGATGATCAAGAAAATACGCTAAGTAGTTTCTACTGCTAGACTAAGAGTTTCCGCTGCTAGTTCAAAGTTACTACTACTGAAGACTTAATGCTGCCAGACTTATAGTTTCTACTGCTGAGTATATTTACTACTACTGGAGTGTTAGAGTCGATTTGTGTTTATAGAATGTCTTGTAAATCAAAGATTAGTATTAGATAAACTTAGATAAGATTCTATAAAGATATATATTGTATAGAAAGTTATTGTAGTTTAACTAGGACTCCTTAATCTATAAAAGGAGGTCATAGGGCATTGTGTAGAATACAATTTATTTTAGAGGCTTCAAGGCTGTAAACCATAATACTATGAAGAGTATTCGTATTATATCAATAAGATTGAAGCGTTTGGTTTGTTAATCTTTGTGTTCTTCTTAATCATTAAGTGTTATATTTCGTATAATACTTAGTGAATCAAATAGTTTCTTAACCTAAGCTATATAATAGATCTATATTTACAAGTGTAAACTAGGATCAACATAACCTAACCATGGTTACATTCTAACACATCCTCTCTCTCACACATATAACCCTCTTACTACATTTGAATTTGACATTAAAATGTCTATCTATTTTCCTCTCAAAGGATATTATAGGAATATTCCTTTTGACAACTCTACACTCAACATTCAACAACTTGTTTTTGAATTTGAACTTTGAATTTCAGAGGAAAAATATTATTCAACATGTATTGTCCAATAGTTTTTATCTTTCTCCTTGATATTGGACAAACATCCCCAAGACTTCTTTTAAACACTTCATAAATGTTTTTTGACATTTGTCTAATTGAGTTGGTTAATCTTATAAGACTTTTAGTGTTAGAATGTTATTTGAAAGATCAAAAGTAAATTGCACTTGGGGGTTTAACAAGACACAGTGAATGTAAACCAAGCCCGAACCAAAAACTGATCTGGCACGTTGCTGACGCCCCAAAGACGCCAACAACGCGCCAGGAAACTGTTTCCCAAGGCTTGGTCTATAAATACTTCCTCTTATATTTGGAAATCTTCACCACTTATCATTCATTCTTTCTCTTTTTCTTTTTTTTCTCTCTTTATCTCTCCAAGTCTATTAATCTTCTTGTGTTCTATTCTCCTATCTTATCATTCTTGAAAGAACACATCTCAACAATGGTTGATTCACAAGAACTTAATCCACTCATGTGAATTGTGTCGAGGGTCTTATTCTCTATACCATTTTTTCTAGAATCGAGTCTCTAGGATATGTTAGATTTGGTTCAAACTAATAACCATATTCATATCTTTATAGGCGTATAAAGTCTTTATCTTGGTGATCAAGCCTAGATTGGAAAAAGGCCTAGTTAGGGTTTGATACTTACGAGGGAAAAATCTTTGTGGTCTTAGTGGTTAAGTCGAATCACGAGATTCTTGTAGGAAGTTTATGAGTGCAGAATACCGTAGGGAGTAACTCTTCTTAGTAAGTGCCGATCTTTGTGCATATCGGTGGAGTGAAGTTGTATACAGTTTATAGTCCGCCATAAGGATTATACTAGAGTAATTGTATCGGTGTCGTGGATTCGCAAATAAACGTACGAATGGTATAAACCCCCCATCCCGAACCAGTATATATCATGGTATCAATCGATCTCGCTCCATCTCTTAATCTCTTGGTTGTTGTGTTGTTTGATTTTTTCACCACTCGGGCTCTTTGAGACTTGAAGTTGATAAACTTAGAAGAAGTCGAAAAGACCGTATTTACCCCATGTACTGTTCTATTCACCCTCTCTACGGTTCTACAGAAATGATGGACATGTATATTGCTATACATGCTATTATAGCAAATAAGAGGAGTATGAAGATCGCAATGTATGTTGCATGACCAGGAAATCTTAACAACGACTATAGTATCCATGTATTATGCCTTACATGATAAGCATAGGAATGAAAACAAGATATCTTGACGTGGAGTGACGAGTGATGGTACAACCCTAATTAAAATCATAGATGGAGCCAAACAAATGGTAGTTTAGGCTTTCATGGATCAAGCATACTTGTGAACTTAGATATCGATTTAGTAAATATGAGGTACTAAAGTGCACCAATAAGGTCGTGTGGAAAACTAGAAGGAGGGTTGAATAGTTTCACCAATTAAAACTTTGTTTTAAACGATTTAGATCGACTTATGTCAATCTATTAAATGCGTGTGTTGGATGTTGATAGATAAGCATATAAATAAGCAACGCAAAGATAAAAAGTAAGAAGCACAAAACCACGACGCGAGTATTTATAGTGGTTCGGCTACAAGGACACCTTCCTAGCCCTACTCCACTCCCCAAGTTACCTACTTGAGAGTTTGTAATCACTACACAACACAAGATCCTTGTGGCGGAGAAGCCTTCACAACGTCGCCTACTCTTTATCCGGTACAAGGCTAGACACCGGGTTCTTCCACGAGGTAGAACCAAACCTATCACAACGTCGCCTACACTTTATCCGGTACAAGGCTAGATACCGAGTTCCATTACGAAGGAGGAACTACTACCCAAAACTATACAACACCTATCCCAAAGGAGACACACTCCTTATTACAACATTATCAAGGATATCAATATCCTTTGACCCAAACTAACTATCTTGTACATCGATGCACCATATCAATTGTACACCCTTGGCACCTTTCACTAATGCCTTCGACACGACCCTTTGGCACCTTTCATTAATGCCTTTGACACAACCCTTCGGCACCCTTCACTAATTCCTTTGACACGAACCTTCAACACCTTTCACTAATGCCTTCGACACAGACCTTTGACACCTTTCACTAATGCCTTCGACACGGACCTTTGGCACCTTTCACTAATGCCTTCAATACGGACCTTTGGCACCTTTCACAAATGCCTTCGACACAACACTTCTATGAGGGAGGAAAGAACTATCAAGAAGATACCTTCAGTAGTCTTGTTGATGACGAAGCTTGGCAACCCATGGACTTGAGCTTGCTCAATTTCAAGAGGTGGTGATCTCGCCTTTACGAGGAACCTAGAGAATCACACAAACACAAATCTACATAGAGAGATCCTTTGGATATGAGGTTATAGAGTTTACAATACTAAGAGAGAGTATGTGTAAAAGGGGTGAGTTACAATGAAGAAATGGCTCACTATTTATAGGCAAAAACTCTATTTCTCAGGATCCTACGATCCCTTACTTGATCGTAATCTTAAGGATCCGTGTGTGGAAAAATAGAAGGGGGTTGAAGAGTTTTACCAGTTAAAACGATGTTTTAATATATTTAGATCGACTTATGTCAATCTATTTAGATATGTATGTTGGATGTTGATAGATAGAAATGGAAATATGTAATGTAAAAGGGAAGAGTGAGAAACACAAAACCACGACACAAGTGTTGATAGTGGTTCGGCTACAAGGACACCTTCCTTGCCCTACTCCGCTCCCTGAGTCACCTACTCGAGAGTTCGTAATCACTACACGACACCCACTCCTTATGGCGGAGAATCCTTCACAACGTCGCCTACTCTTTTTCCGGTACTAGGCTAGACACTGAGTTCTTTCACAAGGTAGAACCACACCTATCACAACGTCGCCTGCCCTTTATCTGGTACTAGCCTAGATATCGAGTTCCATTACAATGGAGGAACTACTACCCAACACTATACAACACCTATCCCAAAGGAGACACACTCCTTATTACAACATTATCAAGGATATCAATATCCTTGGATACAACCTATCTCTATTTGTAAATTGATGCACCTCATCGATTATACACCCTTGGCATCTTTCACTAATGCCACTTGACTTGAATTCTAAGCATCCTTCACTAATGCCCTTGACACGAACGTTTGGCACCTTTCACTAATGCCTTCGTCTTGACTCCTTTAGCATTCTTCACTAATGCCTTTGACACGGACGTTAAGCACCTTTCACTAATGCTTTCGTCTTGACACTTTTAGCATTCTTTACTAATGCGTTTGACATGGACGTTAAGCACCTTTCACTAATGCTTTTGTCTTGACTCTTTCGGCATCCTTCACTAATGCCTTTGACATGGACGTTAAGAACCTATCACTAATGCTTTCGTCTTGACTTTTTCGGAATCCTTCACTAATGTCGTTGACACAACACTTCTTATGGAGGAAGAAAGAATTATCAACAAGAGAACCTCAGTAGTCTTGATGATGACGAAGCATGGCAACTCATGGACTTGAGCTTGCTCGACTTCAAGAGGTGGTGAACTCGCCTTTAACAGGAACCTAGAGAATCACACAAAATCAAAACTACATACAAAGATCACTTGGATCTGTTGTTAGAGAGTTTACAACTCAAAGAGAAAATATATATGAAAGGGGTAAGTTGCAATGAAGAAATGGCTCACTATTTATAGAGGAAAAAGTGCTACTATTCCACGGATCCCTCACTTGAGCGATCCGTCCAGTGTAATCCTAGGGATCCATGGGACGCTCCTATTTGCCCATGGGTTTTGGGTCATGGGTCATGGGTTATGAGTCATGGGTCCTAGACTTTGGACCATGCGTATCCAAGTAGATACAATGTATCTATAAGATGCAATGCATCTAGTCCATGGGTCATGGTTTAAATCTATGGGTCATGGATAATATCCATTTTATGACTTATGCATGATGTCACGCAATGGGTTATGGGTTATGCTCCATGGGTATGGGTCACGGACTTTGAGTTTTACCTAACTACATTCAATATATTTGGTCAATGGGTCAAATACTTAAACTTCTACCCATTTATATTACCTATTATAATACATACTAGTTATGTATATATCTACCCAATATGTAAACACTAGTTCTTGTACATATTACTACTATATTACATTTTTTGGGCCTTCTTATGAATAGTAACATGGGTTTTTTTATTTTTTCACGGGCCTCGTGGTTTTTTTTCTTACCTAAACCGTTGGCTATTCATCCTTACTCACAACATACGCTTACCTTTTAGATCCGACGGTGTACCCCTTAAAATTATCCGCATTTTTTGCTCGGGAATGAATTTCGCGGGTTGGTACGTACCTATTGTGAGGGGCTACAGTTTTGCGCATTCATCAATCCTTTTTTATAAGGATTTTGTGGATGGGCTTTTGCCATTTGTTCAGTGCTACAGGTGAGCCCTTTGTTTGCTCCACATATTTTTTACTGGCTTCATATATTGTATAGGTGGATCAATTATTGGTGATCCAAATAAGATTCGACAACTTTGCTCTTTGGAAGATTAGATACTAGGTTGCCTGTTTTTTTCCCTTTTGTTGTTGCTTAGGTTCGTTATTCTTGGTGTTTATGTTTAGTTTCTCAGGTTAAATGGTTTGTATTAATTAGGATTTATGCTACATTAGGTTTCTTTGTTTCTGTAAATTAGTTTGGGTGTTTTGCACTTTGTGGTGTTTATGTTTGATTCGAGGTAAAATGGTTTATACTAACTAGGTTTAGATTTGGTTTAGGGTTTTAAATTTGTGAGATTAGTTTGGCCGCTTTGCATTTTTAACTTTCAGTATTAATTTAATGATTGTAATATTAACTCTTCTTTTGATAATTATTGTTGATTTACTCTATGTTAAAAAACTAGGACGCCTCGCTTATGTTGGTGGGATCAGCTTCTTATATGTCATGTTTAAATAATTTTTGTGAATTAGATTTTACCAAATATTATAACATCCGCAAATGTTTGTGGGTTTCCCATGTTTTAGGTGATGTCGGGCGGGTAGGCTTGCCGAGCTGGTAGCCATAGCAGTTGGACCAGATCTTGGTGGCCTGTGAATGGCCGCTTCGTGAATAATGTCTTTGTTGTAAGACGGTCAGATGTTTTTTGTGTTCATCCCGTGAAGTTCGATTGTCGGAAACATGCATTTCATTATTGTGGGTTGCAAATACAAAGAAGGCTCAATGAATGTTACTTTATCATGATAAATGGTTGCCTTGCTTGTGTTCCTTTTTGAGGCTATGATGAATTGGGGTTTCTTCGGTGAAATATGAGATGTCAGAGTATCTTGGCGTGGTAACATCGGATCAAGCATGGCCGATGGTCTAACCTTTTTTCCTGAATATTTCCCCATCTGAGCCACCTGTCCAGCGACATCCCCACTTTTTTTGTGAAACCCATCGTCGACTCTTGACCGTTGAGGTTCATTAGCTGCACTTGCCAAGGATAAAATTTGTTAGGATTTAGAAAATTCGGTAGTTAAAGAATCGGTCACCTCAAATATATGTATTTTTTAGAAAGCTCGTAGTCGTAGTCATGCAATGTTAGTAAGTAGTTTGTTAAGTAACACCGTGGAGGACGGACGGGTGTTTACTGATGAGTGTGTAAATACTCATCATTTTTGGTTAAATCTGAACTGCAGAACACTTAAAAATGCTCAGAAATGCATCAAAATACTGAAAATATCTCAAAATTGCATTTTATATGTTTCAGATGCAAAATGTTTAAAATCAGATGAAAAATGAGCTAAGTTTGCATAATTGGCGGTTTCAGTCCCCCAAGTTTCAAAAGTTGTCAGAAATAGTCCCCGAGCACTTATTTCAAAAGAAAAGTCACCAAAGGTCCTTTTAAAATCATAAGTTGTCAAAATTAGTCCTTTGGTGAAAAATGTCAAAAGTTTTGAGAAATTACAAGTTTGGTCCTTCAAGTTTAAAAATTGGCAAAAATAGTCCTTGGAAATTTGAAAAATGTCTATTTTGGTCCTTGTACTATTGAAACTTGTCACTTATGGTCCCTTGGAACAACTTTGAGATATTGGCAAAATTGGTCCCTTGATTTTGAATTACACAAAAGGTCCTTGATTATTAAACCTTTAAACCTTTGGACCTTGTCAAACCCTTGTGACCCCCTTGCCAAGCCATTTGGACCCCCTCGCCAAATTGACCCCTTATATAATACACCCTACCAAATATCCGGGTCAAACCCCCTACGCGCCGCTTTTTCTTTCTTCTTCAACAACCCAGCAACACTCAAGCTCCCACACCTCCAGCTCAATTCCCACTCTCCTTGTTCCCCCCACCTCAACAACCTTCCAAAATGCATTTAATGCATCTCTTACCCTCACTCAACCCCCATCCAAAAGCACTTTTGGCCAAAATATGATCAAATGGCCAATATCCGATCAACTCATCCAATGGTCTTAAATGGAAGTGAACCGCCGTAAGTCAAAGGGAAGTCTTTTTGGGTATAAATAAAGGAGGAAGAAGGAAGAGAAAAGGGAGTACTTAGTTTAATTTTCAAATTTATGTCGTTTTTAAATTCTTAAGTCTTAAATAAACTCTTAGTTGTTATTTCAAGTTTCATTGTATCAAATTAAGTTGTCTCAGTGTATTACAACTCTTTTCAAGTATCAATTCAAGTCCTGTTAATGTTTCATATTTGCATATTCAAAGCAAAATTCATTTTGAATTCTTATATCCAAGTTTCTAGCTGCTTACTTTTAAACTCAAACAAGCTTATATAAGCTTCTACAGCTTTTTATGGGCTTATATATCAAATTCAAGCAATTTTGGATTTTGGTCAAAGAAAGTCAAACTTAGCTCAAATTGAAATGGAAATGGATATGGGTAATGCAAAGGTCTTTGGATTTGGGTTGATTCAGAGTTAATGGGGTTGATATATATAGATAGTAGTTCTTTGGTTGATCGATCTCAAGCCATTGTGGCTAGGACCTTATGTAAGTTAATTTTTAAAGTTTCATTGCATAACTTGTATCTGTGGTTATAAATAGTTCAAACTTGTTTATTTAGTGGTAATTAGAGTAGTTAGACTCAGTTTGATCAATAAGACAAGCTATTTCAAGAGTTGGTGTAGTTTTAAGTTCAAATCAGATTTAAAGTGGTGTTTGGATTCGCATAATCTCGTGATTTAGGTTTGTTCGATGGTTGAGGAATGTTGTTTTAGGCTTATTGAGTTCATTTATACTTATTGCAGTCAACAAATAACCTTTGCTAACCACAAAAGTCAAAATCACATTTCATCTCGGTTTTAATTTTAATCGTTGAGTTTTGAAAACAAAAACTTGTTTTGTGCTTAGATATCATAAAAATAGATTGCAAGAGTATCATTTCATCATTATACATCAAGATCACCCACAAATCGGTTTTAAATCTCAATAAAGTCAAATTATCACAATCGCTTCAAAAGTCAAAACATGAAAAATCCATTGAGCCCAACCGAAGTTGATTTTTAATTGCTTCATTTCAGGTCAAATCCAAATGAAATTGTGGGTTTAAAACTTCAACAGTCTATTTTCTTATTATCAATTTTGTAGATTTTGTCAATTTTTTATAAGCTCTAAAATGGATTTGGTCTTAATTCCTGCACAAACTCAAGATAATGGCAGTGTCGCGTTTTTTGCAGGCTTGCAGAGCTCATAAGAGCTTGTCCAAGTCTAGTTTTTGGTTTACAAGTTCTTAGCCAGGTCTAGTTTAAGTTCCAACTCTTGGATTCAAGTCTCAGCTTATTAGGTAGCTTATTCCTTGGCTTAAACTTAGTACCTCAAAACTGTTTTTGCACTTAAACTCTTACTATCAAACTGCTCAAACAAAGACAATAGAGGTGTAGGATAGTTATAACTTGTTTCATTTGGGTAATTTTAGCATATTACGCCTGTCAGAATCGCTTGGTGCTTATTTGTAGCTTTTGGCTTATTTAGAGTGCTTATTCTCAAGTACTTTGCATTGCAGTTGCATTTTCTTGCACACAACCCTCTGTTTTTATATTTTTCCTAGATTCTTAATATTATTTTAGACTTATCTTGAATTTTTCAGATTTTTCTAAGTCAGTTTGCTATTTTTCTTTATTTAAATCAATTTTTAGTACTTTTTAATTAGCATTTAATACAATTAAATCAGAAAAACTTCAAAAAAATAATTTTTTTTCATTTTTCCTAGGTTAAGATAAATATAAAAAGTCAAAAAAATATTTTTCCAGATTTTTCTTAGTTAAATTTGTATTTTTAAGCAATTTAAGTAGTTTTAAATAGTTTTTAATTCATAGAAAATACAAAAATAATCATAAAAATATAAAATTAGTTTTGAAAATTCTCTTTTGTTATTTTAGATTTTTCCAAGTCATAATTTCATTTTTCTAGCTTTATTTCATATTTTCTTGTATTTTAGGCTATTATTAAATAGTTAAAATTAGTTTTTAATTAATAATAATTAATTTAATAGTTATAAAAAATAATTTTCTTTTTCTAAAAATTTTCTTTTATCATTAGGTTTGTAAAAATATCATTTTCATATTTTTAGGATTAATATTGCTTCATTTTCACATTTTCTTTTGTCGCGTGTAGTTTTTAATTTAAATTTTTATAAAAGAAAAATCAAAAACATCATTTTGCAAATAGTGATAGCGCTATTTAATATAATTTAGCTTTTAATTTTCTTTAATTTGCATTTAAGCCTCTCAGAATTCATAAACTTTTCTTTAGTTATAATAAATCAAAACTCCATTCAAATCTCTCGATCACTATACGCTTGACTATTCTCAAGACGTTAGGACATAACGACTGGGAAAACCTATACTCTCCTGATCTTCATTGCATTTGTGTCTAAACTGTTTGAAGTTTCTTACGGTTAGCCATTCACAAGTGTAAGCTAGCTTGTAATGAGAAAACTTGACGGTTTGGCTTAGATCATTTACCCATCAGATGCCGATCCACGTACCCAGGAGGCGTGTCTTGTAAGAAACTATAAATACCCTCTACCTCCTAAGGTAGAGGGTTGGAGCTTCATAATATCATTTTTCTTTGTCTCACTAAGTTCCCAAAACTCTTTCACTTTCTCTCTCTAAAACTCACTCTATACGCCCCATACTTGTGATTTGTCATGTGTTTATGAAAAAAAATATGTTACAAATGGTATCATGAGCCATGGTTTGATCATTCACCTTTCATGTTCTTGGATTTCTAGTGGTTTTCATAAGGTTTTTGGGTTTGAATGAGTTTAGAGTAGTTTGCATCATTTGGATCATTTCTAGTGTTAAAGTTTGGATTTGGATAGTACTTTTGTGTTTAGAATCATTATATGTGTTTAGGTTTTGATTTGGAAGGCTTGAATCATCGTGGTTGGGTTGTTTTTGGATTGAAAAGTAGTGTTTTAGAAAGTTTCTCAACGTTTACTTCAGTGTCTCGTGTATGTTTTCTTGTATGCGATTTGTCCCAGTTTTTATGTGATTTGTCTCTCGAGAGATTGCTTATTGAAACGATTTGTCTGTTTCTGTGAAGTGATTTGTATACTATGCGATTTGTCTATTGAGACAAAACGACAAAAAGGACAAAATAGTGGGTGTACTTGTGTACTATGCGATTTGTCTGTTTGAGCGATTTGTCTGTTTGAGCGATTTGTCTATTTGAGCGATTTGTCTGCTTGAGCGATTTGTCTGTTTGAGCGATTTGTCTTTTTAGCGATTTTTCTGTTTAAGTGATTTGTCGTTTAAGCGATTTGGGAATTAGGGTGCGATTTGTCAAAAGAGCGATTTGTCAAGGGTGCGACTTGTCAAGTGTGCGATTTGTGTTTTGAGACGTATTGTTTCTTTGTTACGTTTTACGGTTTTCTCTTAATTTAGTAAAATCCCGTGAAAGAATCTATTTACCGGTTTAATCAAAGAGTTGTGAAATCCCGTAGAATCTGTAATCATGTCTACAATCACATCTTCCGCTGTCGATGATGTTCAAGCCGCAGATCCGACACTCGCCCTCCCATGCCGACGTAACCGACTATGACTCTTGGGCTCAAAGAATCGATCAGTATTGCTTAGGAAAGGAAAATGGGGTTAATATCCTCAAATCAATTGATGAAGGACCATATCAAGTTGAGACTACGAGAGACATTCTTGAAACATCGATGGTTCGATGATATTAGGATTGGATAGACCAAAGAATTATGATGAACTTACGATAAAGAGAAGAAGAGATACGATGCCGACATCGTGGCTTCAAACATCATACTTCGGTTTACCTAAGTTTATAAGTTGATCAATCACAACACCGCTGGCGAAGGCGTTATGGGACAATGTTAAGATGTTTCTCTCTCGGTTCTAATTGACAAAAGAAGACAGGGAATCTTAGTCAGATGATAACTTTGAGAATTTTAAGATGAATCCAGGGGAAAGTGTTACTGACTATCATGTAAGATTCCACAAGCTTGTGAATGATACGAGGAATATCAAAATGACAATGCCAAACATTCATCTCAATTCAAAGTTTGTGAACAACATGAATCCCGAATGGCACAAATTTGTCACTGCAGTCAAGCTAAACAAAGGTTTGAGGAACACCAATTATAAGCAATTGTATGCTTATTTGCTCCAAAATGAGAAGCATGTTGTGTTTGAACGGATGATCCTTGAAAAGTTTAACAACAATGCTGGAAATACTAGCTCTTCAAATGATTCAACTGCATTCTACACTAATGTGGGAATAACTACCAAGGCATCTCAAGTCATACCTACTGGAAATGGTAATCACAAACTCATTCCGATCCGTGGTATAAGCCTAATCAACACATTCATGGAACAACTTGTCAATCAACCGGCTTTAATGGTCAAGCGAACTTGAACTTCACCCACACACCAACAATCACCTCAGGAATCGCATCCAATCTTCACAATCATGCTACGTTAAAGACGGAAAGCGTAGTGGTGCAAAATGTGCAAGGAAGACAGAATGCATACCTTCCACATAATGAGCAAGGGAATGTTGGTGCTGGTTATGGGAATGTTGGTACCGATATGGGAATGTTGGTGCCGGATATGGGAATGCCGGTGGTGGTGGTGGATATGTGGGTAATCGAATCGAAGGAACATGGCTCGTGGTCAAGTAAAGCCAATCAAGTGTTACAACTATGGTGGAGAAGCTCACATCGCAAGGAATTGCACTTTTCCAAAACGCCCACAAAATGCAGTACTTCAGTGACAAGATGTCTTTGTGCAAGCTCAAGACATGGAGCTGTGTTGAATGAGGAAGAATTGCTATTCCTTGCTGAGGGAAACGCAAGAACTTATGATGCGATGGATGAAACGTGGTATGGGTCGAACAATCCCAATGCATTTCAAGTTGCGCATCAGGATGCATTTGATTCAGATGTTGATGATGAACCAACTGCCCATACCATCTTCATGGCTAGTATCTCACCAATGGTTACTCCAAGGGCTTCTACACCAAAACAAGCCAATCCTTCCAGGGAATCCATCATCTCAGAGGTATTAAAACTATATGATGAGGTTGATGTGCAAAAGATGCATGACAAAGTACAATCTACTAAAATTATTGAATCAGATTTTGAAAATATGGGTAATAGCAATGTTGTCCCATATGATCAATATGTGAAGCAAGATGGAAGTGAATATGTACCAAGTAATGCATCTTCTGCAGTCAATGATGACTATGTTTTTGATGAATACACTGCATGTGCCCCTGATGATTCCATAACATCTGAACTTAATGCCTATTAGGAACAAGTTGCCATTTATGAACAACGTGCCAAGTTTGAATTGACCACCCGTGAGCAGGAGATGGATAACCAAATACGTACAGTCATTAGAAAAAGTAACTTTAGGGAAGAAATGTTAAAACAAGAGTTAAATTTCTTACAAGAAAAGCTTACTAAAACTGTTAAGCAAAAGCAAGAACTTTAAGAAAACATAAAAGTGCTTAAACAGGAATTTAATGCTAAGGAATCAAAACTTTTGAATGACTTTTCCAACCTAAAAACTTTGAACAACAAACTTGAAAACAAATAGTACATACAAGGGAACACCATTCGCACGCTCACATGATCACTAAGCATAGAGTTTTAAGCTTATAAACATAGTATCCCCCTTGTAGAGGTACCCAATCCCAGTATGGAAAAGTTGCTAGAGTCACAAAAGGTAGTCTATGAGGGTAATGAGATTCTTAAGCCTAGGCAAACACCATCATGTATATGAAGCAATCGATGAGGATAGAAAATTTGAAGAAGCCTCTAGGGTGAAAATGGCAAAGAAGTTAAATGATCCTAAGTGTACAAAGTATAATATAACGTTTAAAACCCCATGATTACACAAAAGAAAATTGGATCTCCCTGAACATGTTTAAGCCTCAAACTCAACTAACCCCAACAAGTTTTCGAAGAAAGATATAGATAAGCAAAAGGCAGATAATCTTGTTACAAAGAATCCCCCTTGCTGGAAATTGCCTCCACCATCATTGTGTATCCTCCAAATACACCAATGCATTTGTGCCTAGAAATCTTCCCACTAATAGCAAGACCTTAATCAGCCTTTATGTAGTTTACCAACTATTTGTTGAGTTTGAGAAAACACGAAGAAAGAGAATCACACCCATTGGGATAATCAAGGGAAAGGGGTTTGAACAAACTAAAGAATGCTACTTAATGAGGTCATGCCTTTCTTTAAACAACTTAAAGAACAATTTGAGAGTCTTCAAAAGGGAATGGACAGAGAGATTAAAGAAATGAAAAAGATGTTTAATGATATGGAATTTGAGGTCAGTATGTATGAACGTAAGCTTAAGAGTAATGAAATTGAGATAAAGAATCGCGACATCATTAATGATAATTTCATCTGTCAATGTGTTGCTCAAGATGTGTTCTACATCGCTAAAATTATTCTATTACTTGTGTCTCAATTTCATGAATTAACTGTTGCATTAAAAGTTTCCCATGATCGTGTCATTGAGCTTGAAACCACAAATTCAAAATTGCATGATAAAGTTGAACAGGATGATCATGATAACTTGGTCAAACATTTTTCTAAATTGAAAGTTAAACATCTTGCTTTGCAATTAAAATATCAACATCTCAAAGAAAATGTTAAAACCTTGAATGTCAAGACATCCTTGATGCTCCCGAAGTTTGATGCGCTTTTGAAATAAGCAAACGTGATGAACAGATTCGAGCTCATTGTAACATGATCAAAAGATTGAAAACCCAAATTTCACAATTGAAGGGTGATAAGAATAATGTGAATGGCTCCCAAATGCCTCCTCCTTTAGATTCTCAGAATTCTCAAAACTTTCATCTTTAAAACATCATTAATGTTTTACAACAAGAAAATGAGAGTTTTCTTGAAGAAAATGAAAAAGTTAAACAACATTTCAAAGATTTATATGATTCAATGAAAGTCACTCGTGACAAGAACACTGAAAAAATAACTTCTTTACAAAAGGAAATGAGAATCGAAAGTCGTGTAAAAAGGAAAATGCCACTTTTCTCAGTGATGAGAATCTTGTATCAAAGGAATCTTGGATTCTAAGTATCTGTGTTGACCAGAAAGTATATTCCCTCATCTTAGAAATAATGAACGTGTGTGTCAAGAATATTTTTCGTATCTTAAGGATAGTCTAGCATGCCTCCGTGAGATTGTCGAATAGGACAAAGATAAATAAACCACTTGATAGGGAAGTTAGGTATGCATGCTTATATGCCAAACGATCTCAGGAGCTTTTAGAATGTTTAAGAGCAACATGCCCTAAATTCTTGTGTACTAAAGATAAAGTCATTAGGCCTTGTTCTATGGCTAAAGTTAAACATGTGAACTTTGATATGCCTGGTAGTACTTCAGATCCCAGCACTTCTAGATCAGGAACGCAAAAAGTTGCAAAACCAACTAATGTTCCCATCATTCCCTCTACAGGAATAATCAGTGACACTAAGGCAAGCGGGTCAAAGCCTCCAGGCAATACAAAGCAAGATAGGACCTCGCAAGCTAAGAGTGATCAATGGAAGAAAGTAGAAGACCACCTTAGGAACAATAATAAGTTTGTGTTGAATAAGATGAATCGTGTTGATTCTAGTATTAGCTATAAGCGCATCAGTAATTAATTAATTCGCTACTACTTGCAAAACATGTAATGAATGCTTGATTTCTGGTATTAATCATGAATGTGTTGTGAATGATTTGAGTAATGCTGTCAAATCTCCGGTAAAAAATGTTAAACCTAGAAAATAGGATAAGAAGGTCAGAAAACCAAGGTGGAAGAGGACTAGAAACCATTGGAAACCAACAGTGTTAGGATTTAGTAAATCCAGTTATTAAAGTGTCGGTCACCTCAAGTATATGTAATCGTTAGAAAGCTCGTAGTCGTAGTTATTTAAAGTTAAGTAGTATTTAGTTTATTATCACCGTGGAGGACGGTTCTTACCCACTGTATGATACGATCCACCGTCCAGAGGTGGCGATTTGAGTAAGACTATAAATACTCTCTACCTCCCAAGGTAGAGAGTTGGAGCTCATAATAATACTTTCGTTTTCTCTTACTAAGTTCCCAAACCTCTAACTCTTTCTCTCTCTAAAACCTTAAGGTATACGCCTATATCTGATCATGTTTTGATGTGCTTGTGAAATCCAATATGTTACAAATGGTATCAAAGCCAAGGTTTGATCATCTCTTTTACATATCCTTGGATTTCTAGTGGTTTTAGATGGTTTTTTAGTTTGAAAAAGTTTAGTGGTTTTTGCATCATTTGGATCATTTCTTGTGTTAAAGTTTGAATTTTGAATGTATTAATGGGTGTTTGAGCGATTCGTTGTAATATTTGTATGAGGGTCATTTAGATTGTGTTTCTGTTGTTGCTTGTGGTTGTGGGTTGTGTTAATGGTCACGTTTGTTGAATGGTGTGAGGTGTTATGCATTTGATTTGACTTGTTCTTGGTAGCGACTTACCAGTGTTCTTCATAGCGAGTTGGTTCATAGATTCAAGATAGCCGTTCTTGCTAGCGACTTAGTGATCGATGTGTAGCGACTTGGCCTTGTTTCTTTTGATAGCAACTTGTCCTTACAAGTTAACGACTTAGTGATTTCATTTGTAGCTTACTTGGCCTTGTTTCTTTGATGGCTTACTTGTCTTTACAAGTTAGCTTACTTACTTAAATGTTTTCATTAAGGCAACTTGCTATGTATTTTTCTTATAGCGACTTGTTTTGACAAGTTAGCGACTTGCCATGGCGACTTGTTAATAATTTTCATGTAGCAACTTGATTTTGTCCAATGTGTAAAGCTTAACTTGCTGTAAGTATTTCATGATAGCGACTTTGGTTCGTGATTACTTGTAGCGATTTGTATTGACAAATTGCTCTTAGCGTTTACTTTGCTATAACATTATTGTGTAAGCAATTTGTATCCGGTTCCTCTTGCGTGACCAATTAACAACTTGTTTAAGAAATCGGTTATAACACTTAAAGTAATAGCAACTTGTCTCATGAAATACTTTTATAGCAACTTTGCTCTTCACATTTTTGACTCAAATCAACTTGTGTCTTGAAAAACTTTGTCAACATGATTTGTTACTTTGAAAATTACAAAAGCTACTTAATCTACTTCCTAAGCTAGTCAATCTACTTATCTGTAATCTATCATGGGTGCCACTCATAGTGTTTTGTCATGAAATTGCCTTAAAAAATTGCTTTAACTAACCACATCTAAACTAACATGTGGAAAACTAGAAGGGGGGGGGGGGGGTGAAATTTTTCCCGATTTTAAGTTAGTTTCAAAAACTTTTAGATTCGTTAATATGTGAGATATTATGGATGTAGAGAAAGTATAGATCTAATGATAAAGCAAGTAAATAAAGTAAAGCGAAGGGAAAGAAAAGACACATCCGATGTATAGTGGTTCCGCAACAAGGACACCTTCCTTGCCCTACTCCACTCCCCGAGTCACCTACTCGAGTTCAAGCACTATGTCAACAAACTCCTTCACTTGGCGGAGAAGCCTTCACAGCGTTGCTTACACTTTTTCCGGTACAAAGCTAAATACCGAGTCCGTAGCACGGTGGACCAAACCAACACGACTATTACACAACCAGTATGTGAAATATCAAATACAAGATCTTTGCTACAGAAATCTTGCGGAGTGACAAATCAATCAAGGACCCCTTGCTTTGATGACTTGTAGAATGCTCGTGATCTCGCCTTAGAGAAGGACCTATATGAGGATCACAAATAGAAAGAAAGAAGAACAACTCTCTAAATCAAGTGATCTACATGTTAGAAGAGAATGAGAGTGTATGAGAGATTTAGTAAGAAGAGGGGTGAGTTAGAATGAAGAAATGGCTCTCTATTTATAGGAAAAAATCTTCACTGTTCCCCGGATCCCACGGATCCCTTCCACTTGGGATCCGTCTAGTGTAATCCTAGGGATCCATGGAACGCTCCTCTTTGCCCATGGGTTTTTTGGTTATGGGTCATGGGTTATGGGTTGGTCCATGGTTTTCTTTAGATTCAATGTATCTAAGTATACATTGTATCTTAGCCAACAGGTATGGGTTAAGATCCATGGGTTATGGTCCATGGGTTATGGTTTTACCCATCCTAATAAACTATTACAACAAATGCTTAATTATTACATTTTTTATTTAAATGGCTATATGTAAATGCTTTACAAAAATAACATGTATCCTTATAATTATACTTAAGATAACATTATATTTGTTATCAACAAAACACAAAGAGATCGCAAAATACTAATAAACGTTTTTACGGTTTATTTGTATTAACAATCTCTCCCCTTTTGTTGATGACAAAACATAATGTTATGATGAGTAAAACTTAAGAATAGATGTAAGTTTTGAAAGCCCTAAGTTTTACTTCTTCTCCCCCTTTTTGTCGAAACAAAAAGTTAACCCTTGGAAGAATTAAACAAAAAAGTGTGGAAAAAAAATAGTCCACGAGCTAACTCCCTCTTGTGGTAGCTCCCCCTTGTTTGGGGCGTCAAGTGAAGAAAAATAAAAATCCTACAAAAAGAAAGGTTAGTAACATGCTTAAATAATCTTGTGATTGCCGAGAATCAAGATTGGGAGTCAAGGTATGTAAACAAGGCCTTGTAATAAAACAACAAAGTGTAGTGGTTTTTATGCCACCTACAAGCATGTAAAAATAAGAACAAGACTTGTTCTTGAAAATGACTTCAAAAGAAAGAAAAAAATTTACTAAAGATAGAAAATAGTAGTAGTGACTCCTTCCATGCTTGCATAAGGTTATAGATGGAGGTTTTGATGAGTGATGGTATTGATGCGATCAAGGATGAGGTTGAGTATGAAACGCATTTCTTCCCTAACTTCTATTGCGATTTCCCTAGTGGATTGGCAATGTTCACAATGTAAATGATGTGGGTAATGAGTGCGGAAGTTTTTCGGGTTGTTTTGATTTGAGTTATGCGAAAGATGTGGTGGAAAAATAGGAAAATATGGATCAACATTCGGAATGTTTGTAAGTGGTGGTGGAAAAGAACCTAGATGTTCTTGTAATGTGATGGGAGCTAATGGTGGTGATGTTTCAAGATCTTGAAAAATAGTATTTGGAGATGTGGGGGGTGTTGAAAAGACTATTTCTTTTTGTTTAGGTTGTTTAGATCTTGTTGGAGTCTTAAGGAGTTCCAAAAGAGTGACTTTAGGTGGTGATGAAGTTGGTGTACTTGTTGGTAATGAGGGAGGTGCTATAAAGGAAGCATCTTGTGATGAGTTGTTTGTTGAGGATGAACCATTTGAGGTTGGTTTTGCTAAACAACAAGATCGGATACTAATCCGTGCGGATATCCTAGAGTTTGATTGTGGTATTTTGGATGGTGGTAGCACAAAGGTTTGGGTATCATGAAGACGATTGTTTGTACTAGGTGATTCATCTAAAGGGTTTTTGGATGACATGGTGTATTGTGGTTATGAGGATGAGATGGATTATGCAAGCATTTTGGGAGTTATATATATAGAAAAACAAAGCATTGTAATGAATGCTTGACCCAAAATATGGATTAAAATCTAATGATTAGATATGAATTCAAGGCATGTGATCATGGGAACACAAGCATTAAAGAGCATACTCCCAAAAATGAAACAAATGTGGATTTTTCACGGATTTCACGGATCCTTCCCTTGAGGGATCCGTCCAGCATAAAGGCTGGGATCCGTGGTTGCAGTGATCAGTAGCAGCACAAAATTTTCCTTTTGAAACATTTTGCCTATTGTGTGCCTATATGCAAACTATTTGGAGTTACGGTTATCTCGACTCCTAAAAAGAAAAAGAAAAATGAACTAAATGTAGAAAAACATCCTATTGAGATAACCCGAAAACACTTATTTAGTACATAAGTACGTAATTTAGTGTTATCAATGCTCCTAATTCATTGTTGCTTAAATGAATGTACCCCAAAACACATATTAGTTATGTGTCCCCTTTAGCATTCAAAAGACATGAGATGCAATGAAAACGGGTTTTACTTTGTATTAATAATGAAAAAGCTATTTGTCCTAGACGTGAGAAATTGCTTTTTGTGAAATTGATCTGAGGAAGGTATCATCCTTTTAGAAAACATTTTGAAAATAGGTTTTCTTTGAAAATGTGTATGTGTGTTTTAAAAAAATAAGAAAGCTATAAGTGGAAAAACTTATCTTGGGTTTTGAAAATTCCATTATTGTTTGTGAGTTGTGCATGAAATAGAAATCCTAGACTCAGAAAGAAGAAGGCTAGTGTTTACATACCTTTTAGAGTCAAATAAGTTACGACGTTTGTTCCATTAGACCAAGACCAAGACTAAGTAGGTTGAATTGTTCCCGCTTCAACGGTTTGGTGAGGGCGTCGGCTATGTTGTCTTCGGATGCTACCTTCTCAATAGAGATGTTCCCCTTTTGAACATTGTCTCTTAGGAAGTGATGACGAATCTCTATATGCTTTGTGCGAGAGTGCAATACCGGATTCTTGCTTAAGTCGATGGCACCTTTGTTGTCACATAGGATGGCTATGTCTCTTAGATGAATGTCATAGTCGACTAACGCTTGTTTCATCCATAGTGCTTGTTGGCATGCTTTGCCGGCGGAGGCGTACTCGGCTTCGGTTGTTGATATTGCTAGTGCCGTTTGTTTCTTAGAAAACCAAGATGTTAAACAACACCCCATGAAAGTACATACCCCACTTGTACTTTTTCTATCAACGTAATCACCTGCATGGTGAGGAATCTGCATATACAATTGTTTCTACTCCGTGCCCTTAGGATACCATAATCCTAATTGTGTTGTACCCTTAATATATCTAAATATCCTTTTACGGCTTCTAGGTGTGATGTTTTAGGGTCTTCTTGAAACCTAGCACATAAGCAAACACTAAACATGATATCCGGCCTACTTGGCGTGAGGTAGAGAAGGCTACCTATCATGCCACGATATTTAGTATTATCTACAGTTCGCTTCATCTTTTGTGAGTTTGGTGTCGGATGACATTGGAGTCCTAATTGGTTTTGACTCTTCTATACCGAATTTCTTTAACATCTCCTTGATGTATTTAGATTGATTGAAGAAGATACCATCTTCTACTTGTTTTATTTGTAGACCAAGAAAGAAACTAAGTTCTCCCATCATACTCATCTCGAATTCGTCATGCATGATCTTAGAGAAATCATCACACATGTCTTGACAAGTGGATCCAAATATAATATCATCTACATATATTTGTACTATGATTATATGTGACTCTCTTTTCTTAGTAAAAGTGTGTTGTCAACTAACCCCATGGTATAGTTGTGTTTAACTAGAAATGACTTGAGTCTATCATACCAAGCTTTTGGAGCTTATTTAAGACCGTGAAAAGGGCTTTCTTTAATTTATATACATGTTTGGGTTTTTCAAAATCAATGAAGCCGGAGGTTGAGCTACATATACTTCTTCATTTATGAAACCATTTAGAAAAGAGCTTTTGACATCCATTTGATAAAGCTTTAGATCATTAGCACAAGCATACGCAAGAAGTATTCTTATAGACTCTAATCTAGCCACATGGGCGTAGGTCTCATCAAAGTCTATTCCCTCTTGTTGGTTATACCCTTGAGCAGCGAGTCTAGCCTTGTTCCTAGACACTACTCCGTTTGCATCTAATTTGTTTTATAAACCCATTTGGTTCCTATTATGGTTTGATTACTAGGTGGAGGGACAAGTGTCCAAACATCATTAGAAACAAATTGATTTAGTTCTTCTTGCATAGCCATTACCCAACTCTCATCTTTTATGGCTTCTTGTGTATTCTTAGGTTCTAAGGTTGAAGCGAAACAAAACAAGCTACTTTGGTTTTGAACTTGAGACCTTAATGTTCGTTCGTTTAGCTTTCCTATGACTTTATCTACGGGGTGATCTTTGGACTCTTTAATGTTTATTATTTCATCACTTAGAGGTTCTTCTTCTTCACTTATCCTTTTCTTTATTACTATAGCTTCACTTTCTATAATCTCGTCATCGACAAGAGGTGGAGAGGGTTTGGGTGGACTTTCATCAAATTTTATATTTAATGACTCTTCTACCTTCATTGTTTCTTTGTTTAATATGGCGTAAGCTTTGCTATTTGGCGAGTAACCTAAAAGATACATTCGGTTGATTTAGGATCAAATTTTGTAAGGTAATCTTTAGTGTTAAGAATAAAACATTTACTACCAAAGACTCTAAAGTGATTTAACGTAGGCTTTTGCCTCGAAGTAACTCATATGGAGTTTTTCCTAAGATTGGTCTAATCAAGACTCGATTGAGTATATATGTTGAAGTATCAACGGCATTACACTAAAATTTTTGAGGTATGGATTGTTCATTAAGCATGGTTCGACTCATTTCTTGTGGGGTTCTATTCTTTCTTTCAACTACCCCATTCGATTGTAAAATCGTGGGCCAGAAGTTGTGAGTAATACCATTAGCGTCACAAAAGCTCCGAATTGCACTTCATTATCGAATTCCCTACCATGATCCGTCCTAATAGACACTATGGGACTTCCTAGTTGTCTTTGGATCTTTTTGCTTAATATTTCAAAATAATTAAAGGTTTCCGCTTTGTTCTTTAAGAATTTTGTCCATGTATATCTAGAATAGTCATCCACTATGACCAAAGTATAGTAGTTGCCTCCATAACTTTGGATAGCGGATGGACCAAATAAATCCATATGTAGTAATTCTAGACACCTAGTTGTAGAGACCATGTTTTTAGCTTTATGACTAGAATGAGCTTGTTTTCCTACATTACAAGCATCACAAAAGTGATGTTCATATTTTAACTTAGGTAGATCTCTTACTAGATCTTTGGATGATAGCGATTGAAGAAGTCGCATGTTGGCGTGACCCAATCTTCGATGCCATAAGGTCGAAGTATCATCCATAGAGGTAAGACATAGTTTGTCTTTAGGTTCATTACCGATTTTAATGACATAGACTCCATGTTTCCTAATTCCTCTTCCTATGGTTATGCCATATTTTAGTATCTTACTACGTTTTAGGTAAAAAGTACATTGCACTTTTTATCACATATTTATCCTATACTTAAGAGGTTAAAGTTTAGGTTTTCTATGTGACGCACATCGTTAATGGTTAGATATTTGTTAGAAATCGTACCTTTACCGATGATTCTACTTTTGCTATTTCAAACACCACATTACCTCCATTTATGGATTCATATGTGGAGAATAGATCCCTATTGCCGGTCATGCGCCTCGTGCACCCGCTATCCTTGACCCATTCATCGGGGTCTAGGTTGACCTTTAAGCACACCTCGTCATTTGCCATGAGACAAATTTGCTTAGATCATCCTCGACGCCATTCCCAGCGTGCGACTCCGCGAACGCCTTTGATCATCCCGTCATTGGGACACTTACTAATAAGGTGGTTTGGGTCCCCATTTTAAAAGCAAGTACGATCATCTTTGGCTTCCATCGCCCCTTTGTTTTTTCGAAAGTCTTTAATCTTTATCGCCATACGGTTGTTTGACGATCTTCTTTCTTCTAAAGAACTTTTAAAGTCCCTACCGCCATGGCGTTTCTCGTCCTACTTGAAGAGAGTTCTCTTCATCGCTTGAAGTCTTTTGGCTTTAAGGCAAGAGATTTGTGTTTCTCTCACCTTTGAGGCTTGAGTCTTTATCGAGGACAAGCTTCGTAGAACTTTTAGGTTGCCTATGAGTTCGATGAGTAAGGATTGTCAAATCTTTTGACTCTTCGATCGCCGTCACCTTGGATCTCCACTTCGATGGAAGTGCTCTTAGATATCTCCTAACATGGTTACGGCTAGAAAAAGATTGATCAAGTGCTTGTAAAGATGTAATAATAGTATTAAAGTAAGCAAATGAATGATCTATAGTTTCCTCATCCAATATTGAAAATTGTTCGTATTGTTGAACAAATAAATCAATTTTATTATTTTTAACTTGTTGGTTGCCTTGATGAGTTACAACTAAAGAATTCCAAATTTCTTTAGAGGTTTTAAGCATAGAAATTCTTTCAAATTCCTTTTTGGGTAAAGCATTATATAAAACCATTTTTGCTTCACTATTTTTAAAAAGATTTTTCTTCAATTCATCACTTAATTTATCATGAGGTATGTTAACTATATTTCCTTTATCATCATTTGAGGTAGCCTCAAAGTCGCCTTCAACAATAATGTACCAAAGATCAATATCTTTAGATTTGACATATGTTTGAATCTATTTTTCCAATATATAAAACCATTAGTTTCAAGTAGTGGTGGTCGTTGCATAGATTGTCCTTCCTTAAAATTTTCAGAAACCATAGTGATCGAAAAGTTTTTAAAATACAATTTTATTTTAAATTTTTTATAAACCTGGCTCTTGATGCCAATTGTGGAAAACTAGAAGGGGGTTGAATAGTTTTGCCGATTTTAAGTTAGTTTCAAAAACTTTTAGATTAGTTAATATGTGAGATCTTATGGATGTAGAGAAAGTATAGATCTAATGATAAAACAAGTAAATAAAGTAAAGCTAAGGGAAAGAAAAGACACAACCGATGTATAGTGGTTCGGCTACAAGGACACCTTCCTTGCCCTACTCCACTCCCCGAGTCACCTACTCGAGAGTTCAAGCACTATGTCAACAAACTCCTTCATCTTGGCGGAGAAGCCTTCTAGCGTTGCTTATACTTTTTCGGTACAAAGCTAAATACCGAGTCCAGTATGCATCGTGGACCAAACCAACACGACTATTACACTACAACTATGTGAAATATCAAGTACAAGATCTTTGCTACAAATCTTATGCGAGTGACAAATCAATCAAGGACCCCTTGCTTGATGACTTGTAGAATGCTCGTGATCTCGCCTTAGAGAAGGACCTATATGAGGATCACAAATAGAAAGAAAGAAAACAACTCTCTAGATCAAGTGATCTATATGTTAGAAGAGAATGAGAGTGTATGAGAGATTTAGTAAGAAGAGGGGCGAGTTAGAATGAAGAAATGGCTCTCTATTTATAGGAAAAAATCTTCACTGTTCCCCGGATCCCACGGATCCCTTCCACTTGGGATCCGCCTAGTGTAATCCTAGGGATCCGTGGGACGCTCCTCTTTGCCCATGAGGTTTTTGGTTATGGGTCATGGGTTATGGGTTGGTCCATGGGTTTTCTTTAGATTCAATGTATCTAAGTATACATTGTATCTAGCCAACTTGGGTATGGGTTAAGATCCATGGGTTATGGTCCATGGGTTATGGTTTTTACCCATCCTAATAAAAAATTACAACAAATGCTTAACTATTGATATTCTTAAAAACACTAACTTCTTTAGTGCCCTAACCAAACAATGCACGATTCCTTCCATTTACCTACAACAATTTTGGAAGACCATCACTTGGGACAAGATCACTGCCACTTATTCCTGCAAACTTGATGATAAGCAACTAGAAATCACATATGACATTCTCAAGAAGGCCCTAGGAATCACACTGTGACCCCACCATGCGACCGCCTCCACCTAGTGCGGAAGAGCTAATAGTCTTTATGATTGGTTTGGGTTATCAAGTTGGCATATCAAGGGCTTGATATCATCCTTTGGACACATGTATCAACCACGGAGAGCCATAACTACCATTCTCAACTTATGCTTATCCGCAAAACCTGGGGTTCGATAAAGTAAGGATACCTATTACTCAAATCCTATGGGGTCTCGTCAATGGGGTGAACATCAATGTCTCGGAACGTATTTGGGAAGAATTATCGCTGTCAATGAACACATTTATCACCGATAGAACAAGCGTTGAGAATCAAGCTCAAGGAAGAAAGAAAGTACACAAACTTGTGATTCCTAGCATCGATTCTCGAAGCATCCGATTGCAATGCACTCATAACTTCAATCCTAGGAGTGAATCAATCCTCCATAATGCTAAGGATGAATTTGTTCTGGGTAATCTCAAATACATTGCCAGAGGTGTCAATAAGGAGATCTTTGGTTTGCAAATTCCTGATGTTCTTCTCATTGACGATATTAAGAAGACCGACTACTTCAAATTATACAAGAAAAGGGCATCCAGATCCAATGTTGATGACACTCCTAATCCCTCACAACCCAAATCTACAAAGTCTACTTCGAGCACAAAGACCTCATATGCTTTGCCCCTTCCCAAGAAGAGCGTGATAGATCTCAGATCTCTAACACTTCATCACAGAAGCAGAAAAAGAGAAAGAATGATGTTGAAAAAGAAAATGTTGGAGGAACCGAGACACCAAAGGGTGACAGTCAATTGATTGATGAAGACGATGCTAACTTGCAACAAGGAATTAAACAAAGCCTGGAAAGCTTGAACATGAGGCCACCTGTTGGAGGTGTTGTGTTAAGAGAACCTGAGCCAATGCCAAGTCAAACAACCTCAATCACTCAAGATAAAGGGAAAGAGATTGTTGGTGCAGAAGCGGAACGATCCGCTCACATGCTTCTGACCATCTCTTCTTCACCATCAAGAACTACCACTCAATTTGAGCTAAAGAAAAGAAGTGTTGAATCATCTTCAGCTCAAAAACAAACTAGATTGGAAAAGGAGGTATCCGAAACACATGAAGAAACTCCTGCATCAAGTGATACCCAATCAGATAAGAATGACGAAGAAGAATTGCTAAAAGACTCACAAGAGAACCTTGAGTCAAGATCTGATGAACACCTGCACTTGGAAGAACCAAACCTGTCTACTGGTTCTCTATCCTCATTGAAGAACCTAGATACAGACTTCTCTTTCGGTGATCAATTCTTAAATGACAAACCCACAAATACAGAGTCTTTTAAGCAAGGTGATGAGAAAGAAGACGCTGAGTCCATGTATACAATTGTCATTCAAAGAAGACACATCAACCATTCCTCCGATGTTCAGCACTCTACTCATACAGCAACCGCATTCCACCTCCCAAACCGCCAACAACCTGCACTTCCACCACCAACCAGCTTAAAGATCTATCTCTTGAACCAAGAGTTGCAAGATTCATGCGACACGGAAACTCCACCGCATTCACCACCTCAAATACTTACATCGATCAATTGCTCGACAAAGCAAAGGAACGTAATTGAAGCTCTTGAGAGACAACGCCAAAATCACCAATGCCCTCGAGAATCGTGGTCTATAGGTTGGAGCACCTTAACTTTGATGAAGGGGTAGCGCACGCCATTGAAGCGTTAAGTTAAGGATGTTGTAGAATGGGCAATGCACGGGGCTCCACCGCTTCAATGATTCAAGGACTTGCCCATTGCCGATATGAGAGCATTACGCTCGCAGATAAGATGTACGATGCTAATGAGCACAAGGATGAGGTACATAAGAAGCTATATGAAGCACTTAAAGAATCAATTAAGCACGACAATCATGTACGATTTTAAAGGACATTGGAGAAAGGGAAGCTAAGAAGAAAAGGAGGACTGGTGTTGGGAGAAGTTGCGTAAAGGTCCTAAAGATCCTCCTCCTCTATCCTCCAATTTGGTGGAGCCGGTACTTTCCGTAATGGTGGATCTTGGAGCGAACGACCACTACACCTCCACCACAACCACCATCATCACCACCAAAACCTTCAAATCAACCTAGTTCATCCAGTGATCAAGGAACTCATAAGAAATCTGCAGCTTGGACCACCGTTGATTCAAGGTTCACATCAACATCTTCTACTATTCCAGAAGCTCAAGTACTTCATGAAGAATCATATGTCATGGCAGAGTCAGAATCCGATGATGATGATGCATCCACCAAACATATCCCCATGCCATCTGAAGATGATTGGTTTGATGCATACATGTCAGGTGAACGCTCTAATACCACTAGAGTTGCACCTTCAAAAGATACAATTCAAAGCTGGCTCACCAAAGAGAGGCCTCAAACTCCAGAACCTTCATGGTTCATCTCAGAGTCTGACACGATGATTCCTGACAACAACTGGGCCTCAACAATCACTACCAACTATGAAGCCCGGTGAAGACTCACTTCTTCACATCACGCGGGAGATATGGGCTGCTTTATGAAGTGGTTTTAGGAAGGGAATCTCGCCCATCACTCCAAAGGATCTTGAAGGACAAGCATTCGAAATTGTCAAAGTCTTTCACTGATGCCAATCGGCTTCAATACCGGATGGAAGAATGTCATAAGATGTCGAGTGATCAAGTAGATGAGCAGATTAGCCGCTTCAATGTGAACATGCCTCTTCCTCTGGTGGTGAACCCGACAAATGACCATTCGCCCGAAAGTTCTTCTTCAACCATGACCTGGACTATCTATGTGCTCGCACATCTGAAAAAAGACCAAATTTTATCAATTTCAAAGATGAAAGTCGCTACCTACACAGATCCGGTCTTGGCGGATGGTACCGATCAATTATGGTCCGACAAAGAACATGTGTATGACATCGAGGCTTCATATGGCATTTCATTGGTGGTTAAAAAAGAAATTCTACATTGAAAGACATGGAGTCGATAGAAGACGCAAAGTCATTCGATCCAAGCCGAGGATTCTAAGTGTTGTCAATATAGAAATCTTCCCAATCTATGGCTATGATTATATGAAGAAGATTGTTCTTCAAGAGCGACTTGAAAGATTACGTGATAGAAGAAAACGACTTCAAACATCTGTTGCCAAATGACTTTGAAGATCTCTATCTTTTAAACCTTCAAGGACACCTTGATCACCTACCTCTTCGTGAGAAGAAAGCTCTCTCGCCGCCGCCAATCTCGGATCGAGACTTGGTCATTCGAAAAGGGTTGAGGATTTTCGCTAGGAATGGAAAGCTATCGGACTCCCAACCTAACAAGACGCGAATGGGAAGCCTCGGACTTGAATTTCACCACTAATATAAAGTGATTGACACTCCTAGAGCCATCATCTTTTACCGCCGATACGGACAAGAATGCTAATGAGGCTATGTGAGCTATACAAGTTCGATGATGGTACACTTAGGATGGTTGAACAAGAATTGAACTCAAGAGTGAAGGAAATCAAAATTGACATGAAGCCGTGGAACAAAACAAGATTCTCGGTCGAGCAGGATTTAAAGATGTGTGAAGAGTTTGTGGCTGCAATTGGTAGAAGACTTAAGACTAGAATGATTTTTTGCAGCCTTGAATGTTTTGTGGGTGGTAGACTTCGTGAAGGTCACTACAAGCTGCTTCAAAGAACTGAATGAAGACATCTTCCGAAGTAGTTTCTCGCTTTGTATTTTTGTTATGTAAAATGTGGTGTATGTAATATGAACAACTATAATGTATACAGTAGTGATAGGTTATGTATTGTGGATTCCCTTTTATCTAAAAGGGAACTTCAGTGTAGTCCACTTCAGATCTTATAAAACCGGACATATTTTTCTCCCACAAAGTTTTATTTCATACATATTTAAATCACTTGAGATCCAAAATCTTAAAGGATTTGAAATTTTTGATCTGGCAAGAAAATGTGATATAAATATGAAAGATGATAAAAGGTGACCATTTATGTCTCAAAGTGCATACTGCTCTCTATTATATGCTAAACTCTTTCAATCTCGAAGCACATATTGAGGGGGAGCATTTCAAAACAAATAAAAACCTTCAAGGTACAAAAACTTCTATGTTTTAACATAATGTACCTTGATTGTGCGTTGAATGGTTTCTAAATGTTGGTAATTGTGGTTGTACTTCAAAAGATCTCTTTCCTCTATGTGATAAAATGTTTTCAAATATCCAATGCACATATTGAGGGGGAGAATTTACCAAGAAAATCGAATGGCTTTTTCTAAAGAAATTGTGATCAAGAAATTATTTCAAAGAACTCTTGCCTCCATGTGCTAAACAATTTCAAGATTATATGCACATGTTGAGGGGGAGCATTTCTAAAATGATCAAAACTACTAAGGTACAAAATGCTTTGATCTCGTATCACAAGTACCTTGATTGTTTTTTCCAAATGATTTTTCAATTTGTTTCAAGGAAGAATGAACTGTACCAAAAGACCGACCATTTTACTTTATGAATGAAGTTATAAGGATGATGAGGTTAGATACTAGTTCCCACGATCCACCTGAACCGGAAGGATCTACCCAGGGACAATCCACTAGATAGTGTAGAAGTCCTTAGGTATGATGATAAAAAGAGAAAAATGAGAATGAGAGAAGAGTCTTGATCGAGACAGAGAGCTAGTACGAGGAATAAACCCAACAAGGTTCTAGTTATGAAGTCTCGGTAAGCACTGAAGGGGTTGAAGAGTGAAAAATAAATGAATGTGAAAAAGGGTGAAAAGAAATAGCCCTCCAATAATTGAACCTTAGGCGAAACCGGTTCAATACATATGCTACCTTGGTGGTTACCAAGGTAACGCGCGTATTGAAGACAAGACGCCATGGACCCAAAGGACGACCTTAGCACCTAACTTCCCAAGCTACTCAAGTTCCTCTTAAAAGGGCTTGTTTCATTCTCACGGGAACCTACATAATCTATCGACTTTCTCTTAGAGATTGTTGATATTGAAGAAGGAGACCTTCTCCCTAGTCTCTGGCATAGGAACCAAATATACACGATTGAGTCTAGAGCCACGAGATCATCAAATAAATCTCATTAGGACACTGTCTATGAAGACTCTCTGTTTCACACAATGTGGAAAGAGAGATTATATCTCATGAGTCCTACGCATTATCATAGTGGTATTGCCAAAACATCTGAGTGATATGCAAACATATTCACAATGAAGATGGAAAGCCTTCTGGAGCCAACATCAAACAAGCTCCTGGGTGGCATGTGAGATCTATTCAATAGATCAACCATGTGACAAGCTGAACGTAAACAATGGGGCTTATTCATAATTATGAATCAATCTCGTTCAGTTATGGATTGACGGATACCTTTGGAAAACCGGTCGTTGTGCTTAAAAACTCTTTTCTTTAGCACATCGACCGTGTACAAATATTTCAAAATAAAAGGTGTTTATGATTGATAATTGATTTTCATTAAAACCTTCGTTGTATTGCAAAAACTAATTTCTATTGAGCGGTGCAATACGCGATTGTTTTTCAAATCTCTTTTCATCAATCGGTTGAATCTCAATTACGCCGTTCACTCACCTCGTGTTGTCTTCTTTGAGACGCTCCTTTGAGAACAACCTAGAGTATGCGTAAAACCTCGGCTCAGTAAATTCTTCGAATTATACCGATCACGAGCGCATTTGTACTTACCGATCAACGGGAACCGTGGCCGGTACCTCAATTCAACGAAAGTGATCAAAGACACTTTCGCGGGGCTTTATTGCTAATCGTTGTATGCGTGCAGTACCGGCGTTCGACGCTGTCCCTGATCGTAATGGAGAGGTCAATCCATAGCCGCATGCTCACACAACACATTCATTTCTAAAGATATCATGATAGGTGCATCAATGGCTCTGATATTTTCACTCCATGCTTCGCTACCTTTCGCTGGTCGCAAATATCATGAATCAACTAAAGCTTCCGGCACTGATCAAAAGAAATCATGATCCAGAATGTGAGCATGTCGGTCCAAAAGTCACAACATCACATAATACCAACACCACAAAGGATGAGCTAGAGATTTATGATAGCTGATGATCTCAAAGTTGGCTCAACACTCATTATCACGTGGATCGCTTAAAGACCTCCACTTGGATTATCCAAACATGCAAAATGAAGAATCAAAGACTACGAAGCATCGAAAGCAAAGAACATGAACAAGAATCCAAGAACAATCTTAATGTAATATCTGTTTGTATTCAATGAAACTTAAGGTGACCTCCCTTAGGGGAGATTTTAGGATTTAGTAAATCCAGGCTTATTAAAGTGTCGGCCACCTCAAGTATATGTAATCGCTAGAAAGCTCTCGTAGTCGTAGTTATTTAAAGTTAAGTAGTATTTAGTTTAGTAACACCCAGTGGGAGATGAGACGGTCTTTACCCATCAGATGCCCCGATCCACGTACCGTAGGTGGCGATTTGTGTAAGACTATAAATACTCTCTACCTCCCAAGGTAGAGAGTTGGAGCTCATAATAATACTTTCATTTTCTCTTACTAAGTTCCCAAACCTCTAACTCTTTCTCTCTGTAAAAACCTTAAGGTATAACGCCTATATGTGATCATGTTTTGATGTGTTTGTGAAATCCAATATGTTACAAACAGGAAGAAAATTTAGTAATGTAGGTTATGAATGGATACCTACTGGCTGTAAATTCAATCTTAATGAGTTGTGCCCTAAATTATCTAGATCAATGCCCATTAGGAAATGGATGCCTACTGGTAGAACTATACCTTTAAGAAGTGAACATACTTTGAATGGATCTACTGTTACTACTAGCTCAACATCTACCTCTAATGATATCATTGTTTCTGCTTCTGATGTGGGTGTTCCAATCTTATTTACTAACCAAATGGAGCCCATTCTCGCATGGGGATCCCAATTGTCCACCATCCATTCTTGTCCTGGTTCAACCGCAGTTGTTCAAATCGCTTTGTGGTACCTGGACTCGTACATGCTGTTCCAAGCATATGACGGAGATCGCTCAGCGGCTCATGAACTTCGTGTGAGTAAATTTATCGGGATTGTTAGATTCGGGAACGACCATTTTGGGGCAATTATGGGTTATGGAGATTATGTGGTTGGAGATAGTGTAATTTCCTGTATACTATGTTGAAGGTCTTGGTCATAATTTGTTTTCTGTCGGTCAATTATGTGATTCTGATCTAGAAGTGGCCTTTAGAAAACATACTTGTTTCGTTAGAGAACTTGATGATGTGGAACTTTTAAGAGGAAAACGTGGAACAAACTTGTACACCATCTCTATCGAAGATATGATGAAGTCTTCTCCAATCTGCTTGTTATCAAAGGCCTCTAAAACAAAGTCATGGTTATGACATCGTCATCTCAATCACTTGAACTTCGGAACCATAAATGATTTGTCTAGAAAGTACCTCGCATTAAGAGGTTTAACCGCAGAATGAAGTATGAAAAGATCATCTTTGTTCAGCATGCCAATTGGGAAAAAGCAAGAAGTATGCCCATAAACCCGAAAACCCGCAAACTCTCGCTTATGGAAGTTCTTCATACTCTTCACATGGATTTGTGCGGACCCATGAGAGTGCAAAATATAAACGGGAAGAAATATGTGTTAGTCGTGGTTGATGACTATTCTCGGTTCACTTGGGTTAAGTTTTTAGGTCAAAGGATGAAACCCCGGATGTCATCATCAAACTTATTAAGCGACTACAGTTCGACTTAATAAACCGCCGTAATTATCCGAACGTACAATGGAACCGAAGTTTTTAACAAAGAACGAAGTCGCTCTATGAAAGCATTGGAATCACCATCAAAGAAGTGTTCCACGCACTCCTCAACCGAGCGGTGTAGTTGAAAGACTAAATCGAACTCTTGTCGAAGATGCAAGAACTATGCTAATTTTCTCAAAGGTTCCAATGTTTTCCTGGTCGAAGCCATTGCGGTACGCTTTGCTACTCCCAAAAGCGCCCTTATTCACACCTCTCATGGAAAGACTCCTTACTAACTTGTCCACAGCAGAAAACCAGATCTATCTTTCCTTCGTGTGTTCGGTACCTTATGCTATCCAACGAATGATGGTCAAGACTTAGGAAAGTTAAGAGCTAAGAGGACATTGAGTTTTGTTGGTTATGCACCAAACCGAAAGGGTTACCGAATCTACAATAAAAGAACCCGAGATATCATGGAAACTATTCACGCCACGCTCGATGAGCTATAGAGCAAATGGCTCCGGTGACAATCGTTCGACCCGATATCAACATTTATCTTGTAGTCCTATCGTTCCTCTCTTGTACGTAATCCCTCACCTGCGAGCTCCATATGTACCTCCTTCAAGAAGATTTGAAGAAACCTGCTTTGATCCAATGTTTGATGAATATTATGAACCTATTGTTAATGATCATTCTACACCATCAACAATGGCGGCTTCTAATCCAATCAACAAAGATAATCCATGTTTCAATGACTCGTCTCAAGAAACGCAGGCTACCGGATCACTTATCGCCATCCTCAAATCCTCAATCTCCATTGTACATCATGGAAATGAAGCTGCAAATTATGATGAAGATAAACCTTTTGCTACCCTCGAAGATGCTCCATTTGAGAACATATTTGCTCCGAACCATCTTCATCGAGATCTAAACTACGCTACTTGACCCTCAACAACAACCACACGAGCACCTTAGAAAATGGACATATGACCATCCATTGGACAACATCATTGGGAACCCTTCGCCCGGTATCCACCTCGTAAACAACTTGCAACCGATGCCTTGTGGTGCTTCTTCAACTCCGTACTATCTAAGGTCGAACCAAAAGACGTTAAAATAGCCATGTGAGGACATCCGTTCAATGCCATGCAAGAAGAAATTCATGAGTTTGATCAAATTGATGTATGGGAATTAGTACCCGCTCGGCGTGCTATAATCATTACTCTAAAATGGATCTTCAAAGTAAAACTTGATGAGCATGGTGATGTGCTTAAGAACAAGGCTCGACTGGTTACGAAAGGATACCGTCAAGAAGAGGGTATTGACTTTGAAGAATCATTTGCTCTAGTTGCACGTATTGAGGCAATCAGAATCTTCTTGGCTAACGCTTCTTTCCTATCCTTTTCGCGGTTCTCGTGATTTTTTGGTTTTCCGGAATATCAATGAAGAACATTGTTTACAATCCACCCCCAAATGTACACCCAAATCACCTTAGCCTACCTTGTATGCACTCACCTTTAGTGCATTATTGTTGTCATTACTAAACCCTTAGTTCAAATATCTAGTTACTTGCATGGTTGCTAAGTCGAGCCATATCTTTTGTACACAGTTTAGGGACGATTAGGACTTATGGGTAAAAAGTAATATTTTATAGAGTAACGGGAAAGAACGATAAATTCAAATTCCATTTGTCTACGTAATTAAATACTCCAAGTGTTTTGATCTTTTCAAATCGGGTCACTTAGTGTTAGAGAAATAAAAACTCAAGTGTAGGGATGCTACTATAAATCTCTTATATTTTGATGTTATCGTAGAGGATGGTAGAGTAAAAACGTATGAAAAAAAATCGAAAAAAATAAAGTGTTAAAAAAAATGAACAATGAAGAAAAAACATACGGGTTACCATCCTACATCTTTCTTTATATTTATATTTTTAAATTTATGTTTGTTTTGTTTCAAGTTATCTAGTTTAGTGAGTCGAGTCTTGGCTTAGCAACGCCACACTTTACATGCTTGTAACATAAGATTTTTGACTTGCCACCACTAAATATCCCCTATCCAACAAAACCCTTTGTTTCCCTACCCTAAGCCTAACGTTACAACCCTTGTAAATACCTCTTAGATAGTTGTTCCTAGGTGATTACGCCAAAGCGGTGGAGGTTTGATATATTCTCAAGCTTATGGTAATCTATGTACTATGTCAGGTAATGAGTGTTTATCTTCCATTTCCATTCGTATTATATTTCATATAAACTCGAGAGATGAGAGAATCCAAACACCACTTGTGAGGTGCTAGTATATAATTTTCGTGCTTGTTATGACTATTGTGGTGCTTTTACTTGTTATAACCTATTTTAAACCAATGCTTCATGCCCCCTAACTTATAAATTGATTGGTCAAAAGCACATTTGCTTGAGGACAAGCAAATATCAAGTGTAGGGATATTTGACAAGGATTTAAAACATACGCTTTTAGGGGGTCAATTAAGCCCTATTTCGACACATTTTATATCGATTCTTTGCTAATTTCGTTCCTTTTACTTTTTAGGTCTTTTGAAAGCAAAATGATGGAATGAAGCACATTTGGAAGAAAAGGAGCAAATACATGAAGAAAATGGCAAAATCAAAATCGAAGCCACTCAAGATCGACAAGCGATTTTTCGACGGCCCCATCCAAAGGGCGACGCCATCCCTCTATGAAGACTTGATCAAAACATGCACGCGAAGGCTCAGTGAAAATTCTGGTCTTACAACCTGGCGGCATCAAGCTTTAATTATGGAGGGCGTCACTCACAGTTTTCACCTCAGACGTCCCAGTCGATGTCTCAACTAAAAACCGACGGCGTCACAACTCTAAGGTAGCCAGGTCCCCATCGATGACTGGACCGCACAAAATGCTAATGGCGACATGACGCCCTGTTGGGTTCAGTAAATACCCAAACCCCTTAATTTAGGATTTGAAAAGAAAATAACCTAAGTGTTTAGACCGTTAAACACTAACAAGTCACCGAAAGTGCATAGTCTCTCGGTGAGCCACCTTCGAGGATACTCAAGATGAGGTGAAGAAGAAGTCTCTCATTTCGTAAAGGCGGAACTTAAAGGGGTGAAGACCGAGTCAAGAAGAAGATGGTGGATTCATTGAGTGATGACAATAACTCACTGAATCCCTAAGACTCCTCTCCAACTACTTACATCAAGACAAACCAGAGTAGAAGACCAAGGATATAAAGATAAGAATGGCAGGGATTAGGCGGGGATAAGTTTGAATCGATAAGACGGTTAGCCTTAATAGTTTTATTAGAAGTGATGGTCATTCACGATTAGGAACTTTGTAACGTGTTAGATATCGTGATAGAATAGTCAAATGCTCGTGGATTGGGCTAAGCTAGTTGGGCCAAGTTATGTTAAGCTAGCCTTGTCTAGTTCGCTAAACCCAAGCCCAATCCAAGTCCATCTCACGCCCATGGCCAAGCCTTAGGGCATCTTCTACTTGTACTATAAATACCCCTCAAGTATATCATTTGAGGGGTGTGCTTGAGTGTGTGTGTGTGTGTGTTTTCCCTTGAAGCAATATACAACTTATTGTTTCATCTTTCTTCTCTCTACCTCTCTAAACATATACACGAATTCATATTCAAGTCACCGTTCTTTTCCTTTCTTCTTTATTTACGCATAAGTTTTGGTTTACGGGTTATACTTGTGTTGGGTTTGTTTGGTAAAGTGATAAGGTATACTGATAAAGGGGTATGACAATTGGTATCAATCGCCAACAATGGTTTAGAGTGTTCAGTGTTTGTTTTGAAGGGTTACGCATAAGCTCAATGCTTTACATATTTGAAACGCTTAAAGCTTTCATTTTTCACCAAAAATTCAAGATTCTTGTGGTTTAAGGTTTATTTGGTGCTAAAGTTTCGCTTTTGCAAAAGTTCCAAGCTTTACGTGTTTTTCTTCATTTAAGCTTGTATTGGTTATTGGTCATTTCTACTCATAACTTTTCTAAGCACTGGGTGAAAAGGTCAACATTTTGTGTTATTGGAGTGTTTTTAAGGATATCCGCAAGCTAAATCATTTGAATCGTTGGAAATTTCTTACGAGTAGAAGTCAAAAAGTCAAAACCCTAGTTTCTACTGTAAATTTTCTAAGCACTTTGGGTGAAAAAGGTTAACATTTTTGTGTTATTCGAGGGTTTTTAAGGATATCTCAGGCAGTTTAATTTGTTTGAATCGCTGGAAATTTTTACTAATCGTTGGAAATTTTTAACGAGTAAGTCAAAACCCTAGTTCTACCTCGTAAGAAAGTCAACTACTCATAAGTTTTCTACCAGAACTTTTGGTGAAGAATCTTCATGAGACTACTACTCGCTTCCTCACTTGGATAAGTGTGTGGAACACTTCGATTTTGTGGATATCCCTTATCCGGACAAGTAAAGGATTTTGGTTCTAACCATAGTTTACGATAAGCTAAAAGCTTACGAGTAACTCCACGCATAACTTCACAATTACGCTGCAAGGTTTACGAGTAACTTTTGTTCACGATAAGCTTAAGGTTACAGAAGATACTTTCACGATAAGATCCTACGCCTAAGGAATCCTACTTCAAGCTTCCACGCGATAAGATCCTACGCCTAAGCCATTCTACTCAGAACCACATCCTACTGCAACCACATCCTACTCTCAGAATCATCCTACTGCAACACATCCTATCAGAACCATTTCACTGTAACTTTCTGCTTTACTAAGGTTTAAAAAAAAAAAAAAAAAATGGTCAATTTTTACGAGATTCAAATTTTGGTTTAACAAAGGAAAATTTTGGTCAAAAATTCAAATTGGGCCTAAATTCAAATTTTTCGTCAAATTTTAGGCCAAAATTGTCATAACTCAAATTTTCATAACGCCCTAGAATTGATTTTTATAGTGAATTTCAAATTTTGGGCTTAAAATTTTTAGAACCAAGGTTACGAAAATTTAATTTTCGTAAACACCTCAACCGAAGCTTAATCTTCATCAAACACAACTCCTTTATCGTTGAATCGATCCTACATCAACTTTATCGTATCATACCTTCATCAATGGCAACTCAACAAGACATTCATGCACCAAAATAAAACCGACCTCCTATGTTGGCAAAAGGTGGTTATCTTCAATGGACAAGTCGAATGCTCCGCTACATCAAGACCAAACCTAATGGCAAACTAATGATTAAATCCATTCAGGATGGACCCTTCAAGCCTCGACAAGTTCATGTCCTCGAAATGCCGATGCAACACCTCCCATCCCACCATCCTCTCATCTTCAAACCTAATCGAATACACCAAGAGGATCGAAACAAGTCGATGCGTATGACATGGCACCACATTGTCCAACCGGTTTACCAATAGACATTTTTGTCAGCAGAGACAGCCAGAAACCGCCGATATGTGGGAACGGTTAGACGGCTATGTTATGGAACGTAAATTGGTAAACAAGACATGGAGAACAAGCCGCTAACTAATGGGAGAAGTTTATCTACACCGTGAGAATCCATTGAATCATACTATGGAAGGTTTTGCACTTGATGAATGAGCTTATCGACAAGTTGGCACCCGTAACAATCGCTCAAAACATCAAGTTCCTGAATAATCTTCCGTAAGAATGGGGACATATGTCACTATTGTCAACCAAACAAAAGACTTACATCGTGAACTTTGATCAACTAATGATTTTCAAACAAACCAAGTCAAGTTTAATCGTCGTGCAAGAAAGATTAGCAAAGAATCATGATTCATTGGCACTCATTGCAAAGACTCAAACCATAAAGGAATACACAACAACAAGCTTCATCATCTTCCAACAACAACTTCAAAGAATACATTCCACAACCACAACAACAATTCTATCCGTGATCAACAATGAACAAGGAATCACCGATCATGAAACTCACTCATGTAGAAGTTTAATCTTTGCAATGATATTTTCTTTATTGGATAAAGCATTTAACAACAAGATCGGTAATCATGGCCCGTATCGTGGTAATCACCGGTCAAGATGTTGGAAATCGATGGGATGAATGTTGGGAATAGAGCAAATGGGTAATCGTAATGGAAATGTTGTTTCAGTCGCTGGGAATTATGGAAATGTGAATCGTGGGGAATCGATGCAATATGCGAGCGCTTGATGGACATCAAGGGGTCGACAGAATCGAATATGGGATATCAAAATGGGAATAACTGCTTATGACTTCGCTCGTAATGCTACCAACCTCAAAGACAAGATTGTGATCTAGTGTCAACCGACTACGGCTTGAAAAGATCCAAGACATGTTGATGTTAGCGTAAAAAGAAGAGTTGGGAATTGAGTTGATCACGAGGAAATCAAATTGTGTACCCAAAATGGGAAGATAAAGCAAACGATAATGCAACCTCCACCATACAATCAATCAACAGACAACATCAAGCTGTACTTATGACACAACCCTCGCTCACACATATTCACTCAATGAGGTACCAAATTGCTTACTCATGAGAAGCCACATTCGTGTCTCCCAACCTTATTATGACACATATGTAGGAGAGCAAGTTAATAGCAATGTTAACTCTGAAACTCCATATATGGATCCTAATGGAGGTCAAGTGATACATAATGGTGCTAATGATGAGGAAACACGTGCTTATTTTGAATCATTAATTAATCAATGTGGCATTAAAGTTGAGAAAGTAAGAACGTCAATCATGGGTTAAGGTCAATAAAAATTGACCGCCGAGCTTGAGAGTTACAAGGAGCACGCCAAAGCCTATGAATTTCATACAAACAAAATGTCCTAATTAGAAATTGGTTATCGACTTGCAAGAGAACAACAATTGCAACTCAAGTATGACACACTTGATGTGAATCTGAATTTGAAAATTAAATCTTTAAACAAGGAAATTTCTGATCTAAACAACCAACTTTCTAAACAAAAATATCGTTTTCTCGATCTTGAAAAAGAAAAGAAACAGCTTGATTGTCGATTTTTCAAAACGAGAAGATTCTCTTCGATGAAATTTCGATAAAATGAAACTATCAAAAAATTTGATAATTTGCTTCTTACAACGGGTCATTCCGCTAAAACAAACAAGATGCTTTCTAATCAAGTAAATCCGATTTTTCACACTTCACATAAAATGGCTCTTGGTAACTCACTCTTCGCTCCTCAAGAAAGCTCGAAGAACTAATGTGTTGAACAATGGACAACCTTTGCATGAACCCATAATTGTTCGTGATTCTCTTGAAACGTTGGAACTATTTGAGGAGAGTAGATCAAAAATGAAACAAAAGAATCCAGATCTTAAACCCATTGATTATAAAAATGGAACAAAATTAATGGGATTACTTTTGTTAATCAAAAGAACAATCAACGCTTCCACCACACCAAGTGTTTCAAACAAAGTGTCAATACCAGCTTAAAACCAGCTTCAAAACCAATTGTAGTTTCCAAGTCTCTTTCAAATCGAACAAATGTCTTCAAACAATCCTTTTAACACAAGTGATACTAGAAGCATTTTAGACGACGTTAAAACTAGAATTGGGTATCTTCAAGAGATCTAAAACTAAAACCAATATTACAACAAACATCCGGTTTAATAGTTTTGATAATGAACAAAAGTTTTTGAAACTCTAATTGCCCTCACCGAATGCATCGCAAGGGTAATTCATGTTGAACAAGCACTTTTGAAAGAAACGAGTGACTTTGTCAAGGACCATAAATCCCTCGTAAAGCAAGCTAATGAAAGTGTTGAACACATCAAATTTTTGGAAAATTTGAATGATTCTCTTCAAGATGTTATGACTACCGATATCATGTCCATTATCTTACAAACATATTTTGTTGAAGATCATGAAAGACTCACCAGACCTCCGCAATTGTTTCAAAATATGAAAAAGCTCTTGAAAAACTTGAAAAAGAAAACGGGTCCTATTTTAAACAACTTGATCGAAAATCTGAGGAATGCAAGTATGACAAACCTGTCAGATGAGTGTGCTTACAAGGACATGAAAGAGCAAAATGATCTTTTGAGTGCTCAACTAGGAAGTCTAAAAGGAAAGGTCAGTGGATACTAAGTTTGCAAAACCATTGACTAGGAGAAAACAAATGTTCCCAAACCGTTTTCAAACCAAAATGTCTATTTCACCTCCTCCATAGTCAATGAGAAAATGATTTGTCAAAAACAAATACCCACGTCCCCTGCCTTTAAAAAGAGATTTTTAAAAGTTTTGAAAAGAAAAAGGTTTTGAAAACCAAAAGTGCTTACACTCGCATCTCTAGGATTAGTACACGGAATGTGACCAAAATCCAGCTTAAAGAATCATTTGGTTCTAACGACATGGTCAACAATCACTATCTAGAAGAAGCTAGGAAAAGCAAGCAATGACCAAAAAAGACGGAATTTAGGTGCAACATCTAGGTGATGAATTCTACAAGATTTCAAGGCACTGCTAGTAGTAGTAAACCATTACCTAGGAACTCACTACAAAAGACTAGGAATTGGCTTACATCTAAGAGTAGTTGTGCAAAAGAAAATGCTATGCCCTTAGAAAACATCACTAGGAATTCTAAGTCTTTTTCTAACAAGAATCAATTTCCAAAAACTCAGTGACAAAGTTAAAGCCGCTGCTTAAACAAGAATATTGAATTTGTTCTACTACATGTAAAAATGTGTCTTTTCAACTAATCATGATGCATGTGCCTTACAATATCTCAAGAAAGATAATTCTCGTGCCAAGGCACAATCCACTAAGACACCAAATAGAAACAAGCCCGTTGATAAAATGTCAAACAAACAGAAACCTAATAGGTGGATCTCTTCAGGACGTAGTTTTTCCAAAATGAGTCTTCCGCAGACCGATAAGAAAACAACTCCTAGATCTTACCTTAGGTGGATACCCACGGGCAAAGTTTTCAACTCAATAGGTCTTAGATGGATTCCCACAGGAAAGATTTTTGATACTTGCTCCAACACAGATAATAGTGAAACTCATCAAGATAAGGAAGTCAAAACCACTACAACCTTTGATAGTGATCACCCTCAGTGAGGAATTGTACTTCTAACATCAAGTATTTGTGAAAACTCTTCTTCTTTGGTTGCGTGTGAATCAAATATCTTAACCCAAAATTTCATCGAGGGTTCCACTCAGAACTCTTCATTCTCTCTATCTTCTATTTTTGATTTTCCATTTCTTTTATAAAACCAACAAAAGCAAAATACAAAAATAGAAAAATTTTTCAAAAATACAAAAACAATATAAAATCAAAAATCAAAAATATTCTTCTACCACATGTCTCTCAGATAATCGATATTCTCAGACGCTTTCTAGAAATGTCATTCAACAATGATACGGTATGTACGATGCTTGAGCTTAGAGTTCTTTAAATGTTTTCTAAAACATGTCGCTTCTCAAAATTTTAAAATAATGGTTTTCGGATACTTCAAGACGAACCCCGACTAAAATGATGACTTTTGATTATTTTATCAAAACTGTTTTCATAGAAAATGTAGTGTACGCAAAAATTGTACATTTAAAATGGTGAGAAATCATCATCATCTTGAGCACCTTTTTCAAGATTGTTCAAAAGATTTTCAAAATCTTTCAAAATATTTTGTGCTCAAGATAACTCCCTCTAAACCCTTAATTGATTCCAAATTCTGAAGAAAAATATTTTCTTTTAAGGGGAGTATTAAAACAAAATTTTTCCAAAATTCATGCTAAATCTTTCTTCCAAATGATTTTTGAAAACATATCTTTTAATCATTTTGTTTCAAAAACATCATGGATATGCTATTTTTGAGGGGAGAAACGTGATTAAAAGGTGATCAAAAATGTTTTATGATCGGTGTTTGAATCACAAATGAGCTCGACTCACCGAACCAATGAATTGACGATAATATAAAGTCAAGCATCAAAGACTTGTTCCCGACTGAATAATTTCAAGTCGGGTCTAACCAAGGATGTAAATGTCTCTCAATAGGACATGTCTAAGTAGAATGTACCATTTCGAAACTTTCTATGGACTTGACCAGACGGTAATAATTTCAAGCTAGTTCTCTAGTGATGTAAACGTGTCTCGAATCGGTCTAGTTCATTTAAAGTCGATCAATTCAAAATTGCGAACTCTACCCTCTCTGCGTAGATTTCTAAAACAATATAAGCATATGTGAAGGGGAGTGTTTCAAAACAAAACTCTCGGTGTTAACAAAATGTTTTGATAATCATAAATATTTTGAGAGATTTTCAAGAAAGAGGTTTTATGGCAACAATAGGACAGCCATGGAGTTATAAGGTGACTAAGGATAGGAAATCCATCCTATGATCCGCCAGAGCCGGAGGGATCTACCTAAGGACAATACCCATAGTTAATATTAAAAGTCCTTAGGTATGATTGAAAAAAAAGGAGTAATGTGAGAAAGAGAAAGAAGGTTGAAGAATTAAAAGAAAAGTAAAAGAAAGGGTGAAAAGAAATAGCCCTCCATATTCAACCTTAGCGTAAACCGGTTCACATATGCTACCGTTGTCACTAGATGACACTGTATTGAAGACAAAGACGCCATGGACCCAAAGGACGCATCAGACTCTAACCTTCTAGCCACTCAATTCCTCTTAAAAGGATTTGTTTCATTCTCACTGGAACCCTACATTATCTATCGACTTTCTTAGAGATTGTTGGTATTGGAAGGAGACCTCTCCCTAGTCTCCGCCAGAAAACCAAAATGCACTTATTGAGTCTAGAGCCACATCAAAAGATCTCATAGGAACACATGACATGACATCGCTTGTTGTTCATCAATAAGGACACAAGTGATATATTCTAGAGTCGTACACAGATCTTAGCAATCGCCGTAACATTTATGAGGTTTCACATTTGTGATCTTCGTTGATTGAATGGAAACTCCCTGCCGTGGTCAACATCAAGCGCCCTCGACAGCAGGGTCACTGTAACCTCGTGGATTACGCTTAGTGTGTCTCAAACGGTCTACGTGGGGAGGTGATACTTGTACCTCAAACACTCATCCGAATCAGATGTACTTTGGTATATCGCTTATCTCACTTGTGGGACTCCACCAGAACGGCCTCTGGAGAATAAGAGATGTTTTCACACTATGCCGTTAACACCCTCAAATTCAAACTTGTAAGTGCCGAATCCGCTTATTACTAACTCGTTTTTATGTTTCTTCTTAATGGAAGCTCGAGCGGATGGATCGTAGATTCTCTACATGCTCATACCAACAACACATGAAAGTTCTCAGCAAAATCAATGGAAACATAAAGTTAAAATTGATTCGCCAATGTCAAAGAATCTACAAAGGTTAAAGACTCGAGAACTTCATCATTGGTAATTCAAAGTCAAATAGAAGTGTGAGCATGGTGGAGAAAGACGTGGAGACACCTAACCAACGAAGTTGACAACGGCACACAACCACATTATCTCGATCACAAAGCATGAAGGAACAAAGATTCAAGACTATTCTATATCTACACACAAAGTTCAAGCTCGAGAAAAGTAAAGACCTTATCAAGTGGAGCATCTTTTGAATGACCACCCTTGGGGAGATTGTTAGCCTTAATAGTTTTATTAGAAGTGATGGTCATTCACGATTAGGAACTTTGTAACGTGTGTTAGATATCATGATAGAATAGTCAACGGGCTCATGGATTGGGCTAAGCTTAGTGGGACAAGTTATGTTAAGCTAGTCTTGTCTAGTTCGTGAAACCCAAGCCCAATCCAAGTCCATCTCACGGCCCATGGCCAAGTCTTAGCATCATCTTCTACTTGTACTATAAATACCCCTCAAGTATATCATTTGAGGGGTGTGCTTGAGTGTGTGTGTGTATGTTTTCCCTTGAAGCAATATACAACTTATTGTTTCATCTTTCTTCTCTCTACCTCTCTAAACATATACACGAATTCATATTCAAGTCACCAAGTTCTTTCCTTTCTTTCTTATTTACGCATAAGTGTTTGGTTTACGTGGTTATACTTGTGTTGGGTTTGCTTGGTAGAAGACTCCAAGGATATAAAGACTCGAAGAATGAGCGGGATTAGGCGGGATAAGTTTGAATCCGATAAGACGAAGTCCTTATCAACCAAAGTCAACTTTCCCTGAATGGCAAACGATTAGGCTCAGTGTCATCACTGACCTTTGGAAAGCAGTCTTGTCTCTTACCTAAAATAGTCTTTGTAAACAGAGACAAAATACATCATTATTTTGTCTTCTGTAAGTTGTCAGTTTGTCACTTAGGAAAGAGTTAAAACTCATACTTGTATAAATAGCATAAGAGATGGAGTGAAAGATTAAGCTTGTGAATTATAAAAACACACACACACGCAAGCCATCTTTCACTCCTCCAAATACAACTTAATCCCTGAGATAGCTCAGTGGGCACTTGTAGTTGTGCTCGACTTAGCCCTGAGCTTCGGAGGAGTTACCAACCTTTGTCATTTCAATCCCAAGTACTATTCCGCAAGTACTTGGGTAATGTATTCTTGTTTGATTTATTTCTAATAAAGAATATTATGTTGAAAATTAATCAGTGTGTTTAATTACATCTTATCAGTCATAGATTCACTATTAACTTGTTTTTAATACTTTAAATTGTTTTTACGATAGTGAATAGGGAACAACAAGTGGTATCAGAGCAAGGATGATTATAAAACCTTTTTTTTAAGCCGCTCTAAACGTTTTTAAATCAGGATCCTTATGGCTGAAATTGATGTACCCCAACTAGTCGATAAAAAGGGTGGAGCTTATTCAGTTGTTGCCCCTAGACTTGAAGTTGGTAAATTCAACAAATGGAAAAAGCATATGCTTTGCTATTTGATTGGGATGGAACCTTATTATATCAAGTGTATAAATGAAGGTCCATTTATCCCAAATACTGCAGAAGGTTTGCCTAAACCTGAAGCTAAGTGGACTCAGGATGAGAGGAGAGTGGTCAACCAGGACCAAAGACTCAAAGTATCATCATATCATGTCTTCCTAATGATATTATGGAGTCAGTTATAAGCTGTAGTACAGCTAAACAAACCTGGGATGACCTAGTTCATAGCCATGAAGGCCCATTCGATACCAAGGAAAATGGATAATGGACCTCAAACTTGAGTATAACACCTTCAGGGCTAAGGACTCAGAAACTCTGTCTCAAACTTACACCGGTTCAAAACTCTTTAAATGAACTGTCAAATGATGGTGTTAAGTTGTCCAAACATGAATTCAATGTTGGTTTTGTCAAGTCTCCCCGAGAAGTGGTTGAATTTCTCTCAGTGGACTTAGGAATGCTAATCATATCCGAATCTTGAACTTCCGAAATTTATGGGAAATTTGTCTATGAGGAAAAACTCATCAACAGACGATACCCTGACTTAAAAAAGTCTCGGGAAGTCAAGAAGTCCCTGACCACCACTTCATCACCAATATCAACTGCTTTCTTTTCTAACAATGTGGTTCAAGATTTCCAACAAAATTCAGATGATGAGCTTGATGAGAGATCAAGTGAGGAGTACCTAAATGACCTGAACGTTGAATTTCAGGAAAGGGCACTCCTTGCTAACTCTCGGAGGTTTATAAAAAGAAACAAAAGTTTTTCAAATGCTAAAAGAAATGAGGACATTGAATGCTTTAAGTGTCACAAAAGAGGTCATTTTGCAAAAGATTGTTTTTCAAAAACAATTTCTGAACCCTCGTATAAACCATCAAGGTCAAATCAGTCCTCAGGCTTTAGCAAATTTCAACCAAAAATCTATCAGTCTCATCAAAATTTTCAAAACAAATATGATCAAAACAAAACTGTTGATTTTGAAGCTAAGTATAGAAAAGTCAAAGCTAAGCTTGCATTGCTTGAGGCCAGTCCCTCTAAAACAACAAAAAGTGTTCAATCTATGCAGGGTAAAAACAAAGGCCTTGTTGCTAAAACCGTCGACTGGGATGAAGAGCCAGTCTCATCTGATGATGAAATGGTACATGCCAGTGCACTGATGGCCCTCTCAGAAGAGGACAAGCTAGCTTTTGGGAAAAATCATGCCAGGAATGGAGAGTGGGTCAACATCATAATGAAGAAGGTAAATATTTTACTTTATATGGATGATGACTCTGATTGGCAGTCCTATATGAACTATATCAATGTTGACCTTAAGTTTGTAGAAGAGCAACGATTAAATCTTTTTTCAAAATATAACAAGCTAAGTTTTGAACTAAACAAGTGTAGGAATGAACTGTTTCTTTTAAAACAAAATAAGCTTGAGGCTATCACTTTGCAAATTCAAAACACTGAATTAGTCAAAAGAAATCAGGCTCTTCAAGATGAACTTAAGAAAGAAATGATATCATTGCTAGTTGACGCTAAGAATCCAAGAGTCTTTGTTGTTGTGGGAGCCCCCAGAAGCAAAAAGAGAGTCATAGGTGAAGATCATCTCCCTGACTCTCACAACAAAGACCAGTCTCCCAAATCATTTGTGTCCGGTGGCATGATTACCAATGTGTTGACTATTCCCAAGCCCAGTGATTGGATTGAACGGGTTAATCCTGATAGTAAGCTTCCTAATTTCGATTCTGGAAGAATTCTAGAGCTTGAAAGTCAAGCTCTAAAGAGCATGCTTGGACTCCGATGTGCCCAGAGTACTGAACACATCTCCGAGTCGTAAACTCAAGCACCACTTCCACCCCTGGAATCTCTTCAGGGTGCTGCTCCTAGCTCTAAGCTTACTCCTTTACAGTTCAATCCACACTCACCAAAAGAAAGGTCTGAACTTGGTAGAACCATCCTAAAAAGACCATCAAAACCAACTCAACAAGAATCTACCCCCACTGAGACTTCTACATCCTCTGTCCCCACTGAAGCTGATCAAATTCAGCAGCTGACTAAACTTGTGAGGAAGCTAACTGAAAAGATGGAATCTATCGCATCTATTCAAAAGTTCCTGAATCAATCAAGCGCACAAAGTCTTAATTATGAAATAATGCTTCCTCTAGTTCCTCAAAGTCAAAAACCACCACCAAAACCAAGGTGTGATCTATGCCACTATACCATCATACCACCGACAATTGTTATAGAATCCTTTTTGTATGATCGCAAAAAGGATGATCACAGAACTTCTGATCACTTACAATATGTAAGTTCTCTCAGTAAAGCAAACTATACCAAAGTTGGTCATAAGTATGCTTCAACCTCCAAATCTGCTCAAAAGTTTAGAGCAAAACCCTTTCCTCCTTGCCCTCACTGTGGCTTTAATGATCATCATCCTGATGATTGTCTCATGAACACATGCTGTGATATTTGCGGAAATCCAGCTCATGAGACATCCTAGCATGACAGTGTCATCCAAGCAAGGAGAAGTTCCAAGCAACCCAAAATCACTGAGTCATCCCCAGTCTCCAAATGCAAAACCTGTGGTAGCACAATGCACTCAACCACTGACCATGAGTCAATTGCCAAATTCAAACAGACCTTTAAGCCCAAACCCACTAGTATGTGGGTCAGCAAGAGAAACTAATCCAGATTACTATTTGTGTAGGGACACGCCAGGGAGCCTATTTGGCATCTAGATAGAGGATGCTCAAGAAGCATGACTGGTGTTAAGGAGTATCTGCACAAATATGTAAAGGAACCAGGACCCAAAGTAGTATTTGGTGACAACTCATCATGTCCCATTGAAGGTTATGGTTCAGTTTACTGGAATGGAATAGTTTTCTCTAGAATAGCTTATGTCAATGGTCTCAAATACAATCTCATCAGTGTCAGTCAACTATGTGATGCTAAGTACATTGTGCAATTCAATGACAAACAAGGCACCATTTTTAATGCCAACAAAGAAGTTGTGTTGATAGCTCCTAGAAGAGATGATGTTTATGTCTTAGACATGTCAACACTCTCTCAAATGGAACTTGTCTCTTTGCCAAAGCCACTGAAACTATCAACTGGATGTGGCACAAGAGACTCTCACACTTAAATTTCAAAAACATCAACAACTTGGCAAAACAAAACAAGGTCCTTGGCTTACCATCACTAGTTTTTGAAAAAGATAAACCATGCTCACCTGTGAAAAGACAAACACCAAAGAGCATCTTTCAAAACAAAACAAAATTTCTCAATCAAAAGTTGCCTTCACCTCCTGCATATGGATCTCTTTGGACCAGTCACCCTAGATCAATCCAAAGATGAGAAGTATACACTTGTCATTGTTGATGAGTTTTCAAGATACACTTGGGTATACTTTTTTTTCCAAAAAGAGTCGCACTGACACTATAATGTCATTCATCGGGAACATTGAAAACCAGAATGACATTATTGTTAAACAAATCAGAACTGATAATGGTACTGAGTTCAGAAATGAAGAGCTTGAGAGTTTCTGTGATGAAAAGGGAATCTCCCAAAATTTTTCATCTCCTTACACCCCTGAACAAAACGAGGTAGCTGAAAGGAAAAACATAACTCTCATTGAGGCAGCAAGAACCATGTTAAATGGCTCAGCTCTATCAAAACATTTCTGGACTGAAGCAGTCAAAATAGCCTGTTACACTCAAAACAGGTCAATCATTGTCAAAAGACATAACAAAATCCCATATGAGATATTCAAATGTAGACTTCCTGATATCAGCTACTTTCATGTGTTTATTCTTAACCACAAGGATCATCTAGGCAAGTTTGATGCTAAAGCTGATGATGGATACTTTCTAGGTTACTCACTGATCTCCAAAGCCTTCAGGGTATTTAACACAAGGAGAAAACAAGTTGAGGAAACCTTTCATGTCACCTTTGATGAGAGTTCAGAAAGTATCAGATTCACAAACACCTCAGTGGAGGAAATAGGAATTGATAACTCATCAAGATATCCTCCTTATGAGTATAACACTAAAATCAATTCCTCATACCAAGCTGATGCTGACATCTCATATTATGTCTTGCCTCACAACCTGTTACAACCAACTATCAGTGAATTCATTGATAATCAATCAGTATCTGGCTGATAGGTAACATCGAACCAAATGTTCAGAACCCGTGATTCATGAACCCCAACCTGAACAAGACATCTTAACAGATGCTCTTAATGATTATGTGGCTCATGCACCTGAACTCACTCCTGAGTCTCCAGTGACCTCTTCAAGCTCAGATCCTAGACCACAAAGTAAGTGGACAAAATCTCAAGACATTGAGCTTGTAAACATCATAGGTGAACCCACTGAGGGCATGCTCACTAGAAGCATGGATGCTAAGTTAACTGCAGCTTCAGCCAATGAATGTCTATATGCTGATTACCTATCAGATATAGAACCTAAAAGTGTCACTGAGGCTCTAAAACACCCAAGCTCGGTTCAGGCCATGCAAGAAGAACTTCAACAGTTTGATAAAAAAAGGTCATGACCTTGATCAAATGTCCTCAAGATGTCAATGTCATAAAATTGAAGTGGGTTTTCAAAAACAAAACTGATGAAAACGGCACTGTCATTAAAAACAAAACCAGACTTGTAGCCAAAGGTTACAGTCAACAAGAAGGCATTGACTATGATGAGACATTTGCTCCTGTTGCAAGAATGGAAGCCATCAGGTTCTTCCTTGCATATGCTACCTACATGAACTTCAAAGTTTACCAAATGGATGTAAAAAGTGCATTCCTGAATGGTGAACTCAAGGAAGATGTGTATGTTCAGCAACCTCCTAGTTTTGAGAGTAGTGAATTCCCTGACTATGTCTGCAAGCTTGATAAAGCCCTTTATGGTCTAAAACAAGCTCCTGTGGCATGGTATGAAACTCTCTCAGCCTTCCTAATTCAAAACAAGTTTGTCAGAGGAAAGATAGACAACACATTGTTTATCTACAGGACAAAACAAGATGTGATACTGGTCCAAGTATATGTTGATGACATCATCTTTGGCTCAACAAACTACACTCTTTGCAAACAGTTTGAAAAACCGATGACAAAGAAGTTTGAAATGAGCATGATGGGTGAACTCACTTACTTTCTTGGACTACAAATCGTGAAAACCGATAAAGGAATCTCCATCGCTAAGAGAAATACACCGAAATCTCTTGAAGAAATATGAGATATCTGATCGTGCCTCAGTGAAGACACCAATGGTCCCTCCTAACAACCTTGGACCTGATCTCACTGGCAAATCAGTCAATCAAACCCATTTCTGAGGGATTGTTGGCTCACGATGTATCTCATCGCCTGCACCGACATACAATTCTCACCTGTCTAATAGCAAGATATCAATCCAATCCCAAAGAATCCCATCTCACTGCAGCCAAAAGAATACTAAGATACCTGAAGGGAACTCAAGGCCTTGGACTCTACTATCCAAAGTGCTCGTGGTTTGACCTAAAAGGATATTCTGATTCTGATTATGTTGGCTGCAACATGGACGAAAAAGTACCTCGTGGTCCCGTCAATTTCTTGGAGGAAAACGTCTGTTGGAGTGCTAAAAGCAGAATCGCTGGCTATGTCTTCACCGAAGCCGAGTATATTGCTCACGCAGATGTCTGTGCCAATGTATTATGGATGAAAAGTCAACTCAGTGACTATGACATCCACTACAAAATGGTACCCATCTTCTGTGACAACACTAGTGCCATTGCTATCTCCAACAACCCTGTCCTTCACCAAAGAACCAAATACATTGATATCAGATATCATTTCATCAGGGACCACATAATGAAAGGAGACATAAAGCTTCATTTCATCCCTACTAAATATCAACTTGCTGATATCTTCACCAAACCCTTGGATGAACCTACCTCTATGAGACTGAAAGCTGAATTGGGTATGCTAGACATTGAAAGTTAGCAACCTGAAAACCAATCCAATCTCAGTGAGTTCTCTCTAAAATGATTCATCCTACCTGAACAAAACCTCAAAATTAACCCTCTCACTGAATGAGTAAGACTTATTCAGGGACCCTGACTCTTGATATTGAGCATTGAATGAGTAACTAAATGCACCAAGTATTAGTTACTTAAATGTCCTAGGTTGGTAAACACACTAATTAATTACAGGAATACATGTCTCTCTATCTTACTGTCAAGGGTCCCTCAAACTTACCCAATCCCACATGGCATTAAATGCCTCCTCTCACATGAAATATCTTATTGATATTTTATTGTTGCAAAATGCACTTTTTCGCGTAATCGCAATCGTTCCTTGAAAACCGGGATTTTACAGCGGGTAGTGGAGTGGTGGCATTAAATGTGGAAATTCAAAACGTTTTCAAAAACCAACTTTACAAATCCACATTTGTGCATAAACTACCCCTCTCATCACTCTATAAATACCCCTCACAAAATCAGTAAAAACCACACAAAGTATTTCTGCAACAAAACGCTGTCAAAATCTCTTTCAAACCCAGAAATCTTTGTGTTCTTCAAACCTTTTTTTGAAAAACCTTCTCTGTAAACCTTTACAAAAGTTTTTCATCACAAACTTGAGAGATTTAAAACTCTTTGATTATTCTTGTCAAGATATTTTTTTCAAAACCCTAAAACTTTTAATGGAAATGGCAAGAACACAATCTCTTCAGTTTGCATCACAGTGGGTAGGGGATCTCAGTAACGTTAAATTTAAAACCAATAATGTCATAGGCAATTTTGAATACCCACAAAATATCCCAGCCTATATGGACATAATGAAATTTTTGTTCAACTACCCACTGAAAACGGCCTTTGTTCAGTGTCCCTCTATACTGTACCAAAACCTCCTCAGGGAGTTTTGGGCTACAGCCACGTCCTATGACCCGTCACCCTCAACTAATGAGATAGACCTAAGACCACTCAGGGAGTATCTCATTAAGTTCAGCTTTTAATGGGGAAAGATCAGTCGCCCTGGATTACAAAACTTTTTGCACCTCAACAGGGTTAGACTACAATAAGGCAATTTATGTCGCCCATCCTGAACCCTCCACAGTGAAGGATGGGTTAAAACAAATAGTTTTGGATCCAAAATTTTTTGACAAGACCCTAGTCACCAAGAATTCATTTCCCACAGCTTGGAAGATCTGGTTCACATTTGTGATTCAGGTTCTCAGTGGGAACCACTCATCAACTGAACAAGTTAACTCTATTCAGTTGATGATGGCATACTGTTTGATGAATGGGGTCAATGTCGACATTGGGGAGATCATTTACAATGATCTCGTAACCAAGCTACTGAGCAAAACTAGGACGAAATACATTTCATATCCTAGGTTTGTCTCATTTTCTTTGCAAGTGTTACTGGGTTGCAATTACCCTCAGGAAGAAAATTTTGGTGCTATACCTGGTATCTTGAGTCAATCTAATATTCAAAAAGACCCATCCCAAGTCACTGATATTGTATTGACGGCCCATATGATTGCTGTAAACAATCAGAGGGATTCAGTGTCTCCAAACCCTGCTCCTAAAAAGAGAAAGGGGAAGTCTCAGACTGGGACTAAGACCAAACCCAAGTCTCAGGGCAGAGAGGCTTCAGGAACACTGGCCAAAAGGCAAAGAAGACCCAAGACTGATCTGACACCCACTGGAGCCCAATCATCATCCACCCCGGTGACAACGAAGGACACTGATAAATCACAATTAGTGCTCTTAGTCCCAACTACTACTCCTCAAGATCCAGAGGGAAAAATACAACCCGCTGGTAGGGGAGCGCCTTCCACTGCGCCCAAGGATGACATTAGCAAATCACAGCCTTTGTCTGAGGGCAAACTGAATGATCCCAAAGACTCAGAGGGGATCTAAACAACTGCTGATAGGGATATAATTGTCATTGACTCCGCTAAAGGCACTGGGAAACACCCATCAATGTCTCAGGGGTCTCAGGGGGACAAAGACTCGGAGGGAAAGAAACAACCCGCCGATACGGAACCCATCACCAATCCTGACTCCAGAGAAGACACTGGGAAAAACCCATCAATGTCTGAGGGGTCAAAGGGGGACAAAGACTCAGAGGGATTAATACCACCTGCTGATACGGAACCCATCACCCCCACCTTGTTAACTATTGCTGATGTTGCTGAGATACTATTTTCTGATGAGACCCATCCTGAAAGTGAAGATGAAATTATATCAGCAGGAGAAGAAGTGGATGCTGATGTTCAAGCTGAACTAGAACATCAACCTAATCCATAAGAGCCTAAGGAGTCACCATGTCAGCCTGAAGATAATGACTCTGACTCCTCTTCATCCAGTTCTGATGATTCAGCCAGTTTGATAATATTCTTCCAATCACTGAAAGGCAGCTAGTTATGTGGATCACCAAAGCTTCAAGAAAGATATATTCTGGGGTCACTGACACATTGTGGGATCAACACACTGAAGCTGCTGCAAGTTATGCTGATCTAAAGTCCGATGTGCTCACTTTCAATGCTAACACTGATGAGCACAGAGATATCATGTATGAGCATCTTCATAGATTGGATGATAACCTGACTAAGTTTCTTAAACATCTTCAGGGTTGTGGGACAAAAATTGATGAAATCAGGGACTCGGTCAAAGAAGACCCAACACTCAACTCAAAAGTGCTGGAGGCTACTGAGGCTTACTTGAATAATTCCTCAGACCTCAGTGAACTAATCAACATGCTCAAGTCTGCCAATGTTCAGGGTCTTCAATCTTCAGTTCAGTCTCTTCAGGCAACATTGGGTTCCTTGGATGCTCAGGTGACCTCTCTGGCTAAGGCATCATCCTCCATGGCTTGGAATCTTGGGCCAAGGATGACTGCTTTGGAATCATCTCAAGCTAATATGGAGAAACAAGTCACTAGTGTTCAGCAGGATACTACTGACATCAAGGCTATGCTTACTGAAATTTATCAAGCCTTCAAAGGTCAAGCCACTGAAGCTCCCCCAGTGTCCGAAGTAACTCTTGCTCTCACTCATGTTGCGGCAATAGTTGAGGGGGAGAAGACTACTGAAGATACTTCCTCTCACACTGAGGGGGAGCCAGCTCAACCAGTCCCTGCTATACTAATTTCATCAGTACCACTAACATCATCAACAACAACAACAATGACAGTGATCACACCAATAACAACAACAACACCGCCCCTGGTAGCATCATCTTCCTCAGGTCAGGATAAAGGAAAAGGCATAATGAAAACCCCTGAGCCTGAGAAGATTCCCTATATGATCGGCAACACTAAGTACCTACTTACCCCACAACAGCTAAGTGCCTACCTTGCAAAGGAAGAGAGGAAAAAGAAACTTGTTGAGGAGGAAAGAAAGAGCAGAGAAGCACTGATAAAAGTTGTCGCTGAGGAAGCTGAGAATATTGGAATTGATCCTACGAAGCTTCAAAAGGGTCAGGTTGGACAAAAGTTCAAGGATGCTCAGGCTGCTAAGATGGATGAAATGAGAAAGCAGTTGGAAGAAAAGAACAAAAGAACTGCAGCCATCAGGCAAGCAAGAATTGACCATTACAACTGGTCAATGACAAATAGAAGGCCGCCTGAGAAAATCACAGATGTCAGAATCATCCCCAAGTCCAAACCACTGGCCATGAATGTTTACAGGGGGGATGACAAAAGACACTTCGAGGTTCATGATCCCCTAAAATTCACTGACTTTAGGATCACTGAACTCGATGAGCTAGGTCCAATAATTGAAAAGAAGCAGAATGCGGTGGTTAAGGAGCTGATGAAAATGCTCAGCAAAAGATATGAAAGACTGAGGGATGCACTAGCACAACTGGGGATTCAGCCTGCCTTAAATGCACCACAAGGATCTCAACCTCAGTCTTCACAAGGAAAAAGAAAGAGGGTTGAGTTCCAGCCTGAGATCAAAGTGCCTGGACTTGAATGCAAGAGGGAGCTGCCTGAAGGTGTGAAATTTGTCAACTGTCTTGTGATTGAAAAGCCTGAAAGAGGTCTTTTCTTCATTGATGTCTATGGAAACCCAGCATTCCAAAGGTGGAGTGACATAGATCTTGTAGGAGTGCCTACAATGGCAAGCTATCTACCAGTGGCCTCTCAAATCAATACTACAGAAATGAAAGGTTCTGCAAAGACCTGAACACTAAGATTAGAGAGCACCCTAACAAAGAAGCACTCCTCAAGAAGAAGGTTAAGCTTGAAGCACTGGGGATCCATCTAGACTGACATCATTTTGCTTTATCCTTTTGTACTAGTGATAGGAACCATGTAATGTGATCAATAAAAGATGTATGTTTTGTTAAAATACTCAGTGTTTCTTATTGTATTCATTAGTACATTAAGTGTAAAAAGAAGCCATTTGCTCACTTAAACTGATCAAACACTTAGGCTATTTGTATATCCAAATAGGGGGAGACTGTTGGGTTCAGTAAATACCCAAACCCCTTAATATAGGATTTGAATAGAAAATAACCTAAGTGTTTAGACCGTTAAACACTAACAAGTCACTGAGTGCATAGTCTCTCGGTGAGCCACCTTCAGGATACTCAGTATGAGGCGAAGAAGAAGTCTCTCCACTCAGTAAGGCGAAACTTAAAGGGTGAAGACTGAGTCAAGAAGAAGATGGTGGATTCAGTGAGTGATGACAATAACTCACTGAATCCCTAAGACTCCTCTCCAACTACTTACACTGAAGACAAACTGAAGTAGAAGACTGAAGAATGAGAGGGATAAGTTTGAATCAGATAAGACAAAGTCCTTATCAACCAAAGTCAACTTTCCCTGAATGGCAAACGATCAGGCTCAGTGTCATCACTGACCTTTGGAAAGCAGTCTTGTCTCTTACCTAAAATAGTCTTTGTAAACAGAGACAAAATACATCAGTATTTTGTCTTCTGTAAGTTGTCAGTTTGTCACTTAGGAAAGAGTTAAAACTCATACTTGTATAAATAGCATAAGAGATGGAGTGAAAGATTAAGCTTGTGAATTGTAAAAACACACACATACGCAAGCCATCTTTCACTCCTCCAAATACAACTTAATCCCTGAGATAGCTCAGTGGGTACTTGTAGTTGTGCTCAGACTTAGCCTGAGCTTCGAGAGGAGTTACCAACCTTTGTCATTTCAATCCCAAGTACTATTCCGCAAGTACTTGGGTAATGTATTCTTGTTTGATTTATTTCTAATAAAGAATATGATGTTGAAAATTAATCAGTGTGTTTTACTTACATCTTATCAGTCATAGATTCACTATTAACTTGTTTTTAATACTTTAAACTGTTTTTACGATAGTGAATAGGGAACAACACGTCCCATGCAAAAGGTGACGTCGTCGCGATTGTAAATCTATATATAGAATTTGATTTTTCTTTATTTAAAGAGGTAGACTTTTGGAGAAAAAACCCTAACTCAGTTGTAGTCCGACTTGGACAGTATTTTAGGGTCCCATACCATATTTTACACATCGAGATAAGTTTGTTAATCCAAAATATCATTATGTCTATCCCATATTCGATTGATTGTGTGTATGCTTGCTTGTCTATCATGCCTAGCTAAATTACTTGTGTGTTTGTTTAGATATATGAAACCTAGCTATTTATTATTGTTAGGTTGTTTCTTGTCTTAATTGAAATTGGTTTAGGAGTGCAACTAGGCATCTTTGTTGTATTTAATGCTTGGGTATGCTTTATGATGATATGGTTCATGGATGAAATAGCTTAGGCTTGCCGACTCCGTGAGTCATATACGAGAGATAACCTCAAAGAACTATGGACCACGCATACCCTACGACCTTTAGGAATACAACGCGTTAAGATAAAGGACGTGACAGCTCAACCGACCAATAAAAGATAACTAGGAAGTAATAGTATCTAAGTGAACACATCTTTAATCATCATATGAGCACATCTCAATTAGACGTAGCTACCCGTAGTAATAGATAATTAGATAATTAGTAGAAGTAGAGTAATTGGTAGAAGTACCACCCCCAAACCAATTGCCCCGAGATATTTACCTTAGCTTTCTAAAAAAACCATAAAAAAGATAAAAAAAATAATCATCCTCAACCCTACCTTCTCGTCATATATTTCTTACTAGCATTCCTATTCCCCTAGAGAACGATATCAATCCCAGAGGCTTACCCCATACTACACTACAGCGATTAGGTTCACTGCCTAGGAGGTTGAAAAACTTGCTCGAAGAAAAGGAAGTTTCCTTGACCCCAAACGCGCCTTCCGCGCGCATCAGAAACACTCGATTATTGTTTGTAGCACCGATATACTTAGAAAAAATAGGTGATATGGCCTAATATTAGTTATAGGATATTTATAGTGATGGGAGTAGATGACATAATTTAGAAGCTATAAGAACAATATCATCTGCAACGAATATGATGAAAACCAATACGAATGACATATATTGCAAAACTCTAAGGAGGCGCCTATTGAAGGCAATATAGAAAATATTATTGGTCATGAAGAAAGATGTTCTTAGTATTTAATTTATGAACACACAAATTTCAAAAACATTTCATAATGGCGGATTTTGGTGTGGTTGAATATGGTGGGCATTTTGGGGTTTTTCAATTTGTTGCGTGGTGGGTGGGGGGAGGGGTTGATGTGGTGTAAATTAATATGGCGGGCCATAAGTTTAAAGGGATTTGATTAGTTTTGGTGGTTAAAGACTCACGTTATTAGTTGGCGTGAGATGTAGTTTGGTGTATTATCGGTGTCAAGAAAGGTTGTTGCTTAAGTGTCGTTCAACTGAAAGGAAAAACTTCTTCGGTTAAAGTAACAAATGATGATGGTTAATAACAATTAAAGCTCAAATGCGTAGACAAAACTAGCATCATATCCGCGCAAAATGACATTGTTAGATACTTTTCTTTTTTTCGATAGTTTAGAGAGGCAAGTGTTAGCAAATGTGTTTAGGTTGGTATAAGATATAGGCAAAAGTAGGGCTGAGCATCGGTCCAAAACCGACCCAAAAACGGATTTCACAATCGGTTCGGTTTTGTGTCGGTTCGGTCCGGTTTACATGCTTTATGTGTGTGTTTAGTCGGTTTTGGTTCGGACCGAACCGACCCGAAAACTGAAAACCGGTAATACATAGAATCGAAACAAAACAAAAAAAGTTGGTTCAGTTCGGATTGGTCCAGTTCAGCTCGATTTTTCGGTACGGTTCGATTCGGTTGGTTTTGTGCTTAGCTCTAGCAGAAGAGACTAAATAAAACACGAGTTATTTCAAAAGTTAAAGGTTACTTGTGATTGACTAATACTAAAACACAAAGGGGGTGAAAAGGTCATTCCAAAACTATAAGGTGTAACAAAACCCTAGCAAATGTTATATAGCTTCCAATAAAACCCTTCTCTTCCCATTTTCTCCCACCGCCGTAATCGTTCACAGCATCAGCAACAGCAACAACAACAATGGTAATTTCCTTAACACACAATATATGATTCGTATCATATGATTATTATACACAATTAGTATTAATGTTTGTTTTTGATGTTTTTATTGTTATAGGCTTCAGAGAGGAAACAAGCAAACCCAATGAGGGAAATCAAGGTTCAGAAACTCGTTCTCAACATTTCTGTCGGTGAAAGCGGTGATCGTCTTACTCGTGCTGCCAAGGTTCGCTCAATATTCAACATTGTATCTTGATTGTAATATGTGTTGTTATTAATGTATGGTGATTCTGATACTGTTTTGAATAATGAGTGAATAGGTTTTGGAGCAACTCAGTGGCCAGGCCCCTGTCTTCTCTAAGGGTATGATTACTTTTTTTTATTGGGATAATTTATGTTGATTCTTCCTTGTTTTGATTCTTAGACCATACCGTTGTTTTTTGCTCTTCGTTAAGTAATTATAATACTTTGGGTATAGACTTATGTTACGTGACACTTTGGAACAAGAAATTATTTGAAACTCAAGTGACTGGGTGTTTGTTTAATCTTACATTTGTGCTTTTACGATCTTATCTGTTTTTGGCTTATATTTTGTAAGATAATTTTTTTGGCTTCATTTGAGATTTATGGGCTTATAAGCTTTAGATAAGCCAATAAATCTCGATACGAGCCAAAAAAAAATTGTGCTTACTAAATATAAGCCGAAATCAAATAAGTCATAAGCCCACGAAAATAAGCTTAAACAAACATCCCCTTAGCTTATATAGTGGTTTTATTAGCTTTTGTGTTTGGGTAAGCTTAGTCTTATGAGCTTATTTAGAGGGGATTTTATAAGCTTCTTTGATTGTGGCCTATGTTTTTTTAATAGGTTTATAAGCACTTTTTTTTTCATCTTTTTATCATAAGCTGATTCAAACGCTCATCACGGGCTTATGAGCTTATGCTCATTGGCATAACCACATAACTAACATATTGAATGCAAGCTTAAAGCCTAAAATATTAGCTTACCCATCACACAACTTACTCTTTTTTTTCTCAACATTGCTTATAGTTTGTAGAGTCAGTCAGACAAAGTACGGTAAAAAATTGGGCTTAATGAGATTTGGGATTTGGTCTAGTAATGTTTTATATATGATAAATCTGATTGTATTGTGATATTGTAGTTTTTTGAGAATTAGATAAGAAAATGTACCTTAGCAACATTCAGATTTGATGGGGAGGTATTAGATTTTCTGGTTCATTGCTTTTTAATGAAAACAGTGGAAAGTGATAAAAGTAACATATGTTTTTTGGTTTTAAAACAGTGCTTTACTGACTGAGCTCTTAACCTGTTTTTTATTTTGTGTTTTGTATGTTTTCACTTGCCAGTAACTAGAAAGTTGCTGAAACATCTCATACATGTAATATTTTACAACCTAAAAACTTTAAAAGAACGAAGCTAGTACAGATTAGTCTTTATGTTTTATGTTGGTACATGTGGAGGTTTTTTTGGTGTTTTAGGTTATAGGTTAAGTGGGTGTTTGTTTAAGCTTATATAACATAAGCCGTGTTTGGCTTATATAACTTAAGCCACAATTTTGTGGCTTATTTTGACACGGGCTTATATAACATTGTCGGTGCTATTTAAGTCCATAAGTGTCAAAATAAGCCACAAAATTGTGGCTTATGTTATATAAGCCGAACTCATAAGCTAATAAGCCCATGTATAAGCCGAAATAAACACCCCCCTAAGATAGCAAACTAAGTTTACATCATGAAACAAGTTGTGGTTCTATATGAACATTTCATTTGCTGGATCAGGGCTGGGTTGAAGTTGTCTGTTCCGTATTTGACTTTTTGGATGTAAATTTAAACGGTCTTTTGTGTTCAGTTTATTTTTTTGAATAAATTCTGCAAATTTATTACTTTTTACGTATTTACATACAAGTGTGGTCCTCTGGTTTGACAATTGTTTGGTATTGGTTGCTACAGCAAGATACACTGTGAGGTCTTTCGGGATTAGGCGTAATGAAAAAATTGCGTGCTATGTTACCGTTAGGGGAGACAAGGCAATGCAGCTTCTGGAAAGTGGGTTGAAGGTCAAGGAATACGAGTTGTTGAGACGCAACTTTAGTGACACTGGTTGCTTTGGATTTGGTATTCAGGAACACATTGATCTTGGTATCAAGTAAGTCATTGTTCCTTCACTTAATCATCCATGTTTTTCAAGCTTACTTGTATTGGTTCCACCCAAATGATCCATCTGTACATAGATTAAAGCACTTTTCTCTAAAATTGGCTCAACTTTAGTTGTTTGATGATGATCAGAGCTGACAAGCGTGTTGGGTGGCAGACTAAAATGTGTGGGGTGACGTAAACGGGTCAAATTTTGTTTTAGTCACTTGGGTTGGGATGAACCCTGAACACAAACTTCTTTTTATCATCTTCCATGATCTGTAAATAACTTAACGACATGCATTAGTTAAAGGATTTAGGGGGTTTTTATGTATTTTTTGACTTTGGGAAACAATTTTATTGGAGATTGTGAATTAAAATCGACTTCCTTAGCCACTATTATTCTTGATTGGACTCCTGTGACCCATCAAGAAGAAAAATGATTTAATGCCAGTTGAGATGACATTGCTGTCTATTGATGACATACATTATATGATGATAAACTTTTTCTGATTACAGGTATGATCCTTCTACTGGTATCTATGGTATGGACTTCTTTGTGGTTCTAGAGCGTCCAGGATACCGTGTTGGTCGTCGCCGTAGGTGCAAGGCTCGTGTTGGTATCCAACATAGAGTTACAAAGGAAGATGCCATGAAGTGGTTTCAGGTGAAATACGAGGGAGTTATCCTCAACAAGTCTCAACAAATTGGAGCATAACTGTCTTTTAAGTAGTCTTTTTTTGTGGTCACTTGAGGTTTCTTAAAATTGTATGTGCTTGTGTGCACCAGATATTAAATTACTTTTGCTTTGTTATGGTTGGATCCTACTAGTAATGAAAATATTGAACTCTCAGTTTAAAATGAAGTGTTTAGCCTCGTTTTGACAATTTTTTTTGCTTCTCATAAGTGATTAAAGCTTCTTTATAAGAAATGATTCAGCACTCCGAGATTGCACCTGATTCAGGCACAAGTCTCAGCACTCAACGATAGGGTGCACAGTCATGAGATTGAATGTATTTTTATTTGTTTTCTCTCACGAATCTGTGGGGGTAGCCAAGTATGTTGGCTTTAAGGTGAAACAATCCTTCTAAAGTTTCAGATGGAGTACATAATTTAAAATTAACTAGCTGAAATAATTTTTTTCAATGAATTATGTATTTTAATTTAGAAAATTGATTCTTAGACCTAACGAGTGTGGAAACCCGCGCGATGCAGCGGGATTGCTTTTGTAGACGTGAATTTGGATAGGAACTATTTTTGCCAAATTGCTATAGATAGCAATTAATTCTACAGGACTTACTTTGCAACGACATTTAAACTTTAGGGACTATTTGTGCCAAATTGCTATAGATAGCAATTAATGCTAAAGGACTTATTTTGTGACGACACCTAAACCTCAGGGGCTATTTTTGCCAACTTACGAAAATTAGCATTTAATGCACAAAAGATGTGCTCGCTCTATAGTTATATATAGTAATAAACGAGTGTGGGAACCCGCGCGATGCAGCGGGATTGGCTTCAAAGGACTTACTTTGTAGCGACACTTAAACCTTAGGGTCTAATTTTGCCAAGTTGCTATAGTTAGCAATTAAGTCTACAGGATTTACTTTGCAACGTCGCTTAAACCTTAAGGACTATTTTTGCCAGATTGCTATAGATAGCAATTAATGTTGTAGGACTTATTTTGCAAATACCACTTAAATATCGGGACTATTTCGCCAAGTTGGGAAAGTTTGCAATTAATGCTAAAGGACTAATTTTGCGCCACTTAAACCTCGTGGACTATTTCGCCAAGTTGGGAAAATTTGCATTTAATGCTAAAGGACTAATTTTGCAGCGCAACTTAAACCTCAGGAACTGTTTCTGCCAAGTTGGGAAAGATTGCATTAAATGAGCTTGCTTGGTACTGTTTTCCTCCCTGCCATTTAGTATATACGAGTGAGGAAAACCCGCGCGATGCAGCGGGATTGCTTTTGTAGACGTGAATTTGGAACTGATGAATGACCGGAAAATTTGTTTGGACCGGCTTTGCAAATACAATTAAAACCTTAGGGACTATTTTCGCGGTTACAAAGGACTTACTTTGTAATGACACTTTTAGGGACTATTTTTGCCAAATTGCAATAGATAGCAATTAATGCTAAAGGACTTACTTTGCAACGCCACTTGAACCTCAGGTTTTTGCCAAGTTGCGAAAGATTGCATTGCTAAAGGACTTGCTTTGTAACGCCAGTTGAAACTCAGGGGCTGTTGTTGCCAATTTACGAAAGATGGCAATTAATGCGTGGGGTTGGTACTGTTTTCCTCCCTGGCTTTTAGTATATATAGTAATATAAATATACCTAAAATTAGACCTACAAATTTCATTGGTGCCACTTGTCATTACTTTTAATTTTAAGGGGGAATTTCATATATCCCCACATACACACATATATTTACATATTTCCTCAAACACAAGTTTTTTATGCATGATGTACAAGCCTGTTAAAGCACTGTTTGGAGAAATATGTAAATATAGATGTGTATGTGGGGATATATGTAAATGCCCCTAATTTTAAAGCCACCTTTTGTATTCTCCCTAACATACTCCTCATTAGTAATTAAATTGATTTACTGTGTTGTTTTTCTATCTTCTCCAAACTCTCTAACCAACCTTAGAACCGCCGGTAACATGAACGCAAGTTCTTGCGATGTTCAACTTTTGTTTTAGCATACTTTATGATCCTTATTTTGAAAATCATAATTGAAGCTACACATGCCTTCCTTTTAACAATATCAGAAACTACGAGCATGATTAAAGTCTTAGAAAATTTGAACACATGGGTTTTCAATGATTTTTCAATGGTGCATAAAGTCTATTAAATAATTTAAACAATCATGTATATAATCTTCGGGAAGTGGAGGTTTCAAATAAATTCAATTGTGAGTAAAGTCAAATATTTTCATCTTTTGAATGAGATTTTATACTGAGATCTGTAATACCTGTGTGTGTAGTGAAAAAGTAAGCGAAATATTCGTTTATAAAAATTACCCAGAAAGAAGTTAATGAAAGAAAAAAAATTAAGAAGACGGTTGTAAAGGGTAATATTGGATTAATGCACAAATTTGACAGCATTATTAAATTAATGACAAGTGTTACTATATTATTGGATAGGCATATTAGTAGTTCTAATTAGTAAGCATAAATATCAAAACTCTTTAATTTATTACGTTCTTTTTTACAATAATTTTACGGATATCAAGAATTTCATTTAGCCCGTGCCCGATCGGGCTCGAGCCCGTTAGCCCGTGCATGTTCGGCTCGAGCCCGTTTAGGCCGCGCCTGTTCGGGCTCGAGCCCGTTTGGCCCGTGCCTGTTTGGGCTCCGCCCATTTTGCTCGTTACCCGTTCGGGCTTTAATATTTGTATAATGTGCTTTATTATTTGTATTAGTGACATTTAATGAAGGGTACCCGCGCGCCTCGCAGGTACCCTAAAATAAAAATTTTCAAGTGGATCATTTATTTTAGTTTATTATGTTCTTTTTGACAATAAATTTACGGATTTCAAGAATTTCGTTTTGCCCGTGCCCATTCGGGCTCGAGCTCGTTCGGGCTCAAGCCAATTTGACCTGTTGACCGTTCGGGCTTGAATATTATTTGTATTATTGACATTTAATGTTGGAATTGTGTTTAATTTGGTTGTACAATATGCTTGATAATTTGTATTTATTATGTTAGGGGTGTTTTAATAACTGTATTAATTGTATTTATTGATCAGTTAATTAATTGACTATATTAAATAGAATTAATGTGCTGTTTTGTTTTTTTAATATGTGCATTAAAGTGGTGTACGCTATGCTTCTTGTCTTGTACGTCTGAAAATTATGTGCATTAAATTGTTGTACATTATGCTTCTTTTCTTAATCATATGAATTACTAATTATAGTAACATGTGTAGGCTTATATTTTTAAGACTTCCTTTTATAAGAAATCCTAAATACATTATAATGTAGTATAGATTTGAAAGATAAGTTAACCCCTTTTAACTCATACTTGTATGAGTTTCAGTTACGTATTTGTCAAACAAGATTGCCGGTACAGGCCTACACACTTGGTTGGTGCACCCAAAATTACAAAAAATTGGCAATGGTGCATATTCTCAAACTTTAAGCATTCTACCTTTTTTATACCTTTTAAATCAAAATAGTTTACAAAACTAGTACAAAACTTTGAATGGGAGTCCTCTGATACGTAAGAGAGGGCGATGAAAGAGCCCACCTCGGATACGGAAGGAAGGTATGAAGATGGTGCTGCTAGAAGTAACCAATAACCATATAAGCCTGCCTGCTTGCACACATTCTGATCACCATCGACGAAGCCACGTAAACCACTTTGACCAGTTGCACGTTTAACGCATCTAAGAATCGTAGCTTACATGCTCCCATCCTTTTGAATTCTCCAAAAAACTTTAAATTTGATAGCATATAAACATTAGAAACCTCACTAATTAGTAATTTTTGATTTTTTTTCTCTTGATACGTCTTTGGCTATGTGTGTGAGCATGTCCATGGACGAACTCCCCGAAGCTTTACACCTCGAAATACTAAGTCGCCTCGACAACTAAGCTGACGTAGCTCGCTGCAGAATAGCTTCCTAGAGTTTCACTAATGTATGTCCATGCCTAGCTTCGAACGGTCAATCTTTAATGCATTGTTAAACGACACCTTTATTCTTGGTCTAAGGATTCCCAACCTTTTAAGCCAATTTTTCTAAAGCTTATATCGAACATGAGAGTTGTTGAATCTGTGTGTATCAGCATGGATGAGCCACATTTGTATTAACAAAGTGTAAAAGTTGTTACAATAATTACAGGAATGATTTAGAGAAGAGAGAATACAATTTCTAGGCTAAAGAATGAATGAAAACATAACAACTATTTAAACTCAGTTTTGGCGAGAAATGCTGTTAATAGGAGTTGAGAAGAGAAATTGCACCTCACGTGCCTAGTCTAGGACTATTCACGTGCCACCAACTTATCTAACAACTTATTCCATTCAGCACTTATCAATCTATCCCTCTCAAATTGATCTTGTCCTCAAGATCAAACATTGAAATTGGGGAATTTCTTTTGAATCTCCTCAATGGGTTCCCAAGTTGCATCCTCTTTTGACCCATTTGACCATTGCACCAAGACAAAGACAGTAGCAGAATTGCCCTTCTTGGCCAATCTTCTGTCCAAAATGGCCACAGGCTCCACCAACATAACTCCATTTCCATCACAAGTTGGCAAGTCTCCACTGTGGATCACAAGCTGCCCTTTCTAATGGTAACTTGCCTATGTGGCTGTAGCTTCAAGTACCCCCAATCACCAACCAAAAATTCTCTATCAGTTCTACGCCTATCAACTTGAGATTCCATTCCATCCTGAGCTCTTTTCAAGTGAAATTTGCAGGCCTCAATAGCTTCTTCTCTGGCTGTCAATATCCTATCCATTGATTCCACCCTACTTTCTCCCCTACATAAGGTATGTGAACTAGTGGGACTTGACCATAGACCACCTCATATGGAGTAGTATTTATAACAGAATGATGATTGGTGTTGTACCACCACTCAGCCAAGAACAACCATCTCATCAAGTGTTTTGGTTGTTCACCAGACATGCACCTTAAGTAGCATTCAAGAGATCTATTCACCACTTCAGATTGGCCATATGTTTGTGGGTGATAGGAAGTGGACATGTGGAGCTTAACTTGTAGCAACTTGAACAACTCCTTCCAAAAAGTACTTAGAAACACTTTGTCCATATCTGAAACAATAGTGTTTAGCAAACCATAGAGCTTATAGGTATTGTCTAGAAACACTTGAGCAACATCTATAGCAGTAAAAGGGTGAGATAAGGCGATGAAATGGGCATATTTGCTCAATCTATCCATCACTACAAGTATGACTGTCATACCTTGTGACTTAGGTAAACTCTCAATAAAATCCATAGAGATATGTGACCAACTGGTAGTATGGAAGGGCAGAGGTTGTAGCAGACCTGGATATGCAGCCAAATCAGGCTTGTTTCTCTAGAAAACACCACATTCCCTCACCAGTTGTTTCACATGCTTTCTCACTTTTCTCAAATAGAACACACTGCAGAGTTTAGTGGTTGTTGTTCTGACTCCTGAATGACCACCAACTGCACTTTAATGAAATTGTTTGAGTAGTTCCGTTCTCAGAGGTTGATCACTACCCACCACAAGCTTGCCTTTTCTTCTGAGTTCCTGATTAGCCCATGTATATCATTTCATAGTTTGACCTTGTTGCAACTTCTCAATTACTTGCCTAAGTTTTTCATCAGTTTGCCAACTAGCCAGAATTTTCTGGTAAACATCAGTAGTAAGAGAGGAAGAAATAGGCTATACAACTCACTGGAAGATTGCAATCTAGACAAAGCATCAGCTGTGACATTTTCCACCCATTTCTTATACTGGATCTCATAATCAAACCCCATTAACTTGGGACGTCATTTTAACTGTGTTGGGGTGGATATCCTTTGAAAGGGTAAACATCGTTTGAAAGGAGTTTTCCATCTAAACTATTATTGAGCAATTGAGTTAAAGGTCTACTAATAGTAGCATAGCCTTGTATAAACCTTATATAGTAGCCCGTTAAGCCCAAAAACCCTCTCATTTGCTTCACATTAGTTGGCAATGGCCATTGAGACATATCTGTAATCTTCTCTAGATCTGTAGCAACTCCCATAGCAAAAATCACATGACCCAAATATTCCACCTTGTCTGTACCAAACACACACTTATTTTCTTTGCATACAACTGGTTTTGCCTCATTACTTCTAACACCATTATAACATGTTCCTCATGATCCTCAACTGTTTGACTGTAACTGAGGATATCATCAAAAAATACTAGCACAAATTTCCTTAAAATTGTCTAAAAACTTCATTCATTAAGGATTGGAAGGTTGATGGAGCATTGGTCAACCTAAATGGCATGACCAAGAACTCATAATGGCCTTCATGAGTTCTAAATGCAGTCTTAGCTATGTCTGCATCATATCATCCTTATCTCATGATACCCAAACCTTAGACCCAATTTAGTAAACAACTATGACCCATGCAATTCATCAATCAACTCTTCTATGGTAGGAATTGGGAACTTATCTTTCATTGTTTGCTTAATGAGTTGTCTGTAATCCACACACATTCTCCATGAGTTGTCTCTTTTTAACCATAACAATGAGAGATGAGAAAGGGATGTTACTCTTTTTTACCACACCAGTTTCCAACAATTCTGCAACCATCTTTTTTATTGCATCCTTTTGGGTGGGTGGGTGTCTATATGGCCTGATGTTCACTGGTTGAGCTCCTTCAACCAGAGGAATCTTGTGGTCATGGTCCCTTTTAGGTGGCAGCTCAATAGGGCAAATACATCTTCTAAGTCATGCACCACTTGTTGTAAAGCAGGGTGAACATGCATGTTTGTGGATTCTATTTGCATACATGTGGCTGCAGAGTTAGGGAACATACACAGAGCCATGGAGTATAACTCTGCTTGTCTCACAGTCTTGTCAGAAGTTTTTGTCTTCAACCAATCCATATTAGACTTGTGAGTTCCTCTGAGCAAAATCTTTTGATTATTATACTTGAAAATCATCCTCAACTCCCTGAAATTCACCCTTATATCCCCTAATGTGGCTAGCCATTGAATTCCAAGTACCATGTCATATCCTCCCAAAGGTAGTAACATAATATATGTAGTGAAAGGAGTAGTTCCAAAATGCCACTTAAACCCTTAACACTCTGCATCAGTAACCAATTTGTTGCCATCTGTAACTGGCAATGGACATGTACTTCTAGTGGGATAACCTATCTGTTTGGCCATATTTTTTTCCAAAAAATTATGTGTAGATTCACAGTCAATCAAAATGTAAAGTGTATTCTTACCAATTGTTCCAATAACCCTCATAGTTTGAAAATTGGTAGTACCAGTGAGAGCATTCAATGAAATCAAAGGTTGTGACTGCAAGTCTATCAAGTCGTCTTCCCCCACATTTTCATCTATCTCCAAAAAGGAAACGCCTTCATTTTCCAAATCAGGCACTAGTACTAAGAGTACAACTGACCACTACATTTATGTCCAGGAGAATATTTCTGGTCACAATAAAAGCATAGATTATTGGCTCTCTTTTCTGCATACTCCTTCTGTGTCAACATCCTATTGTTACCAGAAAATGAGGTGTTTGGTTTTGTAGGGACATTACTACTAGTAGTGTTTGGATTTGACAAAAAGGGCTTGTTAAAAGTACTAGTAGAAGCCTGAACATATCTTGAATTGCTAGGAACAAAAGTACTCATATTTTTCTTCTTAGCTGCATTCAAAGTGGCCTCTTGCAAAATTTTCAAACAATAGGTGTGAGCTAGTGTTTTGGCTTGAACATTCTTACACCCATAGCTAATTCAGTTGGTAATTCCCTATGAACAAACTCATAGCATGTGCTTCACTTATCTCTACCCTACTCAAAAGATTATCAAATGCATCTTCATAATCTCTAGCAGTAGTCTCATACTTCAAATTCTTAAGTTCATACATGGGGTCATCATGAACACTACCAAATCTGTCCAAAATGGCTTGTTTGTACACTTCCAAATCTACAAAACCTCCATTAATCTTAGTAAATTGTGTGTGCCATAACAAAGCCTTATCATAAAGGTGAATAGAGACAAGATTTACCTTTTCAATCTCAGCCACTTGATCAATCAAGAAGAGTTGTTCACACCTGAACATCCACCCTTTTACATCATCACCAAAGAAATTTAGGGAAATCAATCTTGGCTACTCTTGTGTGCTGTAATTAACCACGACCATTAGTACCACCCATTTGATTGTATATCAAACTCAATCTTCGATCTCACCAGACATTAGGTCCAATCTTGTGTTCACAGCCTGCATAGCACCACCCACCATTTGGGCTATTTAGTTTGTAATGTACCTTCTTGTTTCATTATCAAAAACCAATGATGAACCATTAGGAGGACCAGAGGAATTGCCAAAGACTCTTGTAGCAACCACCATTACTAACTAATTTCAAGATTTCTCTAACTAACTGTCACGTGTACTATTTCTTGAATTTGATTGAATCTTGTCACTAGTTATCACTCCTTCACCTTCAATGAGCAATAACTAACAACTGTAATTGTTTCTTGGCCACCCTCATGTCAAATAAAACTGACCATTCAACCAAAAGAAGAGGATTTAAGCACTAATGCGCTGCTCTTGTGATCGCGATGAATACTTGACAAGTGGTCTTTTTATGAACGGATAGTACACGACTAATCAATGTACAAGTATAACACAATTGATTAGTAGTACTATTGATTTCTTTATTTGGTTGACCGGTGTTGGAATCACTCCTAAACCTTAATCAAGTGTTAGTGATTCACATGTAATAGTTAGCTTAATTATGGCCTTTATGTTTGTTTTTAGCCTTAGGCTTATGTAGAAGGTCCATAAGCCTAGGCCTAGCCCAATAAGGAAAAGGATGGGAACTAGGAATGTTGCTCTAGCTTCCCTCCTATAAATACTCTTGTATAACCCTCACTTGAGGGTTGGTTGTTCAATTTATTTCTTTCACACACATCCTACGCATAATCGTCTAAGTCTTAACGTGTGTGTGTGTTTGGTTTATTGTTCAATCGCCTTTATCTCTTTCTATTAAGCTTGTGTTGTAAATCTATTGACCTAACAGTGGTATCAATCGCCTACTAGTTGGGTGAATCGCTTTGTTTTTGAAGTGGGTTTTAGGTCCTACGCGTAAAACAACGGTTTGATACTTTGGTTCGCTTAAAAATGTATTTTTCACACTTTTGAATCCAAGATTCTTGTACTTTCATTGTTTTAAGGTGTTAAAATAACTGTTTTTAGCAAAAAATTTCAAACTTTATGCGTGGATCATAGTTTTTAAGCTTGTTTTTTGTTCGAGGGTGTCGTTCTACGCGTAACCTGTTTAGCCGTTTTGATTCATCAAGTTTCACACTTTTGTGTTATTTTGGTGATATTGAAGCTATTCCATAACAAAAATATGGTTTAGAAACAACTTTGGGCAAAATCATATTTACGAGTAAAGCTACGCGTATGAAAACCCTAGTTTTACGTGTAACTTTACCCTTGGTGTGATCTTCAGTTTCGTGGTTTGCTCCGTGTTTTCTTGCTTGGATAAGCCTGAAAATACGTCGACTTGGGATATCTTTTGCACTGTGATAGTGTAAAAGATCACTTGGGCTAAAAACCCTAAACTTACGCATAAGCATAAAGCTTACGCGTAGAAATCCAACGCATAAGATTCATCTTACGCCTAAGCCTAGTCTTACGCATAAGGTAATCCTACGCATAAGTTTCTACGCCTAACTTTGTGTCTACGCATAACTTTAGTGTCTTTTCCCTACTTACGTGTAAGCTAAAACTACGCGTAACTCTCATTGTTACGCGTAACTTTGGTGTTTTTACGCATAAGTCCTACTTTGTTTCTTGTGATTTCTACGCCTAAGGACACTTCATCAACAAAGGTTCATTCGCCTACAAAGATCCATTTTTACCAACACAAGTTTTCAACATGTCACAACCAGAATACTCTAACTATTTTCCTTACACTTATTCTCAACGTCAACAACAACTAAGTCCACAACATCAACAATGGAATCAACAACAAGCAATTTATCAACAACAATTTAATCAACAACATACTCCACAACTTGCTGCAATTCCACAACCACAAATGGTTCAACCACCACCAAGTCTTCAAGTACAACCCTACACAAACGAATTCAATCAACACCCATCAAGAAACACTATGAAGGAACCCACTTGGTTTGCAAAGATGTGTGAAGCTTTAAGCAGCCAACAATCAATTCATGAGGCTGGATCACTTGATAGACCTCCAATGCCCACTCCAGGAAACTACGATCAATGGGTGATAAGGTTCTTTAGGTTTTGTGATCTGAAGAAGCCACATGGAAAGTTCTTAAAGAAGGTTATCTTGGAAAGTCCATTTCAGATGCCTACTGTCATTGTACCTGGCGATCCAAATGCTAATCCACCAAGAGATGAACAATCAAACATTGCTACTGTTGCACTGAATGCGAAGAACTTCTACACTATGAAAGTGATGAACTTGCAATGCAATATATCCTCTTAGGATTACCTAACCCAATTCTTCCAAGTGTTGATGCTCAAAAGACTGCAAAGGCGATGTGGGAACATATTCATCTTCTTATGGAAGGATCTGCACTCAATCAGGAGGATATGGAATCCAAAATTTACTTGGCTTATGAACACTTCATGATTGAACCTGGAGAGACACTCGAGTCTTATCATCACCGATTCTCAGACATCATAAATGATTTGGATAAACACAACATCATCATGCCAAGAATTGCAGTTAATACTAAGTTCCTGAGTAGTCTTGGTCCTGAATGGGAGAAGTATGTCATTTTTCTCCGTCAAGCAAAGAACATGCATCATTCTACATACGGATTGTTGTACGATTACTTGAAGCCTCATGAAAAGGAAGTTGATAGGGAAAGGATTCTCAGTGCTCAAATTGCTTCAACGCCAATCCGGAAAATCAACAACTTGCCTTGTATGCTCAAAACAGTTATCCTCCTCAACCAGCAACTCAACCAAATGCTACAATCACACCATATGATCCTTCACAGCAACAATCTCAACAAACTCAATTGGTTCCATACAACAACAACAATGCTCAAGCACTTGTTAGCGAAGCTAATGAGGAATCGATCGTTCAAGCATTGCAACAATGATTTGTTATGATTGCTAATGCTTTTAGCCGTTATACCAACAAATCCAACAATCGTATTCGCTCCTCATCTAACACACGGAATCAAGCAGTTGTGAACAATGGACGAGTTGAAGTTCAGAATCGTGGTTATGGTCGCCAGATGGGCGGTGGTCAAGGGTTTAATGCCGTGGGTAGGAATAACAATAGAGCTCAAGTGGTGGAACAGGGAAATGATCCGAATGGGTTGAATGGTCTTCGATGCTACAACTGTAATGAGAAGGGACACTGGCTAATGCATGCCCAAAGCCGAGGACAAGGGGGCGCTTATCACAAAGAGGATCTTCTTTTGGCTCTTAAGGATGAAGTGGTGGAACTCTCACGACAAAGAACGAGCTTTATGGCAAATGCGCACTCGGATGATGATATGGAGGATTTGCGTGCCAATGCAGTTATGTTGATGGCTAACATGCATGAGTTACACATGAGTGACACAGGCCCAGATGTATGACACGATGGCTTGTCTCGTGCACCAACAAACCATATTTATCTCGATCTAATATCTCCGCCAACATCTTAATCCGGCAAGGCTCCGAATGTTCAAAATGAGTCATCCACATCTCATTCCGACGATTTTCAAATAGACCCCGTAGTCACATTTGACGATCAAGATGATCTTATGGTTTCCATTGATAATCAAATTGACTCCGTAGTTATAATTGAGGATCTAAGTAATGATCATGTTGTGACTCACGTTGAACACGCCGAACTTTTGCCTCATCCAGATTTTGCTCGTTTAATACAAGACCAACAAACCATAGTGGAAGAATGTAGTGCAATTAATCAGGACTTGATAAGCAAAAATGCACTGTTAACCAAGGATTTTGAATGTTTACAAAAGCAACTCAACTTTTTCAAAACTCAAGAAAAACGTGACAAAGGTTTTGAAGCAGCCTTTACCAAATCTCATCAAAACGAACAATATTTAGAGAGACAGATGCGTGATCTAGCCGCTTCGAAGAATGCTTTGTTGTCTGAAATAGAACAACTGAAACATGAGCATAAAAATAAAATTAACGCTCTCACCTTGGAAAATCAAAAAGCTAAGGCAGAGTTGTTAACTTGTCAAAAACAGTTCTCTGCATACAAAAAGCATTCAACGAAACGAATAGATGATCATCTTGAAGAAATTATCGGCTTGCAAAACAAACTTAAAGAGTTTAAAACTATTTTTTACAAACATGGCGAAGTCGGTCACGCTATTGAAAAGTTTACTTTAAAACCCAATCCAAATGGATATGGACCGAATCTTGCCGATTACAAACCTAAGCTTTCAACAAAAGCATTCAAACCAAATCCCAAGTTTCCAAAGTGCGAATATAAAATTGATAACTCATATGAGTGTTGTTGAATATCATCGTCAAGAGGAATTAGATGCATAAGACGAGAGTCGATCAAAGTTAGAAAATGTTGTTTACAACAAACCTTTTAACTATTCAAAAGCGGTCACTTTCGTCACACCAACGGATTCTTCTAACACACTAAGGATTATCATAAAACATCCGAGTCTTCTAATGTTAATCCCAAACCAGATTATGCACAAACTTATGGTCCTTTACGTTCCATCAGTGAAGTAAACTCAAAATCTGAAAATCGCAAAATTCTTCGATATTTTGACCTTTTCATGGTCGACCTCAAAACTTTACAACATAAGATAGAATATCATTCTGAAATCAAAGTTCAACATTTTCAATCGCCTCTAGCGCAAGAACAAAGAGATATTTTTCCGAAAAATCTTTTACCAAATGTTAAAAATTTGAAAAGTTGTGCATTGTCTTGGGAAACGGACTTTCATAAGGAAGTTGGATTGATGAAGGTCGCTGAGAAAACGAAACATCTATTTCTAATACTAAACGTAAAAAGAAAATGTTGAGAAAAGATGTTGATCGACTCTTGGAAGATGTCATCTGTGCTGATGTCCATAATGATGTGTTATTGAATTCTTTGTCATATGCATTTGATTATATGTCTGCTGATACTGTTGATTCTGTGGTAAATGTTGAGAACACTGATAATGTGCTTCAGATCGAGTCCTTAAAAGTTAAAAATAAACGATTTTCAAACGAACTTTCAAATGCAATACGTTGTCTTAATTGGTGTCAAAAATATATTCACGATCAACAACTTGTTTTTCAACACAAAATCGCCCAGTTGCGTGCAAAATATTATGATCCTAAAATTAAGCAACTGGATGATCAAAACGTGTCTTTTAAGTGTCAAATCTCAAAATATGAACAAGAACTTGTAAAAGTTAAAAAGGAATATGGTGTCGTATTTGATTTACTCAAACAGACTCGTGATGAAGCATCAAATGAACTTGATCATTATCTTGCACACACTAAAGAAGTTATGCATTTTGCTGGAAATATTCGGTCTGAAAATCAAGATCTGATTCACACTATCTTCAAGTTAAGAGAAATGTTAGGAAAGTATGAACTACTTCCTCACCGTGATTAAGAGAATAGCACCAAGAACACTTAGTAATCGTGAACCTAGAATCCCTACCGCCAAATCACAAGTTGCTAACGTGCTTCCTTCTACTGAAACAGGAATAGTTGCCTCTTTTCCAAATGTCCGCACTTCACGGCCTAGGAGCAATACAAGGAAGAATAGGAAGTTGCGACCTAAGAAAAGAACAATAACGAATGCTGAAGTAGAAGATCACACTAGGACTATGAATAAGACTCACGTTGCTTCCACTATAGATATTGCCTCTGGCAAATGTAATAGAAATAGTGATGTAACGAATGCTAAACCTTTAAGCACTTTTGATATTTAGTATGATGCACCTTGTGTTATTTGTCGTAAAAGTATGAATTCCGATTGTCATGATAAATGTGTTGCTAAAGCTATCATCTCTCGTTTAAGGAATCCTAAGAACCGAATACCTCTAGGCCCACTAATCTTTCTAAGTCTGTGCTTGGTAGACCGCTATCTTTAGATTCTAACGCTACGCATTCTGTCCCTGAGCTCGGTTTCACCTCCTAGGAATGTAGTACCACCTAGTGCATTCACTAAGACTAAAGCAAATACTAGTTGGAGATGGCCGAAATGGATATATAACACACTAGGATTTAAATGGATACCTAAAGCTATTGATGTGTATATGTCTACTATAACGCTCGAACCCTCTAACATTTCGGGTTCCACATCTACTTCTATTCCATCCGTGTCGTCTGTGTGTAATGTAGGTGATACATATCATTCTCTGGATTGTTGATAGCGGATGTTCCCGACACATGACATGCAACCTTAAACCGTTATCAAACTTTATTGCAAAGTTCATTGGCACCGTCATATTCGGAATGATCACTTCGCAGCTATCATGGGCTACGGAGACTACATCAATGGGAACATCGAAATTAGCATGGTTTATTATGTGGAAGGCCTCGGTCACAATCTGCTTTCGATGGGTCGGGCCTGTGATGGAGATTTGGAGGTTGCTTTCGGGGAGAAATCTTGTTTCATTCGTGATCTACAAGGAAACGACCTTATGTATGGCTCGCGTAATTCAAGTCTTTACACTATCTCTATGCAAGACATGGTTGCTTCATCTCCCATTTGCTTACTTTCAAAGGCAACATCAACAAAATCCTGGCTATGGCACCGTCGTCTCTCACATCTAAACTTTCAAACCATCACCAACCTTGCTAGACACAAACTAGTTGAAGGACTCCCACGATTTCGGTATTCTAAAGATCACCTTTGCTCAGCTTGTGAACAAGGGAAAAGCACTCGTGCTCATTTTCCTTCAAAGGTGGAACACAACTCTCAGCATGTGCTTCATCTTCTTCACATGGATTTGTGTGGCCCGATGCGCGTGCAAACAATTAATGGCAAATGCTACATCTTAGTAATTGTTGATGACTATTCACGCTGGACTTGGGTCTACTTTCTTCATAGCAAAGACCAAGCTCCACAGATGATCATCACCTTTCACGAAAATACGTGTTCACCCAAACACCGTCGACAAATCGTAATGCAGAGGAACCTGAATTTGTTAACCAAACTCTTCGTGAATTTTATGAGAAAGTGGGGATTCAACATCAGACATCTATTGCACGTACACCTTAACAAAACGGAGTTGTTGAAAGACGAAACCGAACGTTAGTGGAAGCTGCAAGAACAATGTTAATCAATGCTAAAATTCTAGATTACTTGTGGGCGAAGCTGTATCTCATGCATGCTATACTCAAAACCGCTCTATGATTACAAACGCCACAACAAAACGCTTTCGAGCTTGTCCACAAAGAAAACCAAATCTCAAACACTTTCATGTATTTGGATCTCTTTGCTATCCGAATAATGATCGAGATGACTTTGGAAAGCTCAAAGCCAAAGATGACATTGGAGTCTTTATTGGATATTGTGATAATTCTAAAGGTTTTCGAATCTGAATCGTCGAACAAAGGAGGTTATGGAAACGATTCATGCTCATTTTGATGAACTTACGGAAATGGCTTCTGAGCATAATAGCTTGGAACCCGGTCACAACCGCTTAAACTTCCCTCAAACCCCATCATCACCGAACAAAGCCCCACTCACTCGTCAACAAATGGAAAGGCTATTTGCTCATTGCTCGTGACGATATTGATGAACGTGCTCGTGTGTATCCGCTGTTTCCGCCGCTCAACCGATACTACTCTTATACCGATACACTGCTACAACAACTAATGTTGAAGAAGCACCACCAGTTAACTCCACCACAACAGTTGAACAAACCACTTCCAACAATGATGAACCGGCCGATGATGTTCTTAATGATGTAACCCCACCTGCAGATTTTGATCCAAATGCGTTCTTTAACCCGTTTGCTAATGAGACTGCTACACCTGATGTTGCGGAATCATCCACAAGCCATTTGAATACTCAAAATCTGCACAATGTATACCAACATCAACCCTCCACACATCGATGGACAAAAGACCATCCTCTGGATAATATTATTGGCAACCCGAATCAACCAGTCATTACGAGACAACGTCTTCACACAGACGGTGAACATTGCATTTATGCACTCACTGTCTGCCAATCTGAACCTAAAAACATTAAAGACGCAATGACAAATGACAATTGGATTGAATCCATGCAGGAAGAACTCAACCAATTTAAACGTCTTGAAGTATGGAATCGGTTGAAAGACCAACAGGGTCTTCGCCATTGGTCTTAAATGGATTTGGAAAAACAAAATGGATCTGAAGGAACGTTATCGTAAAACAAGTCACGTCGGTGGCTAAGGGTGACAGACGGAAGAGGGTATTGACTTTGAAGAATCATTCGCCCGTTGCTCGTCTTGAGGCTATTAGGATTTTTCTGGCATTTGCGGCTCACATGAACATCACGGTCTTTCGGATGGATGTAAAACCGCTTTCTCAATGGACAACTCAAAGAAACGGTTTATGTTAGTCAGCCAGAAGGATTCATTGATCCAGAGTTCCCTAATCATGTCTACAAACCGAAGAAAGCTCTCTACGGTCTCAAACAAGCCCCTCGGGCATGGTATGATAAGCTATCATCTTTCCTCATTGCCAATAACTTTACCAAAGGTTCGGTCGACCCAACTCTTTTCATACAATATCACGGGAACATATTTTAATTGTTCAAATTTATGTGGATGACATCATTTTTGGGTCAACTCATAAAAGTACTCAATCGCTTTTGCAAAACTAATGAAGAAACATTTTGAAATGTCCATGATGGGTGAACTCACATTCTTTCTAGGACTGCAAGTTCATCAATCACCCCGTGGTATTTTCTTGAGTCAGCCCAAATATGCCCTTGAATTGTTACACAAATTTGGAATGCAAACCTGTGACACATACGCCACACCAATGGCTCATACCAAGAAGCTAGACGCCGATTTACATGGGAAATTGGTGGACCTACAAAATACCGTAGTATTATTGGGTCTCTCATGTATCTAACAGCTAGCGTTCGATATTGTCTTTGTTGTATATCTTTGCTCCGTTATCGGTCGCGACCAATCAAACTCACCTCTCGAGGCTAAAAGAATCTTCCGATACATCAAGGGAACCATTAATTTGGGAATCGTATCCGGGATTCTCGGTTTTGATCTAATCGCTTTTCAGACGCTGACCACGCAGGATGCTTAGATTCACGGAAAAGTACTTCAGGAGCTTCACAATTTCTTGGTGACAAACCGTGTCCGGCAATCGAAGAAGCATCAGACGTCACGTCCTCAACAAGGAATATGTAGCCATGTCGGCATGTTGTGCTCAAGTCATTTGGATGAGAACACAACTCAAAGACTATGGTTACGATTTGATGTAATTCCGATGTACTGCGACAATCGAAGTGCTATTGCGATCTCGTGCAACTCTGTTCAACACTCAAAGTCAAAGCACATCGATCTTCGATATCATTTCATCAAGGACCACGTGGAACATGGTACCGTTGAATTATATTTTGTGGGTACGAATACCAATTTGGATCTTCTCACCAAAGCCTTACCTCCCGCTAGGTTTAATGAGTTGGTCCACCGGATTGGTATGCGGTGTATGACTCAAGAGGAACTGGATGACCTCCTAAAACAGTCTTAAAAACCTGTCATACACCAAAATCTCTTTTGTAAATAAAATTTTCAAAAACAAAATACAAAAATATAAAACCTGATAAAACAACAAAAATATTCTTCTATGTATTTTTTCTTTCAATATTGCAAGTACATTTCTTCCGTCAACACTATAATCTTTCAAAATTCACTATTTTTCCGATCAAGTGTTGAGGGGGAGAAAATATCTACTTAACTGTTTCAAAACATCCGTGTACTTGCATGTTAACCTATCCTGGTTGATTCTTTAAATAATGGTGGTCACATTTCTGGTTCACTGACACTCCTCGGACTAAAATTTATAACCTTTCATTATTTCTTAAGTCGAGGGGAGTGTCGTCAAGTTTCTTTCTTAAAATCTATCATTTGGTAACCAAAATGGAAGTTATATGGCTTTGGATGAAAATGGAAAAGGTGGAGGGACCAAAACTGCCAAAAGGTTAAAGTCATTTTAATAAAAACACCTCACCTAACTTTTCACTTCACATTTATTATTCTCATCTAACATATCCTACGCACAATAATCATTCTTCAAATCCGTGTTTTACGATCATCAATTTATCACGACATGGACGCTCAAATGAATGTGGATGCAACTGAGGTTCTCACAGTTGCCGATATCTTCCAAAATGGCTATCCGAGGAAGATTGGAAAGAACAATCTCAGAGTCGACTTTGAAACTCTCAACGCTTCGGAATCTTCATGTCTCATTGCGTGGATGTTCAAAGAATCATCCATATCGAACATGCTCTCACACTCGCCATCGCTCCGTAGGTCTACATACAGCAATTCTGGAATACAATGCAGATGGTCAAAGGTCAAAATGTTGTGACAGTGACGCTCAATCACAAGCAACTCACCATCACTCCTGGCGACTTACGGCGTTTCTCCTCATTCCGGCATCATTCCAACTCAATTCTCTGCGCACCTCTTTGAAGAAACTGTTCTGCAATTCTTGATTAATATTGGGTATGACGAAGCTTCAGGGGTTATCATTAAGCATTCTCACGTGGATCTCAAGAACATCCCTCAGCCTTGGAGAACCCTTTATATCATCAACACAAAATCCATTTCAGTCGTGGATGGCTATGAGCATCCCAAGTCGTAGAACGCAAATCTTCGGGCTCGATCAACATGAAGCACATCGAAGTAGAAGCTCTGATTTGGGATGACATGATGACATTCCTCAAAAAGCTTGGCTCCAAAATTCTACATCGATATACTAAACTGTTGATCCAGAGAGCACTTGGGTACAACCCCGACATTCCTAAAAGAATCAATGACCCCGACAATCATGACATGTTGGATCAACCCACTCTAACAGTCCGATTTAAGGAGTCAACGACTAAGAAACAAGGTGCTGTGTTGCCGGATCACCTTCTCACAGATGAACTTAAACAGCTCTATTCTTATAAAAGATATTTGGTTGCCGTGGAAGAGAACAAAGTTGGATTTCTTGATGAAAAATCTTCTGGTACGCCTTTAAGGAAAACCGTAAGAGGAAGTGCAGGAAGTGTTGCAAGCGAGAGTCGAGGATGTTCCCGTGAGGAATCCTCCAAGAAAGAGGACTTCCCGCCAAGGAAGGCTCCTATTCCCGTACCTAAGCCTCGAACCGCAAAGAAAGCTAACGACGAGGACTCGAGGGTACCGATCGATGAAGAGATTTTTACTCAAATCGCACGATGAAACCCCAACAAGATTCCTAAACCTCCCGTCCTCCAAAGGTGACCAAGGAAAAGGGAAGACTCAGACTTGTGCCTTATGAAGAAAGCTCGATTAAGAGCCACCGAAACCGATTACGGGAAAAGTTCAAATTCCTTAGACTCCAACACGTGGCAAAAGAATTTGCTAAGGATCAAATGGGTGGCCCCGAAGGGTCAAGTGGTGGAGTTCAACCTTTACCGTGTCCTCGATGCGGTTAATCAACCCGATAAGGGATCTGGTGCCACCACTTTGGTACAACAACAAACACGTGTGGAGGACACTCTTGAGTATGATTTTGAAGAACCGAATGCGAAGTTAGAGAAGGTAAAAGCCGATGAAGAAGTTGCGACTAAAGCCAAAGCCGATGAACAAGCTAAGTCCGAAATGAAGAAGATGTTGAGTATGATAAGTTTCTTCTAGATAGTCCCGACGGTCAAAGGAAGAAACTTCGAGCCACCAAAGGACCCGTAATATCCTCATATCTCATCATCATCGATTCATCTTCTCACTCTTCACCACCACCATCAAAGAAATCAACCAAATCATCATCCAAATCAGTAAAGAAGCCAACTCCATTTTGGATCTCTCAATCAAAGAATCGAATCGTTAAAGCCGTGAAACGAGTCGTAAAGAAAGATATTCTCTACAGAAAGTTGAATTTCTTGCTGACCAAATACAACATCTTCATGATGAGCAAGACGAGATGAAAGTTGAAAGGAGTATGTACGTAAGCTTATGAAGGATGATCTTCAAGGAAGCATGGACGGGATGATCAAAGGATACCTCATAAGTTCCTTATGGAGGTCGTTCAAACTAACAAAGGAGATGTATACCGAACAACGTATCCAAATCTCTTACATTTAGCCAAGCAAGCCATGAAATCAACTCCGATGAATTTGAGCATCAATCCAGTTGAATCCACAATCTTCTCAGATGATGAATTGGTGAACCGGCTAGTAGCTCAAATGTCAAAACGCTTCAGCAACGTTGCTTCCCATGAAGCTAAACTGCTTGAAGCATTGATAGAATACCAACTCAAGTCCTCTTCAGAGAAGAAGCCGAAGGCCTAAGCGCTCAAGAGATGATGAAGAAAAAGATCGATAAGGATAAAGAGCCCAAACGCACAAAGAAGTTCGGTGAATCATCCTCCATTCAAGATTCAATGCACCTCCACCCCAAAGGACTCCACCAACCAAGATCCCTCCTCGCTCTTCATCTGAAAACCTCGTGATTCTTGACCCACCACCCCTGACTTCAAAACCTAGCGATCACTTTGAGTATACGGGTGGTGACGATGAGGAATACCATGAGCCCCAACAACAACCCGCTTCTCCCGACAAAGTACGTAAACCGAACCCTCATCTAGGCCTAAGAAAGAAGAAGAAGGCCAAGGCGGCCCTATCATGGCTAGATGAAGATACCACAGAGGAATTTGAATGGTTTTCTACACTTGTTAATTCCACTCCCTACCCGTCTGAAGGTCAAGATCCAGTAGACGGTAATACATTGGAGCATGCAAAGTTACTGCAAGAAAAAATCCGAGTAAAGAAGATGACGAAATCGAAGCTGCGCGAATCAAGAATGAAGCTTTTCAACTGTTAAAAGATAGCTCGAAAGTGCCATCGAGGTCGAATATCACCTTGAAAACATTGCTCGAGCTATTTAACAACATGGACCGGCTCAACCCGAAGCAAACATCGACTTTACAAAACGGGACAACCCTCCATATTACAATCGATGGTCAAAACCCTACCTACAATTGGCCAACCTAATGAGCCTAGAATTCCATTCCGATATTTCTTCAACAAAGACTTGGAATTTCTTCTACATGGTGGCGATGGTTCAAGGAAATACGCTATATCTCTGACACTTCCATTCCGCAGAATATACTCTAACGCATAGCCATCGAGGAAAGATCTAACCACTTGTTCTCAAACAAAGTGGAAGAGTATAACCGAGATGCAATGTATGGGATTCACCATTGGCTGGAACGCCGAAGAATCTACTACCGAAGCTGCCAGGTTTAGAAATCTCAACATGAAGTGTTCAGTCCTAAAAGTATCGTTGCCATCAAATACGTTGATCTTTCGTCTAAATGGGACTACACTTTTCTCAAGAATATTATGGTCAAAAGGCAAGACGAAAGGGATTATGCATTCTCTGAAGTTGACTTTGAGAATTTATCTATCAACGACATCGAAGACATGTACCTTGCCAAAGTACGGTCGCATTTGAGACAATTCTCCACCAAGTACAACGTGAATTCATCAAGTCATTGCTCATCTTCATCACCGCATAGTCATCAAAGAAGCGTAGAAGATCTCCACTTGCGCTGAATCTTATCGGACACGTGTCAACCTCACTCTACCGCAACTTGATCTTCCGACATCAACCGGCTCTCACAATATACACTCATCAAGCAAACCATTCCGTCGTTTACGCAGTGAACTTCAAAGAAATTGCTTAATGGCGTGTAGAGATCTTCACAAGTTTGGGGATCACACTTTGAAGATGGATAGGGACGGATTGGCTTATCGGTTGAAGGATTTACATCAAAAGATTGGGTCTCCTAAGCGATGGAATTCTCAGGATCGAAGGGATGTGAAGAGGATCATCACGATGATTGATGAACAATTGTATTGAAGGGATCGTCGTAAGATTGGAAAGCTTTGTTGGTGGTCACCGAGATTAACATCACCGACTTTCAACGCCCGATTCACACTCGGCAACATCTCGACTACCGTACCCCTTGAACTGTTTCTTTCATTATAACTTTGGATGTATGATTTATTATGTCTATGGCTTGTGCACACATTTCAGTGTACAACCCGTTCTTGTAAATAAAGGACCCTGTGGTACGCTTCAGTGCCACAATCCTTATAAAAGGAGCGAAAGCTTCTTACTTTTGAGTAAAACCTATCAAATCTTTCACTTTTCAAGGTTTTGCTCAAAAGAACAAGTACTTTCCCTTATGATTTTTCAAAACCTCAACCGTTTATATCACTCGTTGAGGGGGAGTATTTGACAAAAAATCTTTGTTCACAAATTGTTCTCAGTGGTCATCTTCCCACAAAACTCAAAATGGTCATATTTATTCTCAACATTTCTTCAAAAATAACATTTATATGCCATTTTTGAGGGGGAGAAAAATACGTGATAAGAAATATGTTGTGTTTTGCTATATGAACTCTCGTGTTAAAAGACTTCAACCCACAAATTGCGACATCTTAAGCATTAGTAACTTCGAAAATACTTGTCCGGGACGGGTAATAATTTCAAGCTAGTTCGCTAGTGATGTAAACGCGTCTCGCAAAGGACTTGTCCGAGTAGAATGTACCATTCGAGAAACTCTTGATAGACATGAACTCTGATGGGTTTGACAATCTTCGGGTTGTCCACACCTTCAAGATAGTTATTAGAGCTAGTTGTCACCTAAAAGCTAACAATGTATCTCTTTAACTATACAACGTAATCGTGTCTCGCATGGGATTGTCTATCTTGAGTCGATCAATTCAAAAGTGCACGCTCTTTCCTCATTTGTGATTTCATCAAAACTCTTAAGCACATGTGGAGGGAGTATTTCGCTAAAAGATAAAACTCTCACAATGGTTCAAACATGTTTTCATTTACAAACCCTTTGAGAGATTTTCTTGAAAATGGTTTTATGGCAATGGAGTTATAAGGAGATTAAGGTTAGGAATAACCGTCCTATGATCCGCCAGAGCCGGAGGGATCTACCCAAGGACACTACCAATAGTTAGTATTAGAAGTCCTTAGGTATGATTACAAAAAGGAGAAATGAGAATCGGAGAAAGAAGGAGTTGAAGAATTAAAAAGAAATGCAAAGAAAAGGGTGAAAAGAAATAGCCCTCCAGATTATTCAACTTAGGGCAGACACCGGGTTCAATTCATATGCTACTGGTTGTCACTTGATGACACCGGTATTGAAGATTAAAAGTCGTCATGGACCCAGTGACGCATGCACTAAACCTTCTTAGCCACTCAAGTTTCTCTCAACGGAAGCTTGTTTCATTCTCACTAGGAACCCTACGTGAACTATCGGCTTTCTCTTAGAGATTGCTGGTATTGAAGAAGGAGACCCTCTCCCTAGTCTCCGCTCCAGAAAACCAAAACGCACTATTGAGTCTAGAGCCACGAGATTCATCAAAAGATCTCTTAGGTACACTTGACATTTCATCACTTGTTGTTTAACAATAAGAACATCGTGGTATGCGTTATCGAGTCCTTCACAGATCTTAGCAATCTGTCGAGAACATTTATGAGAGGTTCACATCTGTGATCCATAGTGATTGAATGGAAAATCCCGCCAGGTCAACATCAAACAACCACGACAACGGTGTCGCCGGTAACTCCCCTGGATTACGCTTAGTGGTCTCAAACGGTCTACGTCAGTGAGGTGATGCTTCTGTACCTCATGACTCATCTGAACCGTGATGTACTTTACATCGCGTTATCTCACTTGTGGGACTCGGTTCGAACGGCCTTTGTGATAATTAGAGTTGTGTTTTCACACTATCGTTAACACCTCGAAGTTCAAACTTGTAAGTGCCTAATCCGCTTATTACTAACCGCTTTCATGTTTTCTTCTTATGGAAGCTCGAGCGTAATGATCGTGTGATTCTTCACATGCTCATGCCAACATCATCACTAATGGAAGTTCTATTTAAAAGCAACATAAAAGTCGAATGATTCTTCGTCAAATCAAAGAATCTACAAAGTTAAAGACTTAAAGAACTTCATCAAGATCGAAATCCAACGTCAAAAGTATGGCGTGTTGAAGAATGACGTGGAGACACCAGAGGAAGCGGCACTGAGGCGGACTTGATGCATAACAACAACATACTATCACTACTATCACAAAGAAAAATGATCAAAGAACAAAGACAAAGATGACGCCAAAGCAATCGTTCAAAGAAGACAATTTCTACACCTGAGAGATTGTTCGAATCAAGGCAATTCTTCTCACAAGAAGAAGAATGTTAGAAGGCGTCAAAGCTACTATTACATCTGCTCCTTCACGTTTACATTCATTCATCACTAACGCTTAGAGGGAGATTGTTGGAATCACTCCTAAACCTTAATCAAGTGTTAGTGATTCATATGTAATAGTTAGCTTAATTATGGCCTTTATGTTTGTTTTAGCCTTAGGCTTATGTAGAAGGCCCATAAGCCTAGGCCTAGTCCAATAAGGAAAGGATGGGAACTAGGAGTGTTGCCCTAGCTTTCCTCCTATAAATACTCTTGTATAACCCTCACTTGAGGGTTGGTTGTTCAATTTATTTCTTTCACACACATCCTACGCATAATCGTCTAAGTCTTATCGTGTGTGTGTGTTTGGTTTATTGTTCAATCGCCTTTATCTCTTTCTATTAAGCTTGTGTTGTGAAACTAGTGACCTAACAACCTGAAATTGAACAGCCAAGTTGTCCTGAGAAAATGATCGACTTTAATGGTGATTTCTTGATAAAAGATGATAATGTGTCAGGAAAAGGATCTGATACCACTTGTTACGCACCAATAAGATTCAATTAAGTATAGTTATTGGATTACAAAGAGTTGGAAAATCAAGAAGTAGAAATAGATTACCAAAATTGAATTTGTATTAACAAAGTGTAAAAGTTGTTACAATGATTACATGTATTATTTAGAGAAGAAAGAATACAATTTCTAGGCTAAAGAGAGAACATAACAACTATTTAAACTTTTGGCGAAATCTTTGTTAGTAGGAGTTGAGGAGAGAATCACGTGCACCTCACGTGCTAGTCTAGGACTATTCACGTGCCGCCATGTGCCACCAACTTATCTAACAACTTATTCCATTCAATACTTATCACATGAAGATATATGAAAGATAACCCATGCGTGAATGATGGGATTTTATTGAGGAGTGGATGCCTAGAAATCGGTACATTTGAAATCACCGTCAATAACAAGAAGTATGTCTGTCACTTGGTCAATCATCTTTAATGATCCTCATTATACTCATTTTATTTTTTTTTTTTGCATTTTATTTATATATTTAGATAAATATTATGTGTATGCAAATAATGAGTTTTGGTTATAGGGCGTGGGTGATAAATGAGTGAAAAGGATGATTATGACTATGACGCCAACAATGAGTGAGAGCTTTTGATGTGTGAAAGCTAGGTGCAATAAGTAAACAGAATGTAGGCCAAGTGTGAAAAAAATTAAAAGAAAAGGAATGACAAAGATTTTTAGACACAATTAATTGATTTGTGAGAAAATGAAAGTAAATAAGTCAATTTTGTAAATGTTTGAGAAAATGTGGTTGTGAGTAGTTTTCCTTTTAATTCTATTTCTTATTTGATTTTAACTTGAGAAAAGATAATTCTTGTTTTCCAAAGTTTCAGGGTGCGTTTGTTATGTAACGAGGTATAACTATGAAAGTGATTAAAGGTGTATTATTTAAAAAAGGCCTACCACTATAATAATGAATAATAGATATAATCCATACTTTATATACATAAAAAAAAAAGCTAAAAATAGATCTTTCATAAGTAAAGGACCCACCACTACTATCAAACTTATACCCATTGTCACATACCATTCATGATAGCATACCAAAGTCACTCAACTATGAGCGTCTGTATGAAATTCTATCAAACCAAAACTAGGAACAAAATAGCGCTATTTCTTGCTTGCAACATCTTCCCAAAAACGGGGTTACAGTGTCACCAACTCAACATGCTCTTACTCACCAAAACCACAACAATCTCCTCATTAATCTCCCCAAATCAGAAAACCCAAACCCAAAAACATTACAAAAACCATAAACTTCAACTCAACCTTAACACAATATCCCATACAAAAATATATGCCAACATATCTCTCATATCACCCACAAATCATCAAACTACTAATTATAAAGATGAAATTAACAAATTCTGTGACATGGGTAATCTTCAAAAAGCAATGAACATAATTCTTAAGTTAAAAAAAACCAATCTTGATGTTAGAACATATAGCAACATTTTGCAGCTTTGTGCAGAGTCAAAGGCTTTAAATTATGGTAAAAAACTTCATAACTTGATATGTTTAGATAATGTTGATATTGATTATGTTTTGGGTTCAAAGCTTGTGTTTATGTATGTAAGTTGTGGGGATTTAGAACAAGGAAGGCGAGTTTTCGATATGTTTTGTGATAATGTGGTGAAAGATAATGTTTTTTTATGGAATTTTATGATGAATGGTTATGTTAAGATTGGTGAGTTTAATGAGTGTTTGTGTTTGTTTGAGAGAATGATGGCTTTGAGTGTTGAGCCTGATTCGTATACGTTTTCGTGTGTTTTTAAGTGTCTTGGGTTGGTTGGGGATGGGGATGTAAGGTTAGGGGATTTGGTTCATGGGTGTGTTGTGAAATTGGGGTTTGGATTTGATATTAGTGTGGTGAATTCAATGATTGCGTGGTGTTTTAAATGTGGGAACGTTGATAGTGCACGTAAAATGTTTGGTGGTTTGTGTGAGCGAGATGTGGTTAGTTGGAATAGCATGATAAGTGGTTATGTGGCGTGTGGTTTTGCTGAGAAAGGTTTGGGGTTTTGTGGATATGATTTGTGATGAGGTTAGTGTGGATTTGACTACAATGGTTAATGTTGTTGTAGCGTGTGCAAATATGGGTAATGTTAAGTTGAGCAGATCGGTTCATGGTTATGCGGTGAAAGGTGGATTTGGTAAGGAAATGAAGTTTGGGAATACTTTATGTGATATGTATTCGAAATGTGGTGATATGGATGCTGCAATGAAAGTATTTGAGAATATGGATGAAAGAAGTGTTGTTTCGTGGACTTCGATGATTGCTGGATATGCAAGAGAGGGTCAATCTGATGAGGCGATTGGGTTGTTTCTTGATATGAAGAAGGAACGTGTTAAACCAGATACTTTTACTGTCCACGCAGTATTTTGCACTCTTGTGCTTCAAATGGTTCGTTAGAAAAAGGTAAAGAGGTGCACAGTTACATTAGAGATAACCAAATAGAATCGCTTGCAGTTTCAAATGCTCTGATGGACATGTATGCTAAATGTGGAAACATGGATGAATCATATTCTGTCTTTTCCCAGATGCCGTTTAGAGACATTGTGTCATGGAATACGATGATTGGAGGGTTCTCAAAGAACTGTCTTCCGAGTGAAGCACTTGATTTGTTTATAGAAATGCAAGGTGAAGTGAAACCTGATCATGTAACAATGACATGTATCCTTCCTGCCTGTGCCAGCCTAGCGTCTTTAAACAAAGGCCGAGAGATTCATGGGTACATTCTGAGAAACGGGTTGTTTTCAGATCAATACATCATCAATGCCCTTATTGACATGTATGTTAAATGTGGCGGATTATTTCTAGCAAAGTCATTATTTGATATGACCGTTGCTAAAAATTTAGTCACATGGACTGTCATGATTAGGGTTACGCCATAGTTGGATTAGGACACGAAGCTGTATCGACCTTTAAAGAGATGCGTGGTAAAGGTATCGACCCTAATGAAGCTTCATTTACTTCTATACTTTATGCTTGTGGTCATTCAGGGTTGCTCCAAGAAGGTTGGAAATTTTATAACATGATGGTAAATGACTTCAATATTGAACCAAAATTAGAACATTATTCTTGCATGGTGGATCTTCTTTCTCGAGCTGGAAAACTATCAGAAGCATATAAGTTTATTAACAAAATATCTGCTAAAATAAAACCTGATGCCACTATCTGGGGTGCCTTACTTTGTGGTTGTAGATTCCACCGTGATGTGCATCTAGCTGAAAGAGTTGCAGAAAGAATCTTTGAGTTAGAACCAGAAAACACCGGCTATTTTATACTTCTGGCTAATATATACATGAGAGGTTGAAAAATGGGAGGAAGTGAAGACGCTAAGAGGTAGAATAAGAAAGAATACAGAGTGTAGTTGGATAGAGATTAAGGGTAAAGTAAACATATTCGTTGCAGGAGATAAAGATAATCCGGAGGCTAAAAGGATTGAAGCTCTATTAGAAAAAATGAGAATGAAGATGAAGCAAGACGGGTTCTCTAATAAAATAAAATATGGGCTGGTTAACGAAAATGACATGGGGAAAAAAGGAGTGATTTGTGGGCATAGTGAGGCGTTAGCGATTGGTTTTGGGATATTGAAGTTGCCACCTGGCAGGACGATCCGGGTGACCAAGAATCTGAGAGTATGTGGAGATTGTCATGAGATGGCTAAATTTATTTCTAAGGATGCGGAGAGGCAGATTGTGTTGAGAGATTCAAATAGATTTCACCATTTTAAGGATGGGTTTTGTTCTTGCAGAGGGTAGTAGTGAAGCAAGAGGTAAGAAATATTTTTTCTGCATCTCTTTCTGATAGATCAAGAGGTAATGTATTATAGCTATACAGAATATTCAACAAGTTTTGTTAAATAGCAGTATTGTTTCACAATATGCTGTTCTACAGTGTGTATATTGAGAACTTATGCTGAGCTTCTGTCTCAAGCCAAATATCACTATATATGATATTAATTCAATCAATCGGATATTCAGATTATTAAGTTATGCTTTCTACCTGACTGTCATTAAGGTGGCTAGTCATAATTTGATGCGTGACAGCGTCTTTTGCAGCTACTTCATGATCGTTACAGCTCCCTGAAATTTACTCAAAGTTGTATCCTTTTTGTCTATTTCCTTCTATTCATTCGAAATGGAGAAACCCAACTCTGAGATATCTTTTATGACAGAGGACGATGGAGAAGATGTGCATGAGCAATAATAGTATTGTTGTTATGTTGTCTAGTTGCTGCAAATAAAAATTTGGTATATGATAAAGAAGAAAAATAAGTATGATGAAAGAAGGAAAATGATAATTTTTTCTTCTTAAAAAACACAAGCTGCTTTACTGACTAATTCGCTAGTTTTTTATTGTGTGCACTAGCTGGTTGATAGGTGATTTTTGGGAATGTTAGAAAATAATGGTTGAAGTGTTACTTGCAAGCGGTCCTTTGCCAGTCACTGTGAGTTACATTTACATAAAACAATAAATTTGTTCTGTAGAAACCTTTTTTTATTCCCAAATCACTTTCGAAATATTAGTCATTAATATTTGAATGGCTATATTAGTTTTAGGTTTTGGTTTTGAGTTACTGGTTTTAGTAGCCACCTAAGTTTTGTGGGGTAGTCAATGTGCAGACTGATTGCTGATTATACTCAAAACACACTTATAAATGTTATAAAGCTAAATTCTACACTTATTTGCATGCTTGGATTTACTTTTGGATTTTTTATCCAAGTTTTTGAAATATTGTTCGTCTCTAGATCTTGATGGAGAGTGAATAGCATGTATTTGCATCTCATCACTTGGCACATGTTGTATGGATTTCTAGTCAAAGGCATGTCTGATTTGTTTATGATTTTGGTATTGATTGGTACAGCAAGATACACTGTGAGGTCATTCGGGATAGGTGTAATGAAGATGGCATGCTATGTGACTATTAGGCGAGACAAGACAATGCAACTTCTGGTGAGTGCCTGGGACGTCTGTGACCTGCTTAGTTGCGACTTTAGTGACACTGGCTGCTTTGGATATGGTATTCAAGAACATCTTGGTATAATACTTCCATCTCTTTATGAGCTTGTTCAAGCTTACTTCTACTGTCTTGTATGAATAATCCATGTTTCACATAGATACTCAAAAAAGGGATTGAATTTAGTGGTTTGATGATGATTAGAGCTGACAAGTATCCTTGTTGGGCGTCAAACTAAAAAAGGTTGAAATTTGTTACGGGTTGAAACGAACCAGCTAGGTTGGGATGACCCATGAACACTTTTTCTTTTTCCTGTTTTCAAACTTATAAGAATGTGTTAATTGGGATTGAAGAATCAATATTAATAGACATTTGAATAAATATATTTAGGAGGGTTTATGTATTAATATTAGACTTTCGCAACTTCTTTTGTATTTTTTTTTATTAAACATGAAGTCATGACTTCCAGTTTGGCATTATCATTTATATTTGACATTGTGACCCGTTTGAGAAAAATATACCCATATAAAATCAAGTAAGAGTATAATATGCAACTTTAAATTTAATGGTCCGTTAGTTATGATGATAAACTTTTCTGTTACAGGTTTGATCTTCCACTGGCATCAATGGTATGGACTGTTTAGGTGGTTCTAGAGTGCCGGATACGAGTTGGTCATAAATACATAAGTCGCGAGGCTTCGTGTTAGTAACCAGAATGATCACAAAAGGAAGACTCAATCAAATGGTTTCAGGTGACTCCTAGTATATAAAAGTTTTTATCTAATAATTGAAGAAAAACTTTTGCTTGCAAGAGGAACATGTTTTTGAATTTTAAGCGACCTTTAAGCGTGTAAATTTTGTAACTTTCATACTAGTGTTTGGAATATGGCATATGATTTGATGCATATACATGGAATT
>OU343225.1:173330862-173441954 GCA_910596185.1 Chrysanthemum makinoi
CAGCTTGTCTTGTGATTGAAAAGCACGAAATAGGTCTTTTCTTCATTGATCTATGGAAACAGCATTCCAAGGTGGGTGACATAGATCTTGTAGGAGTGCCTACAATGGCAAGCTATCTACCGTTGGCCTCTGAATCAATACTCTGAAATGAAAGGTGCGAAGACACAGGTAAAGAACACTAACAAGAAGCACTCCTCAAAGAAGAAGGTTAAAGCTTGAAGCAGCTGGGGATCCATCACTGGTAGAACATCATTTTGCTTTATCCTCTTGTACTAGTGATAGGAACCATGTAATGTGATCAATAAAAGATGTATGTTTTGTTAAAATACTTTCGGTGTGTTTCTTATTGTATTCATTAGTACATTAAGTGTAAAAAGCCATTTGCTCACTTGGCGATCCAAACACTTAGGCTATTTGTATATAAAATAGAAGGCTGTTGGGTTCAGTAAATACCCAAACCCTTAATATATGGATTTGAATAGAAAATAACCTAAGTGTTTAGGCGTTAAACACTAACAAGTCATGAGTGCATAGTCTCTCGGTGAGCCTTCGGGGATACTTTCGGTATGATGAAGAAAAGTCTCTCCTTTCGGTAAAGGCTGAAACTTAAAGGGTGAAGGCGGAGTCAAAAGAAGATGGTGGATTAGGTGAGTGGTGACAATAACTGTTTGAATACCTAAGACTCCTCCAACTACTTACACTGCGAAGACAAAGCTAGAAGTAGAAAGAATGAAGGATATGAAAGAAGAAGAATGAGAGGGATAAGTTTGAATCGATGAGACAAAGTCCTTATCAACCAAAGTCAACTTTCCACTGATAATAAGCGAAGCATTTCAGCGTGTCATCCTCACCTTTGGAAGTAGTCTTTGTAAAAGCGAGAGACAAAATACATCAGTTTTTTTTGTTACATGTATGTCGGTTTGTCACTTAGGAAAGAGTTAAAACTCATACTTGTATAAATAGCATAAGAGATGGAGTGAAAGATTAATCTTGTGAATTGTAAAACACACACATACATAAAGTCTTTCACTCCTCCAAATAACTTAATCCCGAGATAGCTCGGTGGTGAGTTGTGCTTTCAGGACTTAGCCTTGAGCTTGAGGAGGAGTTACCAACCTTTGTCATTTCAATCCCAAGTACTATTCCGTAAGTACTTGGGTAATGTATTCTTGTTTGATTTATTTCTAATAAAGAATATGATGTTGAAAATTAATCAGTGTGTTTTACTTACATCTTATCAGTCATAGATTCACTATTAACTTGTTACTTTTAAACTGTTTTTACACGATAGTGAATAGGGAACAACCGCGTCCATGCAAAAGGTGGCGATCGTAGCGATTAATAGTATATATAGAATTTGATTTATTTAAAGAGGTAGACTTTTGGAGAAAAACCCTAACTCATTTGTAGTATTGACGGTATTTTAGGTCCCATACCATATTTTACACATCGAGATAAGTTTGTTAATCCAAAATATCATTATGTCTATCCCATATTCGATTGATTGTGTGTATGCTTGCTTGTCTATCATGTCTAGCTAAATTACTTACTTGTGTGTTTGTTTAGATATATGAGCCTGCTATTTATTATTGGGTTTGTTTCTTGTCTTAATTGAAATTGGTTTAGGAGTGCAACTAGGCATCTTTGTTGTATTTAATGCTTGGGTATGCTTTATGATGATATGGTTCATGGATGAAATAGCTTAGGCTTAGACTCAAGTGAGTCATCACGAGATAACCTCAAAGAACTATGGACCCACCCACCTTACGAACAGGGAATGCGTTAAGATAAAGGGCGTGACGACTCAAGACCAATAAAGATAACTAGGGAGTAATAGTATCTAAGTGAACACATCTTTAATCATCATATGAGCACATCTCAATTAGGCGTAGCTACCAGTAGTAATAGATAATTAGATAATTAGTAGAAGTAGAGTGTCGGTAGAGTACCACCCCGAACCAATTGCTTAGAGATATTTACCTTAGCTTTCTAAAAACCATAAAAGATAAAAAAAGAACCATCCTCAACCCCACCTTCTCGTCATATATTTCTTACTAGCATTCCTATTCCCTAGAGAGCGATATCAATCCCGAGGAGGCTTACCCATACTACACTACTGTCGATTAGGTTCCTGCCTAGGAGGTTGAAAAACTTGCTTTCGAAAAGGAAGTTTCCTTGACCCCAAAAGCGCCTTCGCGCGCATCAGAAACACTCGATTATTGTTTGTAGCACCGATATACTTAGAAAAAATAGGTGATATGGCCTAATATTAGTTATAGGATATTTATAGTGATGGGAGTAGATGACATAATTTAGAAGCTATAAGAACAATATCATCTGCAACGAATATGATGAAAACCAATACGAATGACATATATTGCAAAACTCTAAGGAGGCCATTGAAGGCAATATAGAAAATATTATTGGTCATGAAGAAAGATGTTCTTAGTATTTAATTTATGAACACACAAATTTCAAAACATTTCATAATTTTGGTGTGGTTGAATATGAATTGGGCATTTTGGGGTTTTTCAATTTGTTGCGTGGTGGGTGGGGAGGGTTGATGTGGTGTAAATTAATATGGCCGGGCATAAGTTTAAAGGGATTTGATTAGTTTTGGTGGTTAAAGACTCCGCGTTATTAGTTGAATGTGAGTTTTAGTGTATTATCGGTGTCAAGAAAGGTTGTTGCTTAAGTGTCGTTTTAGCGAAAGGAAAAACTTCTTCGGTTAAAGTAACAAATGATGATGGTTAATAACAATTAAAGCTCAAATGCGTGAACAAAACTAGCATCATATCCGCAAAATGACATTGTTATATACTTTTCTTTTCGATAGTTTAGAGAGCAAGTGTTAGCAAATGTGTTTAGGTTGGTATAAGATATAGGCAAAGTAGAGTGACATCGGTCCAAAAAAAGCATTTCACAATCGGTTCGGTTTTGTGTCGGTTAGATGGGTTTACATGCTTTATGTGTGTGTTTAGTCGGTTTTGGTTCGGGCCAGAACCAGGCCAGAAAACCGGTAATACATAGAATCAAAACAAAAAAAAAAGTTGGTTCATTCGGATTGGTCCATTCAGCTCGATTTTTGATACGGTTGATTGATTTGGTTGGTTTTGTGCTTAGCTCTAGCGAAAAGACTAAATAAAACCGAGAGTTATTTCAAAAGTTAAAGGTTACTTGTGATTGACTAATACTAAAAACACAAAGGGGTGAAAAGGTCATTCCAAAACTATAAGGTGTAACAAAACCCTAGCAAATGTTATATAGCTTCCAATAAAACCCTTCTCTTCCCATTTTCTCCCACCGCCGTAATCGTTCACAGCATCAGCAACAGCAACAACAACAATGGTAAATTCCTTAACACACAATATATGATTCGTATCATATGATTATTATACACAATTAGTATTAATGTTTGTTTTTGATGTTTTTATTGTTATAGGCTTCAGAGAGGAAACAAGCAAACCCAATGAGGGAAATCAAGGTTCAGAAACTCGTTCTCAACATTTCTGTCGGTGAAAGCGGTGATCGTCTTACTCGTGCTGCCAAGGTTCGCTCAATATTAAACATTGTATCTTGATTGTAATATGTGTTGTTATTAATGTATGGTGATTCTGATACTGTTTTGAATAATGAGTGAATAGGTTTTGGAGCAACTCAGTGGCCAGGCCCCTGTCTTCTCTAAGGGTATGATTACTTTTTTTTATTGGGATAATTTATGTTGATTCTTCCTTGTTTTGATTCTTAGACCATACCGTTGTTTTTTGCTCTTCGTTAAGTAATTATAATACTTTGGGTATAGACTTATGTTACGTGACACTTTGGAACAAGAAATTATTTGAAACTCAAGTGACTGGGTGTTTGTTTAATCTTACATTTGTGCTTTTACGATCTTATCTGTTTTTGGCTTATATTTTGTAAGATAATTTTTTTGGCTTCATTTGAGATTTATGGGCTTATAAGCTTTAGATAAGCCAATAAATCTCGATACGACAAAAAAATTGTGCTACTAAATATAAGCCGAAATCAAATAAGTCATAAGCCCACGAAAATAAGCTTAAACAAACATCCCCTTAGCTTATATAGTGGTTTTATTAGCTTTTGTGTTTGGGTAAGCTTAGTCTTATGAGCTTATTTAGAGGGGATTTTATAAGCTTCTTTGATTGTGGCCTATGTTTTTTTAATAGGTTTATAAGCACTTTTTTTTTCATCTTTTTATCATAAGCTGATTCAAACGCTCATCACGGGTTTATGAGCTTATGCTCATTGGCATAACCACATAACTAACATATTGAATGCAAGCTTAAAGCCTAAAATATTAGCTTACCCATCACACAACTTACTCTTTTTTTTCTCAACATTGCTTATAGTTTGTAGAGTCAGTCAGACAAAGTACGGTAAAAAATTGGGCTTAATGAGATTTGGGATTTGGTCTAGTAATGTTTTATATATGATAAATCTGATTGTATTGTGATATTGTAGTTTTTTGAGAATTAGATAAGAAAATGTACCTTAGCAACATTCAGATTTGATGGGGAGGTATTAGATTTTCTGGTTCATTGCTTTTTAATGAAAACAGTGGAAAGTAACATATGTTTTTTGGTTTTAAAACAGTGCTTTACTGACTGAGCTCTTAACCTGTTTTTTATTTTGTGTTTTGTATGTTTTCACTTGCCAGTAACTAGAAAGTTGCTGAAACATCTCATACATGTAATATTTTACAACCTAAAAACTTTAAAAGAACGAAGCTAGTACAGATTAGTCTTTATGTTTTATGTTGGTACATGTGGAGGTTTTTTTGGTGTTTTAGGTTATAGGTTAAGTGGGTGTTTGTTTAAGCTTATATAACATAAGCCGTGTTTGGCTTATATAACATAAGCCACAATTTTGTGGCTTATTTTGACACGGGCTTATATAACATTGTCAGTGCTATTTAAGTCCATAAGTGTCAAAATAAGCCACAAAATTGGCTTATGTATATAAGCGAACTCATAAGCTAATAAGCCCATGTATAGCGAAATAAACACCCCCCTAAGATAGCAAACTAAGTTTACATCATGAAACAAGTTGTGGTTCTATATGAATATTTCATTTGCTAGATCAGGGCTGGGTTGAAGTTGTCTGTTCCGTATTTGACTTTTTGGATGTAAATTTAAATGGTCTTTTGTGTTCAGTTTATTTTTTTGAATAAATTCTGCAAATTTATTACTTTTTACGTATTTACATACAAGTGTGGTCCTCTGGTTTGACAATTGTTTGGTATTGGTTGCTACAGCAAGATACACTGTGAGGTCTTTCGGGATTAGGCGTAATGAAAAAATTGCGTGCTATGTTACCGTTAGGGGAGACAAGGCAATGCAGCTTCTGGAAAGTGGGTTGAAGGTCAAGGAATACGAGTTGTTGAGACGCAACTTTAGTGACACTGGTTGCTTTGGATTTGGTATTCAGGAACACATTGATCTTGGTATCAAGTAAGTCATTGTTCCTTCACTTAATCATCCATGTTTTTCAAGCTTACTTGTATTGGTTCCACCCAAATGATCCATCTGTACATAGATTAAAGCACTTTTCTCTAAAATTGGCTCAACTTTAGTTGTTTGATGATGATCAGAGCTGACAAGCGTGTTGGGTGGCAGACTAAAATGTGTGGGGTGACGTAAACGGGTCAAATTTTGTTTTAGTCACTTGGGTTGGGATGAACCCTGAACACAAACTTCTTTTTATCATCTTCCATGATCTGTAAATAACTTAACGACATGCATTAGTTAAAGGATTTAGGGGGTTTTTATGTATTTTTTGACTTTGGGAAACAATTTTATTGGAGATTGTGAATTAAAATCGACTTCCTTAGCCACTATTATTCTTGATTGGACTCCTGTGACCCATCAAGAAGAAAAATGATTTAATGCCAGTTGAGATGACATTGCTGTCTATTGATGACATACATTATATGATGATAAACTTTTTCTGATTACAGGTATGATCCTTCTACTGGTATCTATGGTATGGACTTCTTTGTGGTTCTAAGTCAGGATACCGTGTTGAGTGGTCGCCCATAGGTGCAAGGCTCGTGTTGGTATCCAACATAGAGTTACAAAGGAAGATGCCATGAAGTGGTTTCAGGTGAAATCTGAGGGAGTTATCCTCAACAAGTCTCAACAAATTGGAGCATAACTGTCTTTTAAGTAGTCTTTTTTTGTGGTCACTTGAGGTTTCTTAAAATTGTATGTGCTTGTGTGCACCAGATATTAAATTACTTTTGCTTTGTTATGGTTGGATCCTACTAGTAATGAAAATATTGAACTCTCAGTTTAAAATGAAGTGTTTAGCCTCGTTTTGACAATTTTTTTTGCTTCTCATAAGTGATTAAAGCTTCTTTATAAGAAATGATTCAGCACTCCGAGATTGCACCTGATTCAGGCACAAGTCTCAGCACTCTGACATATGTGGCACCTAATCACTTGTGAGATTCAGTCTGATCCATACACAAAACTACATTCGTAAGCAAGTAACACATTCGCTAGATTGGATTACTCTTGGGCTAATTTCAACATAGGTCATGTTGACACTCAACGATAGGGTGCACAGTCATGAGATTGAATGTATTTTTATTTGTTTTCTCTCACGAATCTGTGGGGGTAGCCAAGTATGTTGGCTTTAAGGTGAAACAATCCTTCTAAAGTTTCAGATGGAGTACATAATTTAAAATTAACTAGCTGAAATAATTTTTTTCGATGAATTATGTATTTTAATTTAGAAAATTGATTCTTAGACCTAATAAATATACCTAAAATTAGACCTACAAATTTCATTGGTGCCACTTGTCATTACTTTTAATTTTAAAGCCACCTTTTGTATTCTCCCTAACATACTCCTCATTAGTAATTAAATTGATTTACTGTGTTGTTTTTCTATCTTCTCCAAACTCTCTAACCAACCTTAGAACCGCCGGTAACATGAACGCAAGTTCTTGCGATGTTCAACTTTTGTTTTAGCATACTTTATGATCCTTATTTTGAAAATCATAATTGAAGCTACACATGCCTTCCTTTTAACAATATCAGAAACTACGAGCATGATTAAAGTCTTAGAAAATTTGAACACATGGGTTTTCAATGATTTTTCAATGGTGCATAAAGTCTATTAAATAATTTAAACAATCATGTATATAATCTTCGGGAAGTGGAGGTTTCAAATAAATTCAATTGTGAGTAAAGTCAAATATTTTCATCTTTTGAATGAGATTTTATACTGAGATCTGTAATACCTGTGTGTGTAGTGAAAAGTAAGAAATATTCGTTTATAAAAATTACCCAGAAAGAAGTTAATGAAAGAAAAAAAATTAAGAAGACGGTTATAAAGGGTAATATTGGATTAATGCACAAATTTGACAGCATTATTAAATTAATGACAAGTGTTACTATATTATTGGATAGGCATATTAGTAGTTCTAAACTTCTAATTAGTAAGCATAAATATCAAAACTCTTTAATTTATTACCTTCTTTTTGACAATAATTTTACGGATATCAAGAATTTCATTTAGCCCGTGCCCGATCGGGCTCGAGCCCGTTAGCCCGTGCATGTTCGGCTCGAGCCCGTTTGGGCCGCGCCTGTTCGGGCTCGAGCCCGTTTGGCCCGTGCCTGTTTGGGCTCCGCCCATTTTGCTCGTTACCCGTTCGGGCTTTAATATTTGTATAATGTGCTTTATTATTTGTATTAGTGACATTTAATCAGGGTATGCGTAGCGTCGTGGCAGTCTACCAAAATAAAAATTTTCAAGTGGATCATTTATTTTAGTTTATTATGTTCTTTTTGACAATAAATTTACGGATTTCAAGAATTTCGTTTTGCCCGTGCCCATTCGGGCTCGAGCTCGTTCGGGCTCAAGCCAATTTGACCTGTTGACCGTTCGGGCTTGAATATTATTTGTATTATTGACATTTAATGTTGGAATTGTGTTTAATTTGGTTGTACAATATGCTTGATAATTTGTATTTATTATGTTAGGGGTATTTTAATAACTGTATTAATTGTATTTATTGATCAGTTAATTAATTGACTATATTAAATAGAATTAATGTCTTTTTTGTTTTTTAATATGTGCATTAAAGTGGTATGCATATGCTTCTTGTCTTGTGCATCCGAAAATTATGTGCATTAAATTGTTGTACATTATGCTTCTTTTCTTAATCATATGAATTACTAATTATAGTAACATGTGTAGGCTTATATTTTTAAGACTTCCTTTTATAAGAAATCCTAAATACATTATAATGTAGTATAGATTTGAAAGATAAGTTAACCCCTTTTAACTCATACTTGTATGAGTTTCAGTTACGTATTTGTCAAACAAGATTGCCGGTACAGGCCTACACAGTTGGTTGGTGCACCCAAAATTACAAAAAATTGGCAATGGTGCATATTCTCAAACTTTAAGCATTCTACCTTTTTTATACCTTTTAAATCAAAATAGTTTACAAAACTAGTACAAAACTTTGAATGGGAGTCCTCTGATACGTAAGAGAGGGCGATGAAAGAGCCCACCTCGGATCTGGAAGGAAGGTATGAAGATGGTCTTTGCTAAGTAACCAATAACCATATAAGCACCTTTGCTTGCATTCTGATTACCATCGACGAAGCCACGTAAACCACTTTGACCAGTTGCACGTTTAACGCATCTAAGAATCGTAGCTTACATGCTCCCATCCTTTTGAATTCTCCAAAAAACTTTAAATTTGATAGCATATAAACATTAGAAACCTCACTAATTAGTAATTTTTGATTTTTTTTCTCTTGATACGTCTTTGGCTATGTGTGTGAGCATGTCCATGGACGAACTCCCCGAAGCTTTACACCTCGAAATACTAAGTCGCCTCGACAACTAAGCTGACGTAGCTCATTGCGAATAGCTTCCTAGAGTTTCACTAATGTATGTCCATGCCTAGCTTCGAACGGTCAATCTTTAATGCATTGTTAAACGACACCTTTATTCTTGGTCTAAGGATTCCCAACCTTTTAAGCCAATTTTTCTAAAGCTTATATCGAACATGAGAGTTGTTGAATCACATGTGTATCGGCATGGATGAAACATGTATTAACAAAGTGTAAAAGTTGTTACAATAATTACAGGAATGATTTAGAGAAGAGAGAATACAATTTCTAGGCTAAAGAATGAATGAAAACATAACAACTATTTAAACTCGATTTTGCGAGAAATCTTTGTAATAGGAGTTGAGAAGAGAATCACGTGCACCTCACGTGCCTAGTCTAGGACTATTCACGTGCCACCAACTTATCTAACAACTTATTCCATTCAGCACTTATCAATCTATCCCTCTCAAATTGATCTTGTCCTCAAGATCAAACATTGAAATTGGGGAATTTCTTTTGAATCTCCTCAATGGGTTCCCAAGTTGCATCCTCTTTTGACCCATTTGACCATTGCACCAAGACAAAGACAGTAGCAGAATTGCCCTTCTTGGCCAATCTTCTGTCCAAAATGGCCACAGGCTCCACCAACATAACTCCATTTCCATCACAAGTTGGCAAGTCTCCACTGTGGATCACAAGCTGCCCTTTCTAATGGTAACTTGCCTATGGTCGTAGCTTCAAGTACCCAATCACCAACCAAAATTCTCTATCAGGTTCTCGCCTATCAACTTGAGATTCCATTCCATCTGAGCTCTTTTCAAGTGAAATTTGAGGCCTCAATAGCTTCTTCTCTTTTGTCAATATCCTATCCATTGATTCCACCCTACTTTCTCCCCTACATAAGGTATGTGAACTAGTGGGACTTGACCATAGACCACCTCATATGGAGTAGTATTTATAACAGAATGATGATTGGTGTTGTACCACCACTCAGCCAAGAACAACCATCTCATCAAGTGTTTTGGTTGTTCACGGACATGCACCTTAAGTAGCATTCAAGAGATCTATTCACCACTTCAGATTGGCCATATGTTTGTGGGTGATAGGAAGTGGACATGTGGAGTTTAACTTGCAGCAACTTGAACAACTCATTCCAAAAGTACTCAAAAACACTTTGTCCCTATCTGAAACAATGGTGTTTGGCAAACCATGGAGCTTATAGATATTTTCTAGAAACACTTGAGCAACATCTATAGCAGTAAAAGGGTGAGACAAAGGGATGAAATAGGCATATTTTCTTAGCCTATCCACTGCTACAAGAATGATTGTCTTACCTTGTAACTTAGGCAGACTCTCAATAAAAGCCATAGAGATATGTGACCAACGGTAGTATGGAAGGGAGAGGTTGCTTGAGACACGGATATGCAGCAAATCAGGCTTGTTTCTCTAGAAACACCACATTCCTCACCGGTTGTTTCACATGCTTTCTCACTTTCTCAAATAGAACACAGCTGCGAGTTTAGTGGTTGTTGTTAGACTCTGAATGACCACCATTGCACTTTAATGAAATTGTTTGAGTAGTTCCGTTCTCGGAGGTTGATCACTACCATACAAGCTTGCTTTTCTTACGAGTTCTGATTAGCCCATGTATATCATTTCATAGTTTGACCTTGTTGCAACTTCTCAATTACTTGCCTAAGTTTTTCATCAGGTTTGCCAACTAGCCGAGAATTTTCTGTAAACATCGATAGTAAGAGAGAAGAAATAGGCTATACAACTCACGGAAGATTGCAATCTAGACAAAGCATCAGCTGTGACATTTTCCACCCATTTCTTATACTGGATCTCATAATCAAACCCCATTAACTTGGGACGTCATTTTAAGCTGTGTTGGTGGATATCCTTTGAAAGGGTAAACATCGTTTGAAAGGAGTTTTCCATCTAAACTATTATTGAGCAATTGAGTTAAAGGTCTACTAATAGTAGCATAGCCTTGTATAAACCTTATATAGTAGCCCGTTAAGCCCAAAAACCCTCTCATTTGCTTCACATTAGTTGGCAATGGCCATTGAGACATATCTGTAATCTTCTCTAGATCTGTAGCAACTCCCATAGCAAAAATCACATGACCCAAATATTCCACCTTGTCTGTACCAAACACACACTTATTTTCTTTGCATACAACTGGTTTTGCCTCATTACTTCTAACACCATTATAACATGTTCCTCATGATCCTCTGTTTGTTGGTAATGGCGAGGATATCATCAAAAAATACTAGCACAAATTTCCTTAAAATTGTCTAAAAACTTCATTCATTAAGGATTGGAAGGTTGATGGAGCATTGGTCAACCTAAATGGCATGACCAAGAACTCATAATGGCCTTCATGAGTTCTAAATGCAGTCTTAGCTATGTCTGCATCATATCATCCTTATCTCATGATACCCAAACCTTAGACCCAATTTAGTAAACAACTATGACCCATGCAATTCATCAATCAACTCTTCTATGGTAGGAATTGGGAACTTATCTTTCATTGTTTGCTTAATGAGTTGTCTGTAATCCACACACATTCTCCATGAGTTGTCTCTTTTTAACCATAACAATGAGAGATGAGAAAGGGATGTTACTCTTTTTGACCACACAGTTTCCAACAATTAAGCCATCTTTTTATGCATCCTTTTGGGTGGGTGGGTGTCTATATGGCTGATGTTCCTTTGGTTGAGCTCCTTCAACCAGAGGAATCTTGTGGTCATGGTCCCTTTTAGGTGGTAGCTCAATAGGGCAAATACATCTTCTAAGTCATGCACCACTTGTTGTAAAGCAGGGTGAACATGCATGTTTGTGGATTCTATTTGCATACATGTGGCTGCAGAGTTAGGGAACATACACAGAGCCATGGAGTATAACTGCTTGTCCACGTCTTGTCGAAGTTTTTGTCTTCAACCAATCCATATTAGACTTGTGAGTTCCTCTGAGCAAAATCTTTTGATTATTATACTTGAAAATCATCCTCAACTCCCTGAAATTCACCCTTATATCCCCTAATGTGGCTAGCCATTGAATTCCAAGTACCATGTCATATCCTCCCAAAGGTAGTAACATAATATATGTAGTGAAAGGAGTAGTTCCAAAATGCCACTTAAACCCTTAACACTCTGCATCAGTAACCAATTTGTTGCCATCATGGCTGGCAATGGACATGTACTTCTAGTGGGATAACCTATCTGTTTGGCCATATTTTTTTCCAAAAAATTATGTGTAGATTCACAGTCAATCAAAATGTAAAGTGTATTCTTACCAATTGTTCCAATAACCCTCATAGTTTGAAAATTGGTAGTACCAGGTGAAGCATTCAATGAAATCAAAGGTTGTATTTGCAAGTCTATCAAGTCGTCTTCACCCATTTTCATCTATCTCCAAAAGGAAACGCCTTTTTCATCAGGGCACTAGTAATTACAGTACGACCACTACATTTATGTCCGGAGAATATTTCGGTCACAATAAAAGCATAGATTATTGGCTCTCTTTTTCGCATACTCATTCGTGTCAACATCCTATTGTTACCAGAAAATGAGGTGTTTGGTTTTGTAGGGACATTACTACTAGTAGTGTTTGGATTTGACAAAAAGGGCTTGTTAAAAGTACTAGTAGGCTGAACATATCTTGAATTGCTAGGAACAAAAGTACTCATATTTTTCTTCTTAGCTGCATTCAAAGTGGCCTCTTGCAAAATTTTCAAACAATAGGTGTGAGCTAGTGTTTTGGCTTGAACATTCTTACACCCATAGCTAATTCAGTTGGTAATTCCCTATGAACAAACTCATAGCATGTGCTTCACTTATCTCTACCCTACTCAAAAGATTATCAAATGCATCTTCATAATCTCTAGCGAGAGTCTCATACTTCAAATTCTTAAGTTCATACATGGGGTCATCATGAACACTACCAAATCTGTCCAAAATGGCTTGTTTGTACACTTCCAAATCTACAAAACCTCCATTAATCTTAGTAAATTGTGTGTGCCATAACAAAGCCTTATCATAAAGGTGAATAGAGACAAGATTTACCTTTTCAATCTCAGCCACTTGATCAATCAAGAAGAGTTGTTCACACCTGAACATACACCCTTTTACATCATCACCAGCAAATTTAGGGAAATCAATCTTGGCTACTCTTGTGTCTTGTAATTAACCACGACCATTAGTACCACCCATTTGATTGTATATCAAACTCAATCTTCGATCTCACCAGACATTAGGTCCAATCTTGTGTTCACAACACATAGCACCACCCACCATTTGGGCTATTAGTTTGTAATGTACCTTCTTGTTTCATTATCAAAACCAATGATGAACCATTAGGAGGACGGAGGAATTGCCAAAGACTCTTGTAGCAACCACCATTACTAACTAATTTCAAGATTTCTCTAACTAAGCGTCACGTGTACTATTTCTTGAATTTGATTGAATCTTGTCACTAGTTATCACTCCTTCACCTTCAATGAGCAATAACTAACAAGTATGGTGTTTCTTGGCACCCTCATGTCAAATAAAACGACCATTCAACCAAAAGAAGAGGATTTAAGCACTAATGCGCTGCTCTTGTGATCGCGATGAATACTTGACAAGTGGTCTTTTTATGAACGGATAGTACACGACTAATCAATGTACAAGTATAACACAATTGATTAGTAGTACTATTGATTTCTTTATTTGGTTGACCGGTGTTGGAATCACTCCTAAACCTTAATCAAGTGTTAGTGATTCACATGTAATAGTTAGCTTAATTATGGCCTTTATGTTTGTTTTAGCCTTGGGCATGTAGAAGGTCCATAAGCCTAGGCCTAGCCCAATAAGGAAAAGGATGGGAACTAGGAATGTTGCTCTAGCTTCCCTCCTATAAATACTCTTGTATAACCCTCACTTGAGGGTTGGTTGTTCAATTTATTTCTTTCACACACATCCTACGCATAATCGTCTAAGTCTTAACGTGTGTGTGTGTTTGGTTTATTGTTCAATCGCCTTTATCTCTTTCTATTAAGCTTGTGTTGTAAATCTATTGACCTAACAGTGGTATCAATCGCCTACTAGTTGGGTGAATCGTTTTGTTTTTGAAGTGGGTTTTAGGTCCTACGCGTAAAACAACGGTTTGATACTTTGGTTCGCTTAAAAATGTATTTTTCACTTTTTAATCCAAGATTCTTGTACTTTCATTGTTTTAAGGTGTTAAAATAAGCTTTTTTAGCAAAAGTTTCAAACTTTATCGTGGATCATAGTTTTAAGCTTGTTTTTGTTGAGGGTTATTAGTTCTAGCGTAACTTGTTTAGCCGTTTTGATTCATCAAGTTTCACACTTTTGTGTTATTTTGGTGATATTGAAGCTATTCCATAACAAAAAATCTGGTTTAGAAACAACTTTGGGCAAAATCATATTCTGAGTAAACTACATTATGAAAACCCTAGTTTTCGTGTAACTTTACCCTTGGTGTGATCTTCGGTTTAGTGGTTTTGCTCCGTGTTTTCTTGCTTGGATAAGCACGAAAATACGCTTACTGGATATCTTTTGCCTTTGTGATAGTGTAAAAGATCATGACAAAACCCTAAACTTCGCATAAGCATAAAGCTACGGCGTGAAATCCAACATATAAGATTCATCACGCTAAGCCTAGTCTTACGCGTAAGGTAATCACATGGTTTCTACGCCTAACTTTGTGTCTACGCATAACTTTAGTGTCTTTCCCTACTACTGGCGTAGCTAAACTACGCGTAACTCTCATTGTTACGCGTAACTTTGGTGTTTTTCGCATAAGTCCTACTGTTTCTTGTGATTTCTACGCTAAGGACACTTCATCAACAAAGGTTCATTAAGCCTACAAAGATCCATTTTTACCAACACAAGTTTTCAACATGTCACAACCAGCATACTCTAACTATTTTCCTTACACTTATTCTCAACGTCAACAACAACTAAGTCCACAACATCAACAATGGAATCAACAACAAGCAATTTATCAACAACAATTTAATCAACAACATACTCCACAACTTGCTGCAATTCCACAACCACAAATGGTTCAACCACCACCAAGTCTTCAAGTACAACCCTACACAAACGAATTCAATCAACACCCATCAAGAAACACTATGAAGGAACCCACTTGGTTTGCAAAGATGTGTGAAGTTTTAAGCAGCCAACAATCAATTCATGAGGCTGGATCACTTGATAGACCTCCAATGCCCACTCCAGGAAACTACGATCAATGGGTGATAAGGTTCTTTAGGTTTTGTGATCTGAAGAAGCCACATGGAAAGTTCTTAAAGAAGGTTATCGTGGAAGGTCCATTTCAGATGCCTACTGTCATTGTACCCGGCGATCCAAATGCTAATCCACCAAGAGATGAACAATCAAACATTGCTCTTTGTGCAGACTGAATGCGGAAGAACTTCTACACTATGAAGCGATGAACTTGTACAATATATATCTCTTAGGATTACCTAACCCAATTCTTCAAAGTGTTGATGCTCAAAAGACTGCAAAGGCGATGTGGGAACATATTCATCTTCTTATGGAAGGATCTACACTCAATCAGGAGGATATGGAATCCAAAATTTACTTGGCTTATGAACACTTCATGATTGAACACGGAGAGACACTAGAGTCTTATCATCACCGATTCTCAGACATCATAAATGATTTGGATAAACACAACATCATCATGCCAAGAATTGCGTTAATACTAAGTTTCTGAGTAGTCTTGGTCCTGAATGGGAGAAGTATGTCATTTTCTCCGTCAAGCGAAGAACATGCATCATTCTACATACGGTTGTTAATGCGATTACTTGAAGCCTCATGAAAAGGAAGTTGATAGGGAAAGGATTCTCTTGCTCAAATTGCTTCCGTCAAATCCGGAAAATCAACAACTTGCCTTGTATGCTCAAAGCGGTTATCCTCCTCAACCGCAACTCAACCAACGCTACAATCACACCAAATTATCCTTCACAGCAACAATCTCAACAAACTCAATTGGTTCCATACAACAACAACAATGCTCAAGCACTTGTCGGTGAAGCTAATGAGGAATCTGATCCGTTCGAAGCATTGCAACAAAGATTTGTTATGATTGCTAATGCTTTTAGCCGTTATACCAACAAATCCAACAATCGTATTCGGTCCTCATCTAACACACGGAATCAAGCTACTTTGTGAACAATGGACGAGTTGAAGTTGAATCGTGGTTATGGTCGTCAAATGGGGTGGTCAGGGTTTAATCTTTGTAGGTAGGAATAACAATAGAGCTCAAGTGGTAATTGGAGAAATGCTCAGAATGGGTTGAATGGTCTTCGATGCTACAAGCGCAATGAAGGACACTGGCTAATGCATGCCCAAAGCCGAGGACAAGGGGCAGTGCTTATCACAAAGAGGATTGTTAGCCTCGCTAAAGTGAAGTCATTACGGGAATTGCATTAGTTTCTTCTTTTACTTATTCACAAGGACTAGTTTAGTCAATTGTGATAAGTTATGCTTGTCTTAGTATAAATACACCTCCTAGTCCCAACTAGGAGGGAAGGAAGTTCACATTTTGTAAAGAAGTGTGTGTGGTTTCTTCTTCTTCTCTCTAGAAACACACACATCTTCCCTTTTCTTCAATCTAAACAATATCATGTCTTATTCATTCTTTGAGCTTCCCGACCCCGAACCACATGAATCTTAAGCTTTTGATCCTACAATTGGTATATGAGCGGTCGTGTATTTTTAAGATTTGTGTGGTTTCGATTATGTGTTCAAACATTTTTCTATATTTATATGTCTCGATTTTTCCTCCTTTTTTGTGGTTAAGCAGGTTTCTTACATATTATTATCTTTTTGGTCAAAAATTCAACAACTTTACTTGTTGTTACCATGTTTAGTTCTTGTCTCCTTCGTAGATAAGTCAGTTTCTTGGTAAAACTATCTTTTGGTAGCTGCTTTTGTACCAATCTCGTGGAAAAACTTGTGGTCAAAGGTTTAGTGGTCAAACAAGGTTAAAGAAGCAGCTTTTATGCTTTTTAAGGTATATATGAAGTGGCGAGGAATTTTTTGGTCCGAAAACTTCGTAGGAAAAAAGTGGTCAAAGGGTCAAAACCTAAACTTACGGCGTAAGAAGAATCTACAGCGGTTATTTACGCGTGGCTGTGAAGTTGCAGCGTATGCTTTTACGCCTAAGCTTCGGCTACGCCTAAGCAAGGTTACGCGTAAGGCTACGCGCAAGCAGATTGCAGCGTGGCAGACCCTACGCAAGGTTTTGAAAGTAGTTACGCATAGAGTTGGATGAAAGTTACAGCGTAAGCAAGAAGCGAAAAAAGAATACCATCGGCATAAAATGACCATGACCACAACCATATACCAAATACCAAAACTCTTAAGTGACTTAGGTTTTGTCAACATCATACCGGTCCAGGCTCCAACTTGACTCAAACAATCAACTTATACCGGCAACATACACCAACATCCACAAATCGAATCTAAACTCTCCATAACCCTCATCACTCTCAACACTCATCCAAGACTCAAACTAAATGAAAAATCAAAATCTCCGATTCATTTTAGATGCGTATTCAAAGATATACCAAAACCATTGAGGGTTCTCACGACAACAATCATCCTGCAATTTATGTAAGGATAAACCTTCTATAATATCCGAAACATAAGACAAGATTTATAACAACTTTGTTACCATCTTATCTTCGTTCATACAAAACCACAAAAACAAGAAAAAGGGCAAATAAAACCTGCGAAAGACCCATCAAGGATCTTGAAGGTTCATTTTCTGATCTTTATGAACTATTTCGATATAACTTATGTAAAGGTGGGTTTGAGATTTGATGTCGTGGAATGCGTTAGGTGTTGATTGTAGATCGATAGAGATTGAGATATGAGATTTGATTATCGAGGTTTGATTATAGATGAGATGAGATTTGAGTTATGCGTTTTGGTGATAATATTTACGGATCTATTTTGTTTGGTGAGATAAGTGATAAGAAAGAGGATATTCTTGAATGTGATTTAGGGTTGTTATTGGTTGATATATTTAGGGTAACAAATAATAGTATTAAGTGTGTATTACTTATCTTTTGGTTGTCAAATGGATTAGATCAGAGTATTGTTACCCGATTGGTTTTAAGCGGGCGAGTATATGGTACCTTAATGGATCACGAACTAGATGGATCGAGAAATACTTAAGTGTTGAAATTTGAAGATTAATATCAATGTATTTTAATACATTGTGTGCACTGGTATTATTTTTGGAAAAAAGAGTGGTATTTGGATTATTAAATTTTCGAGGTTACTATTCCTGCTAATTTTGATGAATTTTAGCATTGACGGATGACTCTTTATTATTTATTTGGGTGTGAAGTGAAGTTTTACGAGGCGGTTTACTTATTGGAGTCTTCCTTCTTTCTACCCTTCCCTTGAATGACTTGCGGGCAAATATATTAGTGTGATGAAGACTTGCTATCTAGTTACTTTGTGATTCTTTCTCTCTTAACCCACAGTAGCTATCACTTTTGGTGTCTCACTTGCTTGAGTTGAGGATCACGTCAAGAGGTTTTTGTACAATGGGTACACGTTCTTTTTCACAAAGGATAGTACAAGCTTAAGTAACTACCGGAGATTTTACTTCATCCTCAAGTTCATCATATTGGGTTATCCTGCATGTGGTTACTCTGGTGACCGTTGAATTTTGATCTGAGGGGGTTGAGATGAGTTAGACAATTTCAAATGGTATTGTTCATCACATCTTCTCTGGTGATATGATTTATGCTAGAATGCTTCTAGTTAATGCTTCATGTACACAATTGTATCTTTGATTCCGATAAATCGTAACCATCGAGGGGAGAGAAAATGTTACATCGGGGAGACGCACAACAAGTTCACGTGATTGGGCTTAATGGTTTATTTAATGATTTGTGTAAGAAATTGGTTGATTCTATATCCTTCTACCAAATGCTTTCTACAAACTTCTTCCTTATCCACCTTAAATTTTGGGCACAAATTCAAGATGATCCCGATGGTTCAACTTTTACTCTAGTGTTATCATTTCATGTGTACATTATGGGCTGATTTGATATATGAAAGATAACTGGAATGCATTTGGTGAGATGAAGATGTTGATATCTTATTCCCCAGAATGGACAATCTTGAAGAAGGTCGGAGTCATTGAGTCTTTTCTACATTTTTCATTGCGTGTTAGAAGACTAAAGACGGTTCTAATTTAATTATCAAAAGACTTCTTCGAATTCAGGAAATTCATCGAGAAAGGTTGTGGGTTGGGGAGAGCACTAATTAGGGAAGCAAAAAGATTGATTTAATCCCTAATTAGATTTTGCTCATATTGTTCTTACGCAAGTAAAAGAGATGTGGTGAAGATTCATGAAGTTTGAAGATATGAAGACACTCTTGGAGGCTAGCTAAACATGTTTTGTATTTGATTTTGCTTGTAGGGAACATTGTAGAAACAACTCCATTATGACATCACTTGGGGAGAGATTGTGCCTTTCGCTAAAGTGAAGTCATGCAGGGAATTGCATGAATTTCTTCTTTTACTTATTCACAAGGACTATTTAGTCAATTGTGATAAGTTATGTTGTCTTAGTATAAATACACCTCCTAGTCCCAACTAGGGAGGGAAGGATCACATTTTGTAAAGAAGTGTGTGTGGTTTCTTCCTCTTCTCTCTAGAAACACACACATCTTCCCTTTTCTTCAATCTAAACAATATCATGTCTTATTCATTCTTTGAGCTTCAGGCCGAACCACATGAATCTTAAGCTTTTCGATCCTACAAGGATCTTCTTTTGGCTCTTAAGGATGAAGCTGGTGGAACTCTCACAGACAAAGAACAGAGCTTTATGGCAAATCGGAACTGGATGATGATATGGAGGATTTGCTTGAGGCCAATCACGGTATTATGTTGATGGCTAACATGCATGAGTTACACATGAGTGACAGGGCCAGGTGTATGAGCGATGGCTTGTCTCAGTACCGAACAAACCATATTTATCTCGATCTAATATCTCCGACATACGAAGATCGGCAAGGCTGGAATGTTCAAAATGAGTCATCCATCTCATTCCGACGATTTTCAAATAGACCCGTAGTCACATTTGGCGATCAAGATGATCTTATGGTTTCCATTGATATTCAAATTGACTTCGTAGTTATAATTGAGGATCTAAGTAATGATCATGTTGTGACTCACGTTGAACTTTCATACTTTTGCCTCATCCAGATTTTGCTCGTTTAATACAAGACCAACAAACCATAGTGGAAGAATGTAGTGCAATTAATCAGGACTTGATAAAGCAAAATGCCTTTGTTAACCAAGGATTTTGAATGTTTACAAAAGCAACTCAACTTTTCAAAACTCAAGAAAAAGCGTGACAAAGGTTTTGAAGCGACCTTTACAAATCTCATCAAAGCGAACAATATTTAGAGGCAGTCGTGATCTAGCCGCGAAGAATGCTTTGTTATGCGAAATAGAACAACTGAAGGCATAAAAGCAAAATTAACGCTCTCACCTTGGAAAATCAAAAGCTAAAGGCGAGTTGTTAACTTGTCAAAAACAGTTCTCTGCATACAAAAAGCATTCAACGAAGCGAATAGATGATCATCTTGAAGAAATTATCGGCTTGCAAAACAAACTTAAAGAGTTTAAAAAGCTGTTTTCAAACATGGCGAGTCGGTCATTGCTATTGAAAAGTTTACTTTAAAACCCAATCAAATGGATATGGACGAATCTTCGATTACAAACCTAAGCTTTCAACCAAAGCATTCAAACCAAATCCACGAAGTTTCGGTCGCGAGAATATAAAATTGATAACTCATTTATGAGTGTTGTTGAATATCATCGTCAAGAGGAATTAGATCGCAGAGTCGATCAAAGTTAGAAAATATTTTTTACAACAAACCTTTTAACTATTCAAAAGCGGTCACTTTCGTCCACCAGCGAGTTCTTCTAACACACCAAGGATTATCATGAAAGCGTCGAGTCTTCTAATGTTAATCCCGCGGATATGCACAAACTTATGGTCCTTTACCTTCCATCGGTGAAGTAAACTCAAAATCGAAAATCTTAAATTTCGATATTTTGACCTTTTCATAGCGACCTCAAACTTTACAACATAAGATAGAATATCATTAGAAATCAAAGTTCAACATTTTCAATGCGCCTCTAGCGTGAGAACAAAGAGATATTATTTAGAAAAATCTTTTACCAAATGTTAAAAATTTGAAAAGTTGTGCATTGTCTTGGGAAGGGGACTTTCATAAGGAACTTGGATTGATGAAGGTCGTTTTAAACGAAACATCTATTTCTAATACTAAGCGTAAAAAGAAAATGTTGAGAAAGATGATCGACTCTTGGAAGATGTCATCTGTCTTGTCCATAATGATGTGTTATTGAATTCTTTGTCATATGCATTTGATTATATCTCTCTTGTTGATTACATTGGTAAATGTTGAGAACGATAATGTGCTTCATATGAGTCCTTAAAAGTTAAAAATAAGCGATTTTCAAAGCGAACTTTCAAATGCAATTCGTCGTCTTAATTGGTGTCAAAAAGATATTCACGATCAACAACTTGTTTTCAACACAAAATCGCGATTCGTGCAAAATATTACGATCCTAAAATTAAGCAAGCTGGATGATCAAAACTTGTCTTTTAAGTGTCAAATCTCAAAATATGAACAAGAACTTGTAAAAGTTAAAAAGAATATGGTGTCGTATTTGATTTACTCAAAAGCTTGAGACTGATGATAAATCAAATGAACTTGATCATTATCTTGCACACACTAAAGAAGTTATGCATTTTCTTTGGAAATATTAGGTCACGAAAATCAAGATGATTCACACTAAGTTAAGAGAAATGTTAGGAAAGTATGAACTACTTCGCCTCACAGTGATTAAGAGAATAGCACGGTAACACTTAGTAGTAATCGTGAACCTAGAATCCCTCTTGCCAAATCACAAGTTGCTAGCGTGCTTCCTTCTAAGAAGCGGGAATAGTTGCCTCCTTTCCAAATGTCCGCACTTCTGACCTAGGAGCAATACAAGGAAGAATAGGAAGTTGCGACCTAAGAAAAGAACAATAAGAATGCTAAGTAAGAAGATCACACTAGGACTATGAATAAGACTCATGTTGCTTCCACTATAGATATTGCGTCTGGTAAATGTAATAGAAATAGTGATGTAACGAATGCTAAACCTTTAAGCACTTTTGATATTTAGTATGATGCACCTTGTGTTATTTGTGGTAAAAGTATGAATTCTAATTGTCATGATAAATGTGTTGCTAAAGCTATCATCTCTCGTTTAAGGAATCCTAAGAACCGGAATACCTCTAGGCCCACTAATCTTTCTAAGTCAGTGCTTGGTAGACCGCCCTCTTTAGATTCTAACGTTACGCATTGCTTGTCCCTCAGTAGCTCAGTTTCACCTCCTATGAATGTAGTACCACCTAGTGCATTCACTAAGACTAAAGCAAATACTAGTTGGAGATGGCGGAAATGGATATATAACACACTTGGATTTAAATGGATACCTAAAGCTATTGATGTGTGTATGTCTACTATAGCTGCTCCGGAACCCTCTAACATTTCGGGTTCCACATCTACTTCTATTCCATCTATTAGATGGTCGTGTGTGTAATGCGGTGTCTGAGATCATTCTCTGATTGTTGATAGCGGATGTTCCCGACACATGACATGCAACCTTAAACCGTTATCAAACTTTATTGCAAAGTTCATTGGCCGTCATATTCGGAATGATCACTTCGCAGCTATCATGGGCTACGGAGATTACATCAATGGGAACATCGAAATTAGCATGGTTTATTATGTGGAAGGCCTCGGTCACAACTGTTTTCGAGGTCGGCTTCTGTGATGGAGATTTGGAGGTTGCTTTCAGGGAGAAATCTTGTTTCATTAAGTGATCTACAAGGAAGCGACCTTATGTCCGCTTTCGCGTAATTCAAGTCTTAACACTATCTCTATGCAAGACATGGTTGCTTCATCTCCCATTTGCTTACTTTCAAAGGCAACATCAACAAAATCGTGGCTATGGCACCGTCGTCTCTCACATCTAAACTTTCAAACCATCACCAACCTTGCTAGACACAAACTAGTTGAAGGACTCCCACGATTTCGGTATTCTAAAGATCACCTTTGCTCAGCTTTTGAACAAGGGAAAAGCACTCGTGCTCATTTTCCTTCAAAGGTGGAACACAACTCTCAGCATGTGCTTCATCTTCTTCACATGGATTTGTGTGGCCCGATGCGTGCAAACGATCAATGGCAAACGCTACATATTAGTAATTGTTGATGACTATTCACGCTGGACTTGGGTCTACTTTCTTCGAAGCAAAGACCAAGCTCCACAAATGATCATCACCTTTCTCACGAAAATACAGTTCACTCCGAAACACCGTCGACAAATCGAGCATCGCAGAGGAACTGAATTTGTTAACCAAACTCTTCGTGAATTTTATGAGAAAGTGGGGATTCAACATCAAACATCTATTGCACGTACACCAGAACAAAATGGAGTTGTTGAAAGACGAAACCAAACGTTAGTGGAAGCTGCAAGAACAATGTTAATCAATGCTAAACTCCCAGATTACTTGTGGGCGGAAGCTGTATCTACTGCATGCTATACTCAAAACCGTTCTATGATTACAAAACGCCACAACAAAACGCCTTTCGAGCTTGTCCACAACAGAAAACCAAATCTCAAACACTTTCATGTATTCGGATCTCTTTGCTATCCGAATAATGATCGAGATGACTTTGGAAAGCTCAAAGCCAAAGATGACATTGGAGTCTTTATTGGATATTGTGATAATTCTAAAGGTTTTCGAACTGAATCGTCGAACAAAGGAGGTTATGAAAATGATTCATGCTCATTTTGATGAACTTACGGAAATGGCTTCTGAGTATAATAGCTTGGAACCCGGTCACAACCGCTTAAACTTCCCCCAAACCCCATCATCACTGAACAAAGCCCCCACTCACTCGTCCAACAAATGGAAAGGCTATTTGCTCCGCTGTTCAGTGATGGCGATATTGATGAACGCGTGCTCCAGTGTATCCATTTGTTTCCGCTGCTCAACCTGATACTACTCTTATACCTGATACACCTGCTACAACAACTAATGTTGAAGAAGCACCACCAGTTAACTCCACCACAACAGTTGAACAAACCACTTCCAACAATGATGAACCGGCTGATGATGTTCTTAATGATGTAACCCCACCTGCAGATTTTGATCCAAATGCGTTCTTTAACCCGTTTGCTAATGAGACTGCTACACCTGATGTTGCGGAATCATCCACAAGCCATTTGAATACTCAAAATTTGCACAATGTATACCAACATCAACCCTCCACACATCGATGGACAAAGACCATCCTCTCGGATAATATTATTGGCAACCCGAATCAACCAGTCATTACGAGACAACGTCTTCACACTGACGGTGAACATTGCATTTATGCACTCACCGGCTCTGCCAATCGAACCTAAAACATTAAAGACGCAATGACAAAGGACAACGGATTGAATCCATGCAGGAAGAACTCAACCAATTTAAACGTCTTGAAGTATGGGAATTGGTTGAAAGACCAACAGGGTCTTCGTCCATTGGTCTTAAATGGATTTGGAAAAACAAATTGGATGTCTTTGAAGGAAGCTTATCGAAACAAGTCACGTCTGTGGCTAAGGGTTATTAAGAGGGTATTGACTTTGAAGAATCATTCGCTCCGGTTTCTCGTCTTGAGGCTATTAGGATTTTTCTGGCATTTGCGGCTCACATGAACATCACGGTCTTTCAAATGGATGTAAAAGCGCTTTTCTCAAAGGACAATTAAGAAAGCGGTTTATGTTAGTTAGCCGTAAGGATTCATTGATCCAGAGTTCCCTAATCATGTCTATAACTGAAGAAAGCTCTCTACGGTCTCAAACAAGCCCCTCGGGCATGGTATGATAAGCTATCATCTTTCCTCATTGCCAATAACTTTACCAAAGGTTCGGGCGACCCAACTCTTTTCATACAATATCACGGGGAACATATTTTAATTGTTCAAATTTATGTGGATGACATCATTTTGGGTCAACTCATAAAAAGTACTCAATCGCTTTTGCAAAACTAATGAAGAAACATTTTGAAATGTCCATGATGGGTGAACTCACATTCTTTCTAGGACTGCAAGTTCATCAATCACCCCGTGGTATTTTCTTGAGTCAGTCCAAATATGCCCATGAATTGTTACACAAATTTGGAATGCAAACCTGTGACACATACGCCACACCAATGGCTCATACCAAGAAGCTAGATGCTGATTTACATGGGAAATTGGTGGACCCTACAAAATACCGTAGTATTATTGGGTCTCTCATGTATCTAACAGCTAGCAGGCCTGATATTTTCTTTGTTGTATATCTTTGCTCCCGTTATCAGTCGCGACCAACTGAAACTCACCTCTCTGAGGCTAAAAGAATCCTCCGATACATCAAGGGAACCATTAATTTGGGAATCTGGTATCCGAAGGATTCTGGTTTTGATCTAATCGCTTTTTCAGACGCTGACCACGCAGGATGCTTAGATTCACGGAAAAGTACTTCGGGGAGCTTTAAAATTTCTTGGTGACAAACTGGTGTCATGGCAATCGAAGAAGCGGATGACGTCGCCGTCGTCTCAACCGGCGAAATATGTATCCATGTCTGCATGTTGTGCTCAAGTCATTTGGATGAGAACACAACTCAAAGACTATGGTTACGTATTTGACACTCGATGTACTGCGACAATCGAAGTGCTATTGCGATCTCGTGCAACTCGGTTCAACACTCAAAGTCAAAGCACATCGATCTTCGATATCATTTCATCAAGGACCACGTGGAGCAGTGCTAATGTTGAATTATATTTTGGGAGTACGAATACCAATTTGCGATCTTCTCACCAAATCCTTAGCTCCTGCTAGGTTTAATGAGTTGGTCCACCGGATTGGTATGCGGTGTATGACTCAAGAGTAACTGGATGACCTCCTAAAACATCTTTAAAAACCCTGTCATACACCAAAATCTATTTTGTAAATAAATTTTTCAAAAACAAAATACAAAAATATAAAACCTGATAAAACAACAAAAATATTCTTCTATGTCTTTTTTCTTTCAATATTGCAAGTACATTTCTTCCGTCAACACTATAATCTTTCAAAATTCAGTATTTTTCCGATCAAGTGTTGAAGGGGAGAAAATATCTACTTAACTGTTTCAAAACATCCGTGTACTTGCATGTTAACCTATCCCGGTTGATTCTTTAAATAATGGTGGTCACATTTCTGGTTCACTGACACTCCTCGGACTAAAATTTATAACCTTTCATTATTTCTAAGTCGGGGGAGGTCGTCAAGTTTCTTTCATAAAATCTATCATTTGGTAACCAAAATGGAAGTTATATGGCTTTGGATGAAAATGGAAAAGGTGGAGGGACCAAAACTGTCAAAAGGTTAAAGTCATTTTTAATAAAAACACCTCACCTAACTTTTCACTTCACATTTATTATTCTCATCTAACATATCCTACGCACAATAATGGTTCTTCAAATCCGTGTTTCTGATCATCAATTTATCACGACATGGACGCTCAAATGAATGTGGATGCAACTGAGGTTCTCACAGTTGCCGATATCTTCCAAAATGGCTATCCGAGGAAGATTGGAAAGAACAATCTCAGAGTCGACTTTGAAACTCTCAACTGCTCGGAATCTTCATGTCTCATTGCTGTGGATGTTCAAAAGAATCATCCATATCAGAACATGCTCTCACACTCGCCAGCATTTCCAGAGGTCTACATACAACATTCGGAATACAATGCAATGGTCAAAGGTCAAAATGATGTGACAGTGACGCTCAATCACAAGCAACTCACCATCACTCCTGCTGACTTACGCGCTGTTCTCCTCATTCCGACATCATTCCAATGAATTCTCTGCTCTGAAGAAACTGTTATGCAATTCTTGATTAATATTGGGTATGACGAAGCTTCAGGGGTTATCATTAAGCATTCTCACGTGGATCTCAAGAACATCCCTCAGCCTTGGAGAACCCTTTATATCATCATCACAAAATCCATTTCTGGTCGTGACATCGGCTATGAGCATCCCAAGCTCGTAGAACTACAAATCTTCTGGGCTCTGATCAACATGAAGCACATCGAAGTAGAAGCTCTGATTTGGGATGACATGATGACATTCCTCAAAAAGCTTGGCTCAAAAATTCCCTACATCAGATATACTAAACTGTTGATCCGTAGAGCACTTGGTACAACCCCGACATCCCCAAAAGAATCAATGACCCCGACAATCATGACATGTTGACTGAACCCACTCTAACAGTCAGATTTAAGGAGTCAACGACTAAGAAACAAGGTGTTGTGTTGCCAGATCACTGGTATGTGCTAAAACACATACCTTTTTGTTATCAAAATAGACCCAAAATAACCAAGAAAGAGCCGTTTATTGCTAATATTTGTGGTTTTCTTGAGTTTGTGCTTTGCGTATGGATATGTAAAAAACACGCAAAAGGACCCAAATCGTACGTAAATCCAGCACGGAGATTAAGAGAGCTTAAGAGCCTAAGGTCAATTATGCATTTTGAAGATTTCCAATCTCTGAGGTTGATTTGTGAAGATTTGATCAAAGTTTGAAGAAATGTCAGAAATAGTCCCTCAAGTTTCAAAGATTTGACGTGAAATGACCCTTGAAGATTCAGAAATTTGCAAATTAGCCTTGGTCTATTTGAAGATTGTCAAAGATGGTCCTTGGAGGATGTTTTCAAATTCACATGATTGGTCCTCAAATATCCTGATATACACATTAAGTCCCTATGGTTACCCTTTGGTTCAATGTTAGTCCATTAACAATCCATTATCCAACTCAAACTAATCTTATGGCCCAATCCTAAATACCTACACCCGGCCCAAAATAACTAAACCCGGCCACTCTATTAATACAACCCCAACCCGAAATAAACCCATTACCCGTACCAAATTATTTGAACAATAATTAAATAAACAAACGCGCCCCAAACACCCATCTCCCCTGCTCTCCCAACGCGCCCATTCACAACCTTTCACCTCCATTTACCACCCAAACACACCACCTCGTACTAAGGATCTATCTAGAAACCTTATCCCACCGACTTGTCGATATAGAGTGCTGCACGTGGCCAAATGGCACAACCTTATTGGACGAAACACCTCATTGAGCTATTTGGAGCAATTTGATTGGACAAGGTGATTATGGAATGAATGAATGGCTCAGATCACCTTCTAGGCTCTTCTCAAAGGCATCCAAGACTCGATCTCAAGGCTATATAAAGACCCTTTCGCTCTCATTTTAGGCGTGCAATCCTTTAGTCTTCAATTTAGCTTATTGTTTTTGTAGTTTTAAAATGTTTTCTTAAAGTTTTAATTGTAATTTCATTTCCTTGTAATCCTACTTAAGTTTTTAATAAAAGTTCCAAGCTTTTGAATTCTATCTTGCATTTCTGTTTTTAAATCACATAATAAGCTAGATTGAATAATGGAGTGGGTTCATCTTAGCTTATCATAGCTTTTGTGATCTTATCTTGCACCCTCACATTCACTTACATTCACAAAAGGTCTCTTACAACGAAAGTCAACTGTGGTGGTGATCTTGGTTCAAAAATGGTATTGGTTTGATTTGATAATGGAAATGGGTTGAATAGTGTAGGTTTAGTGGTCCTTATTCTGGTTTGCAAGCCATAGTGGCTAGGATTCTTGTAAGTGCAAACTTTTCATTCTATATCTAGCTTATAAAAGTAGCATTAGCCAATTCCATTTAGATCTGTTTTAGTATTTAAATTGGCTCATTTTAGCTTTATCTTAAGGCATTTGATCTGTCTTGATGTTAAAATGAGCTTATAAGATTGGTTTTGATCAAGTTGTTTGCAAAACTGTTTTAAAAGGGGTGTTTGGATTGCTTGATATAACTGATTTAGAGGTCATGATGTTGCAGTAGATTAGTTGGTTTAGGTTTGTCTTAGTTGTTAGCATTCATATCTGTCACACTTTTGTTTCATTTTCTCATAATAGTCAAAATTTCTTGTACAATTAATCATCTCATACTCAAATCTGTTGGAATCAGTCTACTCAAATCATTCATTTGGGTGTAAAACTTGATAAGCTTGCTTGATATAGTTGCATTATATCACATTTCATCATAATCAGACTTACATTTGCTTTTAAAATTCACCAAAGTCAAAATACAAATCTGATTTTCAAAAGTCAAATGTGTCAAAAACTGGTTTATAAAACTTGCACCTGATGCACAGAGTTCATATCAAACAGTTAGAGTCTCATTTTTGGTCTACTTGCAGTCTGCTGGGTGGACTATAAGACCTCATATCTGTTTTTGGCTAAAGCTCTCTGGATAAGCTAGTGCATAAGCTCAAACATTAGACTTGTTTCTTGTTCTTTGTCCAAATCAGTTGGCATCTAAACTTGGTGAATTGCTTATTAGGAGTTAGGAGTAGCTGTAATAGGTTGATTTAGAGTATTTTTGGTATTACTTAGCTTGTGTAGAAGTTTGGTTCACTATAGTGCTTAATAGCTTATTGAAAGTGCTTATTTAGGATCAGTTACACTGCAGCTCTAGATCTTTACACATAAGCACCACATTTCTCATTTTTCCTAGGATCAGAATAGCATTTTAGCATTTCCTGAATTTTCATTAATTTTGGTCACTGTTTGCTATTTTTCTAGATTTAAACTAGTTTTTAATCATTTTAATTAGCTTTAATTGCAATTAATTGAGAAAAAGTTCCAAAAAAATAATTTTTCAATTTTAAAAGTTTAAGATAAATATAAAAAGCATAAAAAGATTTTTCCATATTTTTCCCCTTTTATTTGGTATTTTTCACAATTTAAATTAGATTAAAATAGTTTTAAATTAGTAGAAAATAGAAGATTGATCTGAAAAATACAAAAATAGTTTTGAAAAGTCTCTTATGATATTTTAGATTTTATAAAATTAGTTTCATATTTTTCTCCTTAAATTTCATAATTTTTAGAATTTTAATTTAGTTTAAATAGTTAAAAATTTAGTTTTTAATTTAAATAAAATCCAGAAAAATCCAAAAAATTAGTTTTAATTCTAAATTAGTTTTTGCATATCATTTTTAGTATAAAAGTACTTTTAGGCATTTTTAGGATATAATTTAGACGTAGTTGCATTTTAATTACGTTTTGTTAATTACGTTTTAGTTATATTCGCACTTAGATTTCCCCGTAAAATAGATTCCCTTAATTACTTTCCCCATTCCCGTAGTTTAATAAACAAAATCAAACAAATCAAAACATCGAGCATTAAATTCCAAACCAAGAACGACGTTGGCAATTCACGCCTCGTTGGGAAAACGATTCGGGTTGTCTAATCCGTATACACAATCACACACGGGATTTGATTTATTATTCTTTTTCCTAAAAGAATTTGAATCTATCTTCGTGATTATTTTTGATATCGATATTGAGGTTTTATCCACACACATAACCCTTAAGCCTTCATTATCAAAGACTCATGTCCGAGCCGTTTTAAGTTTCTTACGGTTAGTCATTCACAAGTGGCTAGTTTGTGTGAGTTAAGCTTGACGTGTCTTTGGCACCGAATCAAATTTTGCGCCTGCTGGGAGGTTGTGTCACGACTATATCGTTTGAGGTTTGACGATTAGTGACTCGAGATCCTTCATTCGTGAAGTTACTATTTTTCTATAAAAATAAAAGTAAAAAAAATATTTTCCTTTTTCTTTTGTATATATATATATCAGATTAAAAAATACAAAAAGATTTTCTCTTGTGTTTTTGCTAATAAATAGAAGACACCAATTATATAACATTCTCAACGGAGGTGTTATCATTAATAAGTTCCCGAACTAAAGATCAAAAACTTGCCTTTGTATCGCTTGTGGATTTATTTATTTCTATCGGATAAACAAACTGTGTGGTGGGTATAAGGACGGCATGACATTAAATTGCGGCTGTAAAGAAGCGGGTTTTAATAAGCTTCGTGACCTAAAAAGCTTCTCCGGCCGCTTGTGCGTTTGTCTTATAGAAGTGATTTATTCACTTGGGATTATTGGTTAAGTTCACTGTGTTTTCAAATACCGTTCGTTTTAATTGCCTGTTTTGAAAGTGCATGCGCACTCGTTCTAATAACTAGACCGATACGCAAGCCGCTACAATTCCGCGGCGAAATAGGCGTGCTCCCTTAGTCGAACCCGAGATTCGAACTAATCAAGACCCGCCCATCATCGAAATGGCGGAGGACAACCGATCTATGCTAGAGCAACTCCAAGCACCCACCGAGGGTTATGGAGAAGCCATCGTCGTCCCGCAATCGTTGTTTATAACTTCGAGCTTAAAAACGGATTGATAAATTTGGTTTCGTCAAGCCAATTTTACGGATTCGAGAGAGACGATCCTCACTCTCATATCCGACGATTCAACAAGCTCACGTCTACGATCAAGTACCGTAACGTTCCGGAAGAGGCTATCAAGCTACTCCTCTTCCCATTTTCACTCGAGGGGCCGCTCGGATTGGCTCGAAAAACTATCCCCTCGATCGATAACCACATGGGAGAATTTAGTATCAAAATTCGTGAACGAATTCTTCCCACCGTCTAAAACAACAAGCCTTAAAATTGAAATAACAAAATTCACACAAAGATTTGATGAATCATTTAGTGAGGCATGGGACCGATTCAAAGATTTGCTTAGGCAATGTCCCCATCATGGTTTTTCGGAGTTGCACCAACTTGATACGTTTTATAACGGTTTGAATGAGAATGATCAAGACTCTCTCAATGCCGTCGCGGGTGGTAATTTGTTGACCCGATCAACGAGAGATGCCTTGTCCATTATTGAGAACAAATCTAAAGTTCGTTCATCACGTAGCAAATCGGTTGCTTTGCTGAGTGAATGGTACACCATCGTCCTCGTCTCACGGAAATACGTCTAGCACCGATGCTAAGATTGATAAGCTTACGGATTTGATCCAGGCTTTGGTTAAGAGTAATTCTTCTCCACCCGCTCAAGTCAAAGCGGTGGAAACGACTTGTACTACTTGTGGTGGCCCGCATGCCTACTACAATTGTACCGCCACCGATGGACATCCTTTCAATGCTAATGCCGAACCGAGGTAACCAATACCGTTCTCAGGTTGAACCGAATCCTCGTGTTAGTAATCAAATGGTACCTCCGGGATTTTCTCCATCGAACAATCATAATCGTTTTAATCAGAATCAAGTTCGTGGACCAAATGTTCAAAACCAATTCAAAGCTCCACCAAATCAATACCCAAATCAAGGATCTAACTACAATCAAGTATATCACAACCCAAGCTATCAAGCTTCACCTTTGCCTCCAAATGACTTCACAACTTATGTTCAAAACACCAATTCTACCATCCACACTATGCAAAATCAGATTACGAGTTTGAGGAACGAGTTTCAATCTTCGTTAACTAGACAGAGCAATGAGTTTAGGAATGAGATTCGACTTCAAAACAACAAATTGGAGACTTCACAGAATAAACTCGAAGACATGTTGAATCTTTGTGTTGTGTAAGGTCAGCCAACCCTCATCTTCGGGGTCTCTTCCAAGTGATACTATTCCCAACCCGAAGGGTGAGTTGAAAGCTATAACCACACGGAGTGGTAAGGCTATTGATGGACCCTCATCTCCTACTCCGCTGATAAGGGAGGAGGAACAAGAAACCGAGGTTATTGAAGAAAATGTGGAACCCGCACCCGTACCACCTCCGGTCGTTCAGACTCCGATTCCGGAACCCGATGTTCCGAAGACTACTCTTAAACCTTCACTTCCTTATCCTTCAAGACTTCATAATCAAAAGCTTCGTGATAAAACCGAAAACCAAATGGAGAAATTTGCTGAAATCGTTCAATCCTTGAATTTTAACATCAGTTTCACCGATGCTTTACTCCTCATGCCGAAATTCGCTGCTATGATCAAGAATTTAGTGAGTAATAAGGAAAAGTTGGCAGAAATAGCAAAAACACCGTTGAATGAGAATTGCTCGACGGTGCTCCTCAAGAAACTTCCCGAAAAGTTAGGAGACCCCGACAAATTTCTTATCCCTTGTGAGTTTCCGAGAATAGTGAAATGTCTCCGCCTTGGCCCGATCTTTGTGCAGTATTAACTTAATGCCTCTTTCGATTTATAACAAACTTTCTCTCCTGAACTCACACCTACTAAGATGACTCTTGAACTCACGGACCGTTCAACCTCTATTCCGAGAGGAATCGCCGAAGACGTCTATGTGAAAGTAGGACCACTGCATTTTCCCGCCGACTTCGTTGTCGTTGACTTTGATGCTGACCCCCGAGTACCTCTTATTCTCGGAAGGCCTTTTCTAAGAACGGGTCGTGCGATGATTGACGTTTATGAAGGAGAAATCACTTTACGAGCTAACAAGGAAACCGTCTCGTTTAATATTAACCATCCTTCGAGATACTCCTCCAACTACGATGATGCTTCTATTAATCGAATCGACGTTCTCGATATTGCTACGGAGGAGTATGCTCAAGAAGTTCTTGATTTTATGGGTGGCAATCCCACCATTCCTTCTGAAAATATTAAACCATCTTCTGAGCCTATTATTTCCGATTCTTCCCCCTCTCTCACTCCGTTCGAGGGAGGTGACTTCATTTTGGAAGAGATCGATGAGTTTCTTGCTGATGATGAATCGATTCCACCGGGAATTGATGATGGTGTTTATGATTCGGAGGGAGATATCCGTTATCTTGAGCAATTGTTGAACGAAGATCCATTACCGTCACTCCCTCCGAAAGAAATTACGATTGAAGAAATCAAAGAAGTACAAACGTCTCATGAAAATCCTCCGGAGCCCGAGCTCAAGGATTTACCTCCTCATCTTGAATATGCTTTTCTTGAAAAACCGAACAAATTTCCCGTCATCATTGCTAAAAACTTAAAAGATGAGGAGAAAAACGCACTTTTGGATGTCCTACGAAAACACAAAATGCAATCGCGGCAAATTTCGACATCAAAGGAATCAATCCTCGTTTATGTACCCACAAAATTCTGATGGAGGATGATTGTAAACCCGTGATTCAACAACAACGTAGGGTTAACCCAAAAATTCATGATGTTATCAAAAAGGAAGTTCTTAAACTCCTCGGCGCCGGAATCATTTATCCAATCTCCGATAGCTCATGGGTTAGCCCTATCCATTGTGTCCCTAAGAAGGGAGGAATGACTGCCATTGCTAACAATGAAAATGAGTTGATTTCCACACGCCTCTCATCCGGATGGAGGGTGTGTATTGATTACCGAAAGTTGAACGACGCTACTCGTAGGACCATTTCCCCGCTACCTTTTATGGATCGATGCTCGAACGCGTTTAGCGAAATGAGTTCTATTGCTTTCTCGATGGTTTCTCCGGTTATTTTCAAATCCCGATCGATCCGAAGGATCAGGAGAAAACGACTTTCACATGCCCTTATGGAACTTTTGCTTACCGACGCATGCCTTTTGGGCTATGCAATGCTCCCGGTACGTTCCAAAGGTGCATGATGGCTATTTTTCATGACATGATCGAAAAGTCTATGGAAGTCTTTATGGATGATTTCTCGGTTTATGGAGATTCTTTCACTTCTTGCCTCTCCCATCTAGACCACATGCTCAAAAGGTGTGAAGACACCAATTTGGTCTTGAATTGGGAGAAGTGCCATTTCATGGTTCGAGGGCATTGTCCTCGGCCATAAGATTTCAAAATCTGGGATTGAGGTCGACCGAGCTAAAGTCGACGTTATAGCTAAACTCCCTCATCCCACTACCGTCAAAGGTATTCGGAGTTTTTGGGTCATGCCGGTTTCTATCGCCGTTTCATCCAAGATTTCTCTAAGATAGCCCGCCCTCTGACCCATCTCCTTGAAAAGGATGCTCCGTTTATCTTCACCAACGAATGTGTTGAAGCGTTTAATATTCTCAAAAAGAAATTAACTGAGGCACCGATCTTAGTTGCCCCCGACTGGGATTTGCCCTTTGAGCTTATGTGTGATGCAAGTGATTACGCAATTGGGGCAGTCTTGGGGCAACGTAAGTCGAAACATTTTCAACCCATACACTATGCGAGTAAGACATTGTCTGAGGCCCAACACAATTATACGACTACTGAAAAGGAATTATTGGCCGTTGTTTATGCTTTTGAGAAATTTCGACCCTACCTTGTCTTGTCAAAGACCATAGTGTATACCGACCATTCTGCCCTCAAGTATCTTTTGGCAAAGCAAGATGCTAAGCCATGATTACTTCGGTGGGTTCTCCTCCTTCAAGAGTTTGATGTTACTATTCTTGACAAAAAAGGAGCGGAGAACCTTGCTGCCGATCACCTTTCTAGACTTGAGAATCCCCATCAAAGTGTGCTCGAGAAAAAGGAGATTACGGAAACATTTCCTCTTGAGACACTTGGGATGGTTGCTAAGAGAGACCCGAACACCCCATGGTTTGCCGATTTTGCAAATTACCATGCGGGCAATTTCATCGTGAAAGGGATGTCGTCCCAACAAAAGAACAAGTTTTTCAAAGACGTTAAGCATTATTTCTGGGACGACCCTACTTGCTTAAGATTTGTGCGGATCAAGTAATCCGACGGTGTGTTAATGGCCAAGAGGCTATTGATATTCTTAATGCTTTCCATAACGGACCCACTGGTGGCCATCATGGTGCAAGCTACACCGCTAAGAAGGTTTTTGATTCCGGATTCTATTGGCCGACCATATATCGAGATGCTCATGATTTAGTCAAATCTTGTGATTCTTGCCAACGTCAAGGGAAAATTTCACAGAAGGATGAAATGCCACAAAATGCTATTCAAGTCTGTGAGATTTTTGACGTATGGGGCATCGATTTTATGGGGCCATTTCCATCATCTAAAGGAAATAAGTATATCCTCGTGGCCGTCGACTACTTGTCCAAATGGGTTGAAGCGAAGGCGCTCCCCACCAATGACGCCCGAGTGGTTGTTAAGTTCTTAAAGAATTTGTTTTCCCGATTCGGAGCACCTCGTGCTATCATCAGTGATCGCGGTACCCATTTCTGTAATGAACAATTTGCAAAAGTTATGGCTAAATATGGAGTTACCCATCGTCTTTCTACCGCGTATCACCCGCAAACGAGCGGACAAGTTGAGGTCTCGAATCGTGGTTTGAAAAGGATTTTAGAGAGAACCGTAGGAGAAAATCGAGCTTCATGGGCCGATAAGTTAGATGATGCATTATGGGCTTTCCGCACCGCATACAAGACACCCATCGGGTGCACCCCATTCAAGTTGGTGTATGGAAAAGCTTGTCACTTGCCCATCGAGCTCGAACATAAGGCATTCTGGGCCTTGAAACATGCTAATTTCGATCTTAAGACCGCGGGTGATCACCGAAAAGTTTAATTGAATGAATTAAACGAGCTTAGGGATCAGGCCTACGAGAATTCTTTGATTTTCAAAGAGAAGACTAAGAGGATTCATGATGCTAAAATCAAAAACCGCGTTTTCAACGTTGGCGATCAAGTTCTCCTCTTTAACTCTCGATTGAAGATATTCTCGGGCAAACTCAAATCCCGTTGGTCAGGACCATTCACCATCACTCAAGTTTTCCCGTATGGAACGGTGGAGCTTTCTCAGCCCGATGGCCCAAATTTCAAGGTGAATGGTCATCGTGTGAAACATTATTTTGGAGGGGACATCCCATCTATGGTTGTCCCGGATCTCCAAACTTTCTTCCCCATGGACAATTGAATTCGGGGATCGAGTCAAGCTAGCGACTCGGTAATCAAAAACAGTAGCGCTTCGTGGGAGGCACCCCATGCTTATCCTTCCCTTCTTTCTATTTTCTAATAAAGTGACGCGAAGGGGTCTGCCTCTTCGATTTCTCGTGTTTGGTTGTTTATGATGTTGTGTAGGATGTTCCCGATATGAAGACTCTCGTGCTCGAAGTTTGCCATTTTCTCTACTCGAGTTTCATGATCGATGCTGATGGAAATCCGATATCCTAATCTTATCGACTAACGTTTATCTTCTAGCATACTTAATAAACGGCTTTTAGATTTTCGTGATACCCTTGCTTTAAACATTGAGGACAATGTTTCGTTCTAGTCTGGGGTAGGGTAATCTTCGATTTGATTTGACCGCACTTGCTTATTTCTGTTGTGTTTCTCTCGCAACCCCGTTTTTCCTTAGAAAATGAAAAATTGTGCAAAAATGAGCAAAATTTAAAAAATTTTCAAGCTTTTGTTAAGTCTTTTTGATTGAAAAGTTGGCTAGTCTCTTAGATAAGAAGCTATAAAATGCGAATTCTAGCTCACAAGGCCAAGATTTTGCAAGTTTCCCTGAGCGACTTTAAATATGCATAACTTTATTTCATTAGACGAAGCATTTGCTAAGTTAATATATGTTTTGACACCTTGTTGACTTTCCGCTGGTGAGAGTAGGAATAGAATTCTGACTTGACCGGGCGTGTTGAGCCCTAGCTTGTTCCCTTAACCATAGATAATCTAAAAATTATCGGCTAAGCATCTGCGGATCTCATTATTTGGGATTTTAAATTTGCAGAGATCGAGAAATGATAGAGTTACTTATGAGTTTAGATGCTAAGCGTGGAGTAGTTGGTTCTCTTTAGAGCCCATCGAAGGTACTTATGGCTTTTTGTTCCCACAAAATTGTTTCACCCCATATCTGTCAAATAAATAATTAGAGATGTTGAGTTTTTGGCGATAGTTAGTTCTTTATCTTCTTAAAAGAATCTTTGTTTTAAAAATTGGGTACACATCAAGGATCCGTAATGAATAAATAAATAAGTGATATGTGAAATGTAATAAGTATAGTTGTGAGCTGCGGTGTCGAGATCGGACCCTTGGATCTTTAGCCGGGATTGAATGAGGTCTTAGCCTAGCCAGCCGGGATCCTCATCTCATGAAGCCTATAGTCTTGGAATTACCCCGTGAAGCTCCGTGGTTCATAGCTCATACACGTAAAAGTCTAAGTGAATGAAAATGAATGTCAAAAAAAAAAAAAAAAAAAAATGTTGAAAAATGAAAATGAAAAATCAAGTATTGGTGAATAAAAATTCCTTGATGTGGACCTCATTTTTGGAACAATGGTTCTTGAGGGAAGGCGGATAACTAATTATCGACTTAGCTTTGTATCTTTATCGGAATAAAAGTTATCAAAACGAGAATTTGAAGAAATTCATTTCTCACAAAAAAATAAAAAAATCTAGAGGAAATAGGAAAATGGGAGCAAAAGGTAAGTACACAAGTAACTTCCATGGGTAGTGTTAGCATCTAGAATCATACTTAACAATGATTTCGGTTTTACGCTTAGTTTGGGACTTGTGAAAAATCAGGGACGATGTATTCTATCCGTATGGTCACTTCACGCTGTGTTGTGTTTTCTACTCCGTGATCCTAACGTGTCATTTGAAAAATGTTGGAGTTATCAATCGACATGAAAGTTCAACAAACCGTCATTCATAACCGGAATGTGCTTAATCGTAATATCTATATATGTGAATTAAAAGGTAATCGGGGCGTTTTTAGAATTAAGGCTTTCTTAATCTCTTTTGAGGAACATTGACTACTTCTTCTCTAATTGGTTTGTCTGAACTGTTTGAAGTTTCTTACGGTTAGTCATTCACAAGTGGCTAGCTTGTGTGAGATAACTTGACGGTTTGGACATATCAATGGTTTAGTAGAAAGAGATTGAAATCCTTGGTTTTAGAAGCGTGAGTTGATTGCATTGCGTGAGGACACGGCAATGGTTTCGTCTGGGGTATTTTGGTATGTGCTAAAACACATACCTTTTTGTTATCAAAATAGACCCAAAATAACCAAGAAAGAGCCGTTTATTGCTAATATTTGTGGTTTTCTTGAGTTTGTGCTTGTGCAGGTATGGATATGTAAAAACACGCAAAAAGGACCCAAATCAGACGTAAATCCGAGCACGGGAGATTAAGAGAGCTTAAGCTGAGCCGGAAGGTCAGAATTATGCATTTTTGAAGATTTCCAATCTCTGAGGATGATTTGTGAAGATTTGATCAAAGTTTGAAGAAATGTCAGAAACAGTCCCTCAAGTTTCAGCATTTGACAGAAATGACCCTTGAAGATTCAGAAATTTGCAAATTAGCCTTGGTCTATTTGAAGATTGTCAAAGATGGTCCTTGGAGGATGTTTTCAAATTCACATGATTGGTCCCTCAAATATCCGGATATACACATTAAGTCCCTATGGTTACCCTTTGGTTCAATGTTAGTCCATTAACAATCCATTATCCAACTCAAACTAATCTTATGGCCCAATCCTAAATAACTACACCCGGCCCAAAATAACTAAACCCGGCCACTCTATTAATACAACCCCAACCCGAAATAAACCCATTACCCGTACCGAATTATTTGAACAATAATTAAATAAACAAACGCGCCCCAAACACCCATTTCCCCTGTCTCTCCCAAACGCGCCCATTCACAACCTTTCACCTCCATATCACCTCCCAAACACCCACCTCGTACTAGGGATCTATCTAGAAACCTTATCCTCAGCTGACATGTCAGATTAGGCTGCCACGTGGACAAATGGCACATCCTTATTGGACGAAACACCTAATTGAGCTATTTGGAGCAATTTGATTGGACAAGGTGATTATGGAAGGAATGAATGGCTCAGAATCAGCCTTCTAGGCTCTTCTCAAAGGCATCCAAGACTGATCTCAAGGCTATAAAAAGACCCCTTTGGCTCTCATTTTGAGGCGCAATCCTTTAGTCTTCAATTTAGCTTATTGTTTTTGTAGTTTTAAAATGTTTTCTTAAAGTTTTAATTGTAATTTCATTTCCTTGTAATCCTACTTAAGTTTTTAATAAAAGTTCCAAGCTTTTGAATTCTATCTTGCATTTCTGTTTTTAAAGCACATAATAAGCTAGATTGAATAATGGAGTAGGTTCATCTAAGCTTATCATAGCTTTTGTGAGCTTATCTTGCACCCTCACATTCACTTACATTCACAAAAGGTCTCAGTCAACGAAAGTCAACTGTGGTGGTGATCTTGGTTCAAAAATGGTATTGGTTTGATTTGATGATGGATATGGGTTGAATAGTGTAGGTTTAGTGGTCCTTATTCTGGTTTGCAAGCCATAGTGGCTAGGATTCTTGTAAGTGCAAACTTTTCATTCTATATCTAGCTTATAAAAGTAGCATTAGCCAATTCCATTTAGATCTGTTTTAGTATTTAAATTGCTGTCATTTTAGCTTTATCTTAAGGCATTTGATCTGTCTTGATGTTAAAATGAGCTTATAAGATTGGTTTTGATCAAGTTGTTTGCAAAACTGTTTTAAAAGGGGTGTTTGGATTGCTTGATATAACTGATTTAGAGGTCATGATGTTGCAGTAGATTAGTTGGTTTAGGTTTGTCTTAGTTGTTAGCATTCATATCTGTCACACTTTTGTTTCATTTTCTCATAATAGTCAAAATTTCTTGTACACTGATCTCATACTCAAATCTGTTGGAATCAGTCTACTCAAATCATTCATTTGGGTGTTAAACTTGATAAGCTTGCTTGATATAGTTGCATTATATCACATTTCATCATAATCAGACTTACATTTGCTTTTAAAATTCACCAAAGTCAAAATACAAATCTGATTTTCAAAAGTCAAATGTGTCAAAAAAACTGGTTTATGCAAAACTTGCAGCTGATGCACAGAGTTCATATCAAACAGTTAGAGTCTCATTTTTGGTCTACTTGCAGTCTGCTGGGTGGACTATAAGACCTCATATCTGTTTTTGGCTAAAGCTCTCTGGATAAGCTAGTGCATAAGCTCAAACATTAGACCTGTTTCTTGTTTGCTGTCCAAATCAGTTGGCATCTAAACTTGGTGAATTGCTTATTAGGAGTTAGGAGTAGCTGTAATAGGTTGCTTTAGAGTAGTTTTGGTATTACTTAGCTTGTGTAGAAGTTTGGTTCACTATAGTGCTTATTAGCTTATTTTTAAAGTGCTTATTTAGGATCAGTTACACTGCAGCTCTGGAGCTTTACACATAAGCACCACATTTCTCATTTTTCCTAGGATCAGAATAGCATTTTAGCATTTCCCTGAATTTTTCATTAATTTTGGTCACTGTTTGCTATTTTTCTAGATTTAAACTAGTTTTTAATCATTTTTAATTAGCTTTAATTGCAATTAATTGAGAAAAAGTTCCAAAAAGTAATTTTTCAATTTTAACAGTTTAAGATAAATATAAAAAGCATAAAAAAGATTTTTCCATATTTTTCCCCTTTTATTTGGTATTTTTCACAATTTAAATTAGATTAAAATAGTTTTAAATTAGTAGAAAATAGAAGATTGATCTGAAAAATACAAAAATAGTTTTGAAAAGTCTCTTATGATATTTTAGATTTTATAAAAATAGTTTCATATTTTTCTCCTTAAATTTCATAATTTTTAGAATTTTAATTTAGTTTAAATAGTTAAAAATTTAGTTTTTAATTTAAATAAAATCCAGAAAAATCCAAAAAAATTAGTTTTAATTCTAAATTAGTTTTTGCATATCATTTTTAGTATAAAAGTACTTTTAGGCATTTTTAGGATATAATTTAGACGTAGTTGCATTTTAATTACGTTTTGTTAATTACGTTTTAGTTATATTCGCACTTAGGATTTTCCGTAAAATAGATTCCCTTAATTACTTTCCCCATTCCCGTAGTTTAATAATCAAAATCAAACAAATCAAAACATCGAGCATTAAATTCCAAACCAAGAACGACGTTGGCAATTCACGCCTCGTTGGGAAAACGATTCGGGTTGTCTAATCCGTATACACAATCACACACGGGATTTGATTTATTATTCTTTTTCCTAAAAGAATTTGAATCTATCTTCGTGATTATTTTTGATATCGATATTGAGGTTTTATCCACACACATAACCCTTAAGCCTTCATTATCAAAAGACTCAGTGTCCGAGCCGTTTTAAGTTTCTTACGGCTAGTCATTCACAAGTGGCTAGTTTGTGTGAGTTAAGCTTGACGTGTCTTTGGCACTGAATCAAATTTTGGCGCCGCTGCCGGGGAGGTTGTGTCACGACAATATCGTTTGAGGTTTGACGATTAGTGACTCGAGATCCTTCATTCGTGAAGTTACTATTTTTTCTATAAAAATAAAAAGTAAAAAATATTTTCCTTTTTCTTTTGTATATATATATATCAGATTAAAAAAATACAAAAAGATTTTCTCTTGTGTTTTTGCTAATAAATAGAAGACACCAATTATATAACATTCTCAACGGAGGTGTTATCATTAATAAGTTCCCGAACTAAAGATCAAAAACTTGCCTTTGTGTCGCTTGGGGATTTATTTATTTCTATCGGATAAACAAACTGTGTGGTGGGTATAAGGACGGCCTGACATTAAATTGCGGCTGTAAAGAAGCGGGTTTTTAATAAGCTTCGCGCTGACCTAAAAAGCTTCTCCGCTCGCTTGTGCGTTTGTCTTGTAGAAGTGATTTATTCACTTGGGATTATTGGTTAAGTTCACTGTGTTTTCGAATACCGTTCGTTTTAATTGCCCTGGTTTTTGAAAGTGCATGCGCACTCGTTCTAATAACTACAGACCGATACGTGAAGCCGCTACAATTCCGCGAAGGCGAAATAGACGTGCTCCCTTAGTCGAACCCGAGATTCGAACTAATCAAGCCCCGCCCATCATCGAAATGGCGGAGGACAACCGATCTATGCTAGAGCAACTCCAAGCACCCACCGAGGGTTATGGAGAAGCCATCGTCGTCCCGGAAATCGTTGCCGATAACTTCGAGCTTAAACACGGATTGATAAATTTGGTTTCGTCAAGCCAATTTTACGGATTCGAGAGAGACGATCCTCACTCTCATATCCGACGATTCAACAAGCTCACGTCTACGATCAAGTACCGTAACGTTCCGGAAGAGGCTATCAGCTACTCCTCTTCCGATTTTCACTCGAGGGGGCCGCCCGGATTTGGCTCGAAAAACTACCCCCTCGATCGATAACCACATGGGAGAATTTAGTATCAAAATTCGTGAACGAATTCTTCCCACCGTCTAAAACAACAAGCCTTAAAAATGAAATAACAAAATTCACACAAAGATTTGATGAATCATTTAGTGAAGACTCCAGTACTTGTGCCTTATGAAGAAAGCTGACCAAGGAAAAGGGAAGACTCCAGTACTTGTGCCTTATGAAGAAAGCTCAGATGAAGAGCCACTGGAAACTAATTACAGGAAAAAGTTCAAATTCCTTAGACTCCAACACGTGGCAAAAGAATTTGCTAAGGATCAAATGGGTGGCCCCGGAGGGTCGAGTGGTGGAGTTCAACCTTTACCAGGTCCTGATGCGGTTAATCAACCCGATAAGGGATCTGGTGCCACCACTTTGGTACAACAACAAACACGTGTAGAGGACACTCTTGAGTATGATTTTGAAGAACCAGAATCTGAGAAGTTAGAGAAGGTAAAAGCTGATGAAGAAGTTGCAGCTAAAGCCAAAGCTGATGAACAAGCTAAGTCTGGAAATGAAGAAGATGTTGAGTATGATAAGTTTCTTCTAGATAGTCCTGCACGGTCAAAGGAAGAAACTTCTGAGCCACCAAAGGACCCAGAATATCCTCATATCTCATCATCATCAGATTCATCTTCTCACTATTCACCACCATCATCAAAGAAATCAACCAAATCATCATCCAAATCAGTAAAGAAGCCAACTCCATTTTGGATCTCTCAATCAAAGAATCGAATCGTTAAAGCTTTGTAAACGAGTCAGAAAGAAAGATATTCTCTACAGAAAGTTGAATTTCTTGCTGACCAAATACAACATCTTCATGATGAGCAAGACGAGATGAAAGTTGAAAGGGAGTATGTACAGAAGCTTATGAAGGATGATCTTCAAGGAAGCATGGACGAGATGATCAAAGGATACTCTCATAAGTTCCTTATGGAGGTCGTTCCGAAACTAACAAAGGAGATGTATACCAGACAACTGTATCCAAATCTCTTACATTTAGCCAAGCAAGCCATGAAATCAACTCCGATGAATTTGAGCATCAATCCAGTTGAATCCACAATCTTCTCAGATGATGAATTGGTGAACCGGCTCGTAGCTCAAATGTCAAAACGCTCTGCAACGTTTGCTTCCCATGAAGCTAAACTGTTTGAAGCATTGATAGAATACCAACTCAAGTCCTCTTTCAGAGAAGAAGCTGTAAGGCCTAAGCGTTCAAGAGATGATGAAGAAAAAGATCAGGATAAGGATAAAGAGCCCAAACGCACAAAGAAGTCTGGTGAATCATCCTCCATTCAGTATTCAATGCAGCCTCCACCCCAAAGGACTCCAGCTCAACAAAGATCCCCTCCTCGTTCTTCTACTGAAAAACCTCAGGATTCTTCTGACCCACCACCCCAGACTCAGAAAACCGGCGATCACTTTGAGTATACGGGTGGTGACGATGAGGAATACCATGAGCCCCAACAACAACCCGCCTCTCCCGACAAAGTACAGAAACCAGAACCCTCATCTAGGCCTAAGAAACAGAAGAAGAAGGCGCCCAAGGCTGACGTCCTATCATGGCTAGATGAAGATACCACAGAGGAATTTGAATGGTTTTCTACACTTGTTAATTCCACTCCCTACCCTGCTGAAGGTCAAGATCTGGTAGACGGTAATACATTGGAGCATGCAAAGATATTGCAAGAAAAATTCCGAGTAAAGAAGATGACGAAATCTGAGTTGCGGCGAATCAAGAATGAAGCTTTTCAACTGTTAAAAGATAGCTCAGAAAGTGCCATCGAGGTCGAATATCACCTTGAAAACATTGCTCGAGCTATGTCTAACAACATGGACTGGCTCAACCCAGAAGCAAACATCGACTTTACAAAACGGGACAACCCTCCATATTACACCGACTGGTCAAAACCCCTACCTACAATTGGCCAACCTAATGAGCCTAGAATTCCATTCCGATATTTCTTCAACAAAGACTTGGAATTTCTTCTACATGGTGGCGATGGTTCAAGGAAATACGCTACATCTTTGACACTTCCATTCCCGGCAGCAATATACTCTAACTGCATAGCCATCGAGGAAAGATCTAACCACTTGTTCTCCAACAAAGTGGAAGAGTATAACCGAGATGCAATGTATGGGATTCACCATTGGCCGGAACGCCGAAGAATCTACTACAGAAGCTGCCAGGTTCAGAAATCTCAACATGAAGTGTTCAGTCCTAAAAGTATCGTTGCCATCAAATACGTTGATCTTTCGTCCAAATGGGACTACACTTTTCTCAAGAATATTATGGTCAAAAGGCAAGACGAAAGGGATTATGCATTCTCTGAAGCTGACTTTGAGAATTTATCTATCAACGACATTGAAGACATGTACCTTGCCAAAGTACAGGGTCGCATGAGACAATTCTCCACTGAAGTACAACGTGAATTCATCAAGTCATTGCTCATCTTCATCAGACGCATAGTCATCAAAGAACGTGTAGAAGATCTCCAGCTTGCAGTTGAATCTTATCAGACCCGTGTCAACCTCACTCTACCGCAACTTGATCTTCCCGACATCAACCAGCTCTCACAATATACACTCATCAGCAAACCATTCGGCGTCGTTTACCGCAGTGAACTTCAAAGAAATTGCTTAATGGCGTGTAGAGATCTTCACAAGTTTGGGGATCACACTTTGAAGATGGTTAGGGACGGATTGGCTTATCGGTTGAAGGATTTACATCAAAAGATTGGGTCTCCTAAGCGATGGAATTCTCAGGATCGAAGGGATGTGAAGAGGATCATCACGATGATTGATGAACAATTGTATTGAAGGGATCAGTTCAGAAGATTGAAAAGCTTTGTTGGTGGTCGACCCAGGATTAACATCACCGACTTTCAACGCCCGATTCACACTCCTGGCAACATCTCTGGACTACCTGGTACCCCTTGAACTGTTTCTTTCATTATAACTTTGGATGTATGATTTATTATGTCTATGGCTTGTGCACACATTTCAGTGTACAACCCGTTCTTGTAAATAAAGGACCCTGTGGTACGCTTCAGTGCCACAATCCTTATAAAAGGAGCGAAAGCTTCTTACTTTTGAGTAAAACCTATCAAATCTTTCACTTTTCAAGGTTTTGCTCAAAAGAACAAGTACTTCCCCTTATGATTTTCAAAACCTCAACCGTTTATATCACTCGTTGAGGGGAAGTATTTGACAAAAAATCTTTGTTCACAAATTGTTCTCAGTGGTCATCTTCCCACAAAACTCAAAATGGTCATATTTATTCTCAACATTTCTTCAAAAATAACATTTATATGCCATTTTTGAGGGGGAGAAAAATACGTGATAAGAAATATGTTGTGTTTTGCTATATGAACTCTCGTGTTAAAAGACTTCAACCCACGAATTGACGACATCTTAACTGTTAGTAACTCGAAAATACTTGTCCGGGACGGGTAATAATTTCAAGCTAGTTCGCTAGTGATGTAAACGTGTCTCGCAAAGGACTTGTCCGAGTAGAATGTACCATTCGAGAAACTCTTGATAGACATGAACTTTGACGGGTTTGACAATCTTTCGGGGTTGTCCACACCTTCAAGATAGTTATTAGAGCTAGTTGTCACCTAAAATCTAACAATGTATCTCTTTAACTATACAACGTAATCGTGTCTCGCAAGGGATTGTCTATCTTGAGTCGATCAATTCAAAAGTGCGCGCTCTTTCCTCACTGTGAAGATTTCTGTCAAAACTCTTAAGCACATGTGGAGGGGGAGTATTTCTGCTAAAAGATAAAACTCTCACAGTGGTTCAAACATGTTTTCATTTACAAACCCTTTGAAAGATTTTCTTGAAAATGGTTTTATGGCAATGGAGTTATAAGGAGATTAAGGTTAGGAATAACCGTCCTATAATCCACCAGAGCCGGAGGGATCTACCCAAAGACACTACCAATAGTTAGTATTAGAAGTCCTTAGGTATGATTACAAAAAGGAGAAATGAGAATCGGAGAAAGAAGGAGTTGAAGAATTAAAAAGAAATGCAAAGAAAAGGGTGAAAAGAAATAGCCCTCCAGATTATTCAACTTAGGGCAGACACCGGGTTCAATTCATATGCTACTGGTTGTCACTTGATGACACCGGTATTGAAGATTAAAGTCGTCATGGACCCAGTGACGCATGCACTAAACCTTCTTAGCCACTCAAGTTTCTCTCAACAGAAACTTGTTTCATTCTCACAGGGAACCCTACGTAAACTATCGGCTTTCTCTTAGAGATTGCTGGTATTGAAGAAGGAGACCCTCTCCCTAGTCTCCGCTCAGGAAAACCAAAACGCACTATTGAGTCTAGAGCCACGAGATTCATCAAAAGATCTCTTAGGTACACTTGACATTTCATCACTTGATGTTCAACAATAAGAACATCAGTGGTACGTTATCGAGTCCTTCACAGATCTTAGCAATCTGTCGAGAACATTTATGAGAGGTTCACATCTGTGATCCTCAGTGATTGAATGGAAAATCCTGCCAGGGTCAACATCAAACAACCCTGACAACAGGTCGCTTCGGTAACTCCCCGTGGATTACGCTTAGTGGTCTCAAACGGTCTACAGTCGTGAGGTGATGCTTCGGTGTACCTCAGCGACTCATCTGAACCGTAGATGTACTTCGGTACATCGCGTTATCTCACTTGTGGGACTCCGGTTCAGGAACGGCCTTTGTGAGAATTAGAGTTGTGTTTTCACACTATGTTGTTAACACTCTCGAAGTTCAAACTTGTAAGTGCCGGAAACCGCTTATTACTAACCGTTTTCATGTTTTCTTCTTATGGAAGCTCTAGAGCAGAATGATCGTGCAGATTCTTCACATGCTCATGCCAACATCATCACTAATGGAAGTTCTATCTAAAAGCAACATAAAAGTCAGAATGATTCTTCGTCAACCAAAGAATCTACAAAGTTAAAGACTTAAAGAACTTCATCAGTACTGAAATCCAACGTCAAAAGGCGTATGAGCGTGTTGAAGAATGACGTGGAGACACTGTAGCAGTGAAGCAGACCTGAGGCAGACTTGATGCAGACAACAACAACATACTATCACAACCATCACAAAGAACAATGATCAAAGAACAAAGACAAAGATGACGTCAAAGCAGAACTGTTCAAAGAAGACAATTTCTCTACACTGGAGAGATTGTTCGAATCAAGGCAATTCTTCTCACAAGAAAGAAGAATGTCAGAAGACGTCAAAGCTACTATTACATCTGCTCCTTCACCGTTTACATTCATTCATCACTAACGCTTAGGGGGAGATTGTTGGAATCACTCCTAAACCTTAATCAAGTGTTAGTGATTCATATGTAATAGTTAGCTTAATTATGGCCTTTATGTTTGTTTTTAGCCTTAGGCTTATGTAGAAGGTCCATAAGCCTAGGCCTAGCCTAATAAGGAAAAGGATGGGAACTAGGAATGTTGCCCTAGCTTCCCTCCTATAAATACTCTTGTATAACCCTCACTTGAGGGTTGGTTGTTCAATTTATTTCTTTCACACACATCCTACGCATAATCGTCTAAGTCTTAACGTGTGTGTGTGTTTGGTTTATTGTTCAATCGCCTTTATCTCTTTCTATTAAGCTTGTGTTGTAAATCTAGTGACCTAACAACCGGAAATTGAACAGCTTCGCCGGAAGTTGTCCGGAGAAAATGATCGACTTTAATGGTGATTTCTTGATAAAAGATGATAATGTGTCAGGAAAAGGATCTGATACCACTTGTTACGCACCGATAAGATTCAATTAAGTATAGTTATTGGATTACAAAGAGTTGGAAAATCAAGAAGTAGAAATAGATTACCAAAATTGAATTTGTATTAACAAAGTGTAAAAGTTGTTACAATGATTACATGTATTATTTAGAGAAGAAAGAATACAATTTCTAGGCTAAAGAGAGAACATAACAACTATTTAAACTTTTGGCAGGAAATGCTGTTAGTAGGAGTTGAGGAGAGAATCACGTGCACCTCACGTGCCTAGTCTAGGACTATTCACGTGCACGTCATGTGCCACCAACTTATCTAACAACTTATTCCATTCAATACTTATCACATGAAGATATATGAAAGATAACCCATGCGTGAATGATGGGATTTTATTGAGGAGTGGATGCCTAGAAATCGGTACATTTGAAATCACCGTCAATAACAAGAAGTATGTCTGTCACTTGGTCAATCATCTTTAATGATCCTCATTATACTCATTTTTTTTTTTTTTTTATTTTTTTTATTTTTTTTATTTTTTATTTTTTTTTGCATTTTATTTATATATTTAGATAAATATTATGTGTATGCAAATAATGAGTTTTGGTTATAGGGCGTGGGTGATAAATGAGTGAAAAGGATGATTATGACTATGACGCCAACAATGAGTGAGAGCTTTTGATGTGTGAAAGCTAGGTGCAATAAGTAAACAGAATGTAGGCCAAGTGTGAAAAAAATTAAAAGAAAAGGAATGACAAAGATTTTTAGACACAATTAATTGATTTGTGAGAAAATGAAAGTAAATAAGTCAATTTTGTAAATGTTTGAGAAAATGTGGTTGTGAGTAGTTTTCCTTTTAATTCTATTTCTTATTTGATTTTAACTTGAGAAAAGATAATTCTTGTTTTCCAAAGTTTCAGGGTGCGTTTGTTATGTAACGAGACTATAACTATGAAAGTGATTAAAGGTGTTTATTTAAAAAAAAAGGCCCCACCACTATAATAATGAATAATAGATATAATCCATACTTTATATACATAAAAAAAAAGCTAAAAATAGATCTTTCATAAGTAAATGACCCACCACTACTATCAAACTTATACCCATTGTCATTCATGATAGCATACCTATTCATGATAGCATACCAAAGTCACTCTTAAACTATGAGCGTCTCTATGAAATTCTATCAAACCAAAACTAGGAACAAAATAGCGCTATTTCTTGCTTGCAACATCTTCCCAAAAACGGGGTTACAGTGTCACCAACTCAACATGCTCTTACTCACCAAAACCACAACAATCTCCTCATTAATCTCCCCAAATCAGAAAACCCAAACCCAAAAACATTACAAAAACCATAAACTTCAACTCAACCTTAACACAATATCCCATACAAAAATATATGCCAACATATCTCTCATATCACCCACAAATCATCAAACTACTAATTATAAAGATGAAATTAACAAATTCTGTGACATGGGTAATCTTCAAAAAGCAATGAACATAATTCTTAAGTTAAAAAAAACCAATCTTGATGTTAGAACATATAGCAACATTTTGCAGCTTTGTGCAGAGTCAAAGGCTTTAAATTATGGTAAAAAACTTCATAACTTGATATGTTTAGATAATGTTGATATTGATTATGTTTTGGGTTCAAAGCTTGTGTTTATGTATGTAAGTTGTGGGGATTTAGAACAAGGAAGGCGAGTTTTCGATATGTTTTGTGATAATGTGGTGAAAGATAATGTTTTTTTATGGAATTTTATGATGAATGGTTATGTTAAGATTGGTGAGTTTAATGAGTGTTTGTGTTTGTTTGAGAGAATGATGGCTTTGAGTGTTGAGCCTGATTCGTATACGTTTTCGTGTGTTTTTAAGTGTCTTGGGTTGGTTGGGGATGGGGATGTAAGGTTAGGGGATTTGGTTCATGGGTGTGTTGTGAAATTGGGGTTTGGATTTGATATTAGTGTGGTGAATTCAATGATTGCGTGGTGTTTTAAATGTGGGAACGTTGATAGTGCACGTAAAATGTTTGGTGGTTTGTGTGAGCGAGATGTGGTTAGTTGGAATAGCATGATAAGTGGTTATGTGGCGTGTGGTTTTGCTGAGAAAGGTTTTGGGGTTTTTGTGGATATGATTTGTGATGAGGTTAGTGTGGATTTGACTACAATGGTTAATGTTGTAGTAGCGTGTGCAAATATGGGTAATGTTAAGTTGAGCAGATCGGTTCATGGTTATGCGGTGAAAGGTGGATTTGGTAAGGAAATGAAGTTTGGGAATACTTTATGTGATATGTATTCGAAATGTGGTGATATGGATGCTGCAATGAAAGTATTTGAGAATATGGATGAAAGAAGTGTTGTTTCGTGGACTTCGATGATTGCTGGATATGCAAGAGAGGGTCAATCTGATGAGGCGATTGGGTTGTTTCTTGATATGAAGAAGGAACGTGTTAAACCAGATACTTTTACTGTCACGAGTATTTTGCACTCTTGTGCTTCAAATGGTTCGTTAGAAAAAGGTAAAGAGGTGCACAGTTACATTAGAGATAACCAAATAGAATCGCTTGCAGTTTCAAATGCTCTGATGGACATGTATGCTAAATGTGGAAACATGGATGAATCATATTCTGTCTTTTCCCAGATGCCGTTTAGAGACATTGTGTCATGGAATACGATGATTGGAGGGTTCTCAAAGAACTGTCTTCCGAGTGAAGCACTTGATTTGTTTATAGAAATGCAAGGTGAAGTGAAACCTGATCATGTAACAATGACATGTATCCTTCCTGCCTGTGCCAGCCTAGCGTCTTTAAACAAAGGCCGAGAGATTCATGGGTACATTCTGAGAAACGGGTTGTTTTCAGATCAATACATCATCAATGCCCTTATTGACATGTATGTTAAATGTGGCGGATTATTTCTAGCAAAGTCATTATTTGATATGACCGTTGCTAAAAATTTAGTCACATGGACTGTCATGATTGCGGGTTACGCCATAGTTGGATTAGGACACGAAGCTGTATCGACCTTTAAAGAGATGCGTGGTAAAGGTATCGACCCTAATGAAGCTTCATTTACTTCTATACTTTATGCTTGTGGTCATTCAGGGTTGCTCCAAGAAGGTTGGAAATTTTATAACATGATGGTAAATGACTTCAATATTGAACCAAAATTAGAACATTATTCTTGCATGGTGGATCTTCTTTCTCGAGCTGGAAAACTATCAGAAGCATATAAGTTTATTAACAAAATATCTGCTAAAATAAAACCTGATGCCACTATCTGGGGTGCCTTACTTTGTGGTTGTAGATTCCACCGTGATGTGCATCTAGCTGAGAAAGTTGCAGAAAGAATCTTTGAGTTAGAACCAGAAAACACCGGCTATTTTATACTTCTGGCTAATATATACGCAGAGGTTGAAAAATGGGAGGAAGTGAAGACGCTAAGAGGTAGAATAAGAAAGAATACAGAGTGTAGTTGGATAGAGATTAAGGGTAAAGTAAACATATTCGTTGCAGGAGATAAAGATAATCCGGAGGCTAAAAGGATTGAAGCTCTATTAGAAAAAATGAGAATGAAGATGAAGCAAGACGGGTTCTCTAATAAAATAAAATATGGGCTGGTTAACGAAAATGACATGGGGAAAAAAGGAGTGATTTGTGGGCATAGTGAGACGTTAGCGATTGTTTTTGGGATATTGAAGTTGCCACCTGGCAGGACGATCCGGGTGACCAAGAATCTGAGAGTATGTGGAGATTGTCATGAGATGGCTAAATTTATTTCTAAGGATGCGGAGAGGCAGATTGTGTTGAGAGATTCAAATAGATTTCACCATTTTAAGGATGGGTTTTGTTCTTGCAGAGGGTAGTAGTGAAGCAAGAGGTAAGAAATATTTTTTCTGCATCTCTTTCTGATAGATCAAGAGGTAATGTATTATAGCTATACAGAATATTCAACAAGTTTTGTTAAATAGCAGTATTATTGTTTCACAATATGCTGTTCTACAGTGTGTATATTGAGAACTTATGCTGAGCTTCTGTCTCAAGCCAAATATCACTATATATGATATTAATTCAATCAATCGGATATTCAGATTATTAAGTTATGCTTTCTACCTGACTGTCATTAAGGTGGCTAGTCATAATTTGATGCGTGACAGCGTCTTTTGCAGCTACTTCATGATCGTTACAGCTCCCTGAAATTTACTCAAAGTTGTATCCTTTTTGTCTATTTCCTTCTATTCATTCGAAATGGAGAAACCCAACTCTGAGATATCTTTTATGACAGAGGACGATGGAGAAGATGTGCATGAGCAATAATAGTATTGTTGTTATGTTGTCTAGTTGCTGCAAATAAAAATTTGGTATATGATAAAGAAGAAAAATAAGTATGATGAAAGAAGGAAAATGATAATTTTTTCTTCTTAAAAACACAGGCGCTGCTTTACTGACTAATTCGCTAGTTTTTTATTGTGTGCACTAGCTGGTTGATAGGTGATTTTTGGGAATGTTAGAAAATAATGGTTGAAGTGTTACTTGCAAGCGGTCCTTTGCCAGTCACTGTGAGTTACATTTACATAAAACAATAAATTTGTTCTGTAGAAACCTTTTTTATTCCCAAATCACTCGAAATATTAGTCGTGTATTTGAATGGCTATATTGGTTTAGGTTTTGGTTTCAGGTTACTGGTTTTAGTAGCCACCTAAGTTTTGTTGGGTAGTCAATGTGCAGACTGATTGCTGATTATACTCAAAACACACTTATAAATGTTATAAAGCTAAATTCTACACTTATTTGCATGCTTGGCAGTTACTTTTTGGATTTTTTATCCAAGTTTTTGAAATATTGTTCGTCTCTAGATCTTGATGGAGAGTGAATAGCATGTATTTGCATCTCATCACTTGGCACATGTTGTATGGATTTCTAGTCAAAGGCATGTCTGATTTGTTTATGATTTTGGTATTGATTGGTACAGCAAGATACACTGTGAGGTCATTCGGGATAGGTGTAATGAAGATGGCATGCTATGTGACTATTAGGCGAGACAAGACAATGCAACTTCTGGTGAGTGCCTGGGACGTCTGTGACCTGCTTAGTTGCGACTTTAGTGACACTGGCTGCTTTGGATATGGTATTCAAGAACATCTTGGTATAATACTTCCATCTCTTTATGAGCTTGTTCAAGCTTACTTCTACTGTCTTGTATGAATAATCCATGTTTCACATAGATACTCAAAAAAGGGATTGAATTTAGTGGTTTGATGATGATTAGAGCTGACAAGTATCCTTGTTGGGCGTCAAACTAAAAAAGGTTGAAATTTGTTACGGGTTGAAACGAACCAGCTAGGTTGGGATGACCCATGAACACTTTTTTCTTTTTTCCTGTTTTCAAGCTTATAAGAATGTGTTAATTGGGATTGAAGAATCAATATTAATAGACATTTGAATAAATATATTTAGGAGGGTTTATGTATTAATATTAGACTTTGCGCAACTTCTTTTTGTATTTTTTTTTTATTAAACATGAAGTCATGACTTCCAGTTTTGGCATTATCATTTTATATTTGACATTGTGACCCGTTTGAGAAAAAATATACCCATATAAAATCAAGTAGAGTATAATATGCCAACTTTAAATTTAATGGTCACGTTAGTTATGATGATAAACTTTTTCTGTTACAGGTTTGATCCTTCCACTGGCATCAATGGTATGGACTGTTTCGTGGTTCTAGAGTGCCCGGGATACCGAGTTGGTCATCGTCGCAAGTGCGAGGCTCGTGTTGGTAACCAGAATAGTCACAAAGGACGACTCAATCAAATGGTTTCAGGTGACTCCTAGTATAGCAAAAGTTTTTATCTAATAATTGAAGAAAAACTTTTGCTTGCAAGAGGAACATGTTTTTGAATTTTAGCGACCTTTTAAACGTGTAAATTTTGTAACTTTCATACTAGTGTTTGGAATATGGCATATGATTTGATGCATATGCTGAATATCCTGAAACTCACCGCCGCATATGCCACAAGTAGCCGTTACCATTTTTTTTATTATAAAAAAATAAAAATGTTACTGGTTTCTATTTCTACCGAGTCTTCACTTTCGCTTTTTACAAATGTGGTCCACAGTTTTTGTTCTCTCACAAGAAATTTACCACTTGTCACAGACATGAACTGTCACCAACATCAGAACACTAGAGAAAGCAACTTCCTAATTCTAGAAAATTATTATGTATCATAATATATTGTAATCTAAGGAACTATGTGCATGAGGGTGTATATAGATGATCCAACTACTAGTCATAAAAGAATTGGTATAAGATACCCTCTGATGCGAATTTCGTTTTCTTTTGAAGGGAGCTTCTCTGTATGCCAAACTTGTACCGATTTATCATGCTTCGCTTTTCATCAGAAATCAAAGGTGCATGGAATATCTTATTAGAATAAAAAATTAGTATGATCTATAAATAGTTTTGAGTAGAAACATGGTCTTTAAGAGTTCAAGTAACTTCACTACTTCAGTATGTGTTGGTGCATTACTGGACGAGATCTCTTTAGGCAGTTATCCACTTTACTGTTTTTTGTTTACGTAAAACATAATTTGACAGTGGTGGATAAACTGCCAAAGGAGATTTGCCCAGCAATCCATCGTAATATATAGAAATGTTTTTCCAGGAGTGAGTCATGTTTTCCAATAACTATTTCATTTTGTCAAATGCTAATCTAAAGATGTTAATGACTCCTTTTAACTTCATAAAAATCCTCTTCAATTTTCATCGTAAAAGAATTACGTGTATGATACAGTATGCTTTTCTTCAGACCTATCAGATGGTGTGTTTGTTCATCCTTTCATTTTAGCTGTGAAGAAGAAATTGTTTAAGAGTGGTGCTACTTACACATGTAGGTTAAACCTTTTAATCGACGATTTCATCTATCTTTATCTCACTAACAATCTATACATCTCTCTATTATCTTTATATGAATCATATAGGTGAGTGGCCCCTTACTACCTTTCTATGGGTGAATATCTGCTCCCCAACTTCTACCTGATCAAAAGTTTACCTATTTGACATTTACAGAGGTTGGATAACTGGTTAACTCAAGTTTGTGACGACAATAGATCTTTAGTTCAGGTTGATGATTGGGTTGCGTAGAGCTGACTGTGTATTCCTACTTATTACTTCATATATAAATAGAGCGTATATGACTAGAATGATAATGTAATACAATGTTCTTGTTGATAATAATCAATATACCTGTAAAATATCATAAATCTGCCCTTCATCGTAGTATTGCTCGTGGTTCCTCAGTGTTGCATGTGCTTCTTGAATCTATGATAATACAGTATTAATTAACTAAAGTACACGTGCTATAAATTGTTTTAAAGCTACAAACTAACTACTAAGAAGTTGTGTTATATGCATATTGACTAATGAGTTAGAGACACATACACAATCCAGAACTGTGATTTTGACTTGGACGAAATGATATCAACCTCGATGTTGTCTTGGTTAATTAGGACAATGACCACAGGAACTACATGAATCATGAGCATCATGAAGTAACTTATCATTAGATAATATTATCAACCAATAAAACAAAATCTTCAATTATTAACAATAAAACAATTCAAAAGACACTTGTTACATATTGTTTCATTGTTTTGGGAGTTGTCATGCATGATGCTATAAGCTTTCCAGTTAACCATGACCTCCTGTTGTGGTATGGCCGACTTTTTGTGGTTCTACAGCACCCAGGATACTGCCGCAGGTTCAAGGTTCGTGTTGGTATCCAGCATAGAGTTACATAGGAAGATTTGATGAAGTAGCTTTAGGTGACTCCTAGAAAGAATCTTTGAGTTAGAACCAGAAAACACCGGCTATTATATACTTCTGGCTAATATATACACAGGTTTAAAAATAGGAGGAAGTGAATACGTTAAGATGTAGAATAAGAAAGAGTACAGAGTGTAGTTGGATAGAGATTAAGGGTAAAGTAAACATATTCGTTGCAGGAGATAAAGATAATCCTGAGGCTAAAAGGATTGAAGCTCTATTAGAAAAAATGAGAATGGGAACGAAGCAAGACGGGTTCTCTAATAAAATAAAATATGGGCTGGTTCAGGAAAATGACATGGGGAAAAAAAGGAGTGATTTGTGGGCATAGTGAGGCTTTAACGATTGGTTTTGGGATATTGAAGTTGCCACCTGGCAGGACGATCCGGGTGACCTAGAATCTGAGAGTATGTGGAGATTGTCATGAGATAGTTAAATTTATTTCCAAGGATGCCGAGAGGCATATTGTGTTGAGAGATTCAAATAGATTTCACCATTTTAAGGATGGATTTTGTTCTTGGCAGAGGGTATTAGTGAAGCAAGAGGTAAGAAATAATTTTTCTGCATCTCTTTCTGATAGATTATGAGGTAATGTATTATAGCTATACAGAGTATTCAACAAGCTTTGTTAAATAGTAGTAGTATTGTTTCACACTATGCTCTTCTACAATGTGTATATTGAGAACTTATGCTGAGCTTCTGTCTCAAGCCAAATATCACTATATATGATATAAATCAGATATTCATATTATAAAGTTATGATTTCTACGTGACTGTCATTAAAGTGGCTAGCCATAATTTGATGTGGGACAGCGTCTTTTGCAGCTACTTCACGATCGTTACAGCTCCCTGAATTTACTCAAAGTTGTATCCTTTTTGTCTATTTCCTTCTATTCATACGAAATGGAGAAACCCAAATGTGAGATATCTTTTATGACAGCAGATGATGGAGAAGATGTGCATGAACAATAATAGTATTGCTGTTATGTTGTCTAGTTGCTGCAAATAAAAATTTGGTATACGAAATAGAAGAAATATAAGTATGATGAAAGAAGGAAAATGATAATTTTTTCTTCTTAAAAACAGACACTGCTTATTTACTGACTAATTTGATACTATTATTGTGTGCACTGAACCTGGTTGATAGGTAATTTTTGGGAATGTTAGAAAGTAATGGTTGAAGTGTTACTTGCCAAGCTGTCCTTTGCCAATCGATGTGATTTACATTTACATAAAACAATAAATTTGTTCGGTAGAAACCTTTTTTATTCCCAAATCACTAGGAATATTAGTCGTGTAAATGAATGGCTATATTGGTTTTGGTTTCAGGTTCCTGCTATTAGTAGCCACCTAAGTTTTGTGGGTTACTTTTTGGATTTGCTATCCAAGTTTTTGAAATAGCGTTCATCTTTAGATCTTGATGGAGATTGAATAGCATGTATTTGCATCTCATCACTTGGCACATGTTGTATGGATTTCTAGTCAAAGGCATGTCTGATTTGTTTATGGTTTTGGTATTGATTGGTACAGCAAGATACACTGTGAGGTCATTCAGGATAGGTGTAATGAAAAGATGGCATGCTATGTGACTATTAGGCGAGACAAGACAATGCAACTTCTGGTGAGTGGCTGGGATGTCTATGACCTGCTTAGACGCGACTTTAGTGACACTGGCTGCTTTGGATTTGGTATTCAAGAACATCTTAGTATAATACATCATCTCTTTATGACCTTGTTCAAGCTTACTTATACTGTCTTGTATGAATGATCCATCTTTCACATAGATACTCACAAAAGGGATTGAATTGAGTGGTTTGGTGATGATTAGAGCTGACAAGTATCCTTGTTGGGTGTCTGACTAAAAAAGGTTGAAATTTGTTACGGGTTGAAATGAACCAGCTAGGTTGGGATGACCCATGAACACTTTTTTCTTTTGTCCTGTTTTCAAACTTATAAGTATGTATTAATTGGGATTGAAGAAACAACATTAATGAACATTCGAATAAATATATTTAGGAGGGTTTATGTATTTATATTAGATTTTGGGCAACTTCTTTTTGGAATTTTTTTACTAAACTTGAAGTCGTGACTTCCAGTTTTGGCATTATCAATTTATATGACTTTGTGACCCCGTTTGGGAAAAAATATACCCATATAAAATCAAGTAGAGTATAATATGCCAACTTTAAATTTAATGGTCACGTTAGTTATGATGATAAACTTTTTCTGTTACAGGTTTGATCCTTCCACTGGCATCAATGGTATGGACTGTTTCGTGGTTCTAGAGTGCCCGGGATACCGCGTTGGTCATCGTCGCAAGTGCGAGGCTCGTGTTGGTTACCAGAATAGTCACAAAGGAAGATTCAATCAAATGGTTTCAGGTGACTCCTAGTATAGCAAAAGTTTTTCACTAATAATTGAAGAAACTTTTGCTTACACCATGCAGAGGAATATGTTTTTTCAATTTTAGCGACCTTTTAAACCTGTAAATTTTGTAACTTTCATACTAGTATTTGGCATATGGAATATGATTTGATACATATGCTGAATATCCTGAAACTCATCACCCCATATGCCACAAGTAGCCATTACCATTTTTTTTTTAATTATAAAAAAATAAAAATGGTACTGGTTTCTACCGAGTCTTCACTTTCGCTCCACTTGTCACACACATGAACTGTCACCAACATCAGAACACTAGAGAAAGCAACTACCTAATTTTAGAAAAATATTCTATATCACAATATATTGTAATCTAAGGAACTATGTGCATGAGGTTGTATATAGATGATCCAACTACTAGTCGTAAAAGAATGAGTATAAGATACCCTTTCTGATGCGAATTTTGTTTTCTTTTTGGTTTTGGTTTTTTTTTTTTTTTTGGGGGGGTTGGGGTAGATTTGGTGCTAAAGTGAATAAGCATCTTGAAGGGAGCTTCTCCGTATGCCAAACTTGTACCAATTTATCATGCTTTGCTTTTCATTAGAAGTCAAAGGTGCATGGAATATCTGATTAGAATAAAAAATTCTGATCTATAAATAGTTTTGAGTAGAAACATGGTCTTCAAGAGTTCAAGTAACTTCACTGCTTCAGTATGTGTTGGTGCATTACTGGACAAGATCTCTTTAGGCAGCTATCCACTTTACTGTTTCTTGTTTACTTAAAACATAATTTGACAGTAGTGGATAAACTGCCAAAGGAGATTTGCCCAGCAATCCATCGTAATATTTAGAAATGTTTTTCCAGGAGTGTCATGTTTTCCAGTAACTATTTCATTTTGTCAATTGCTAATCTAAAGTTGTTACTGTCTCCTTTTAACTTCATAAAAATCCTCTTCGATTTTCATCGTAAAAGTATTACGTGTGTGCAGTATGCTTTTCTTAGGACCTATCAGACGGTGTGTTTGTTCATCCTTTTATTTTAGCTGTGATGAAGAAATTATCTGAGTGGTGCTACTTACACATGTAGGTTAAACCTTTTAATCGACGATCATCAATCAGTTTTTGTTGATAAAAAATCAATATGCTTGTAAAATATCTGACAAGGAAACTTTTCTCACATATGCATTGTCACCGAGATCAGAACACTAGAGAAAGTTATCAGCTAATTTGTGATAGATCGTATTTATCACATAATATTGAAATGTAATGAACTATCGCCAATTTAAGTTGACTGTATGTAACACAATGAATACTATAAGAATTAGTAGTATATGAGATACCGTCTGCGGTGTGATATTGGGGTGGATTTGGTGCTAAAAAGTGGACAAGCATCTTGAAGGGAACTTCTCCGTATGTCAAACTTGTACCAATATTCCTCATGCTTTTCTTTCCAATGGAAATCGAATGTGCATGGAATATCTGATTAAAATACCTAAATTCTGATCTATAAATAGTTTCAAGTGGAAACAAGGTCTTCAAGTAACTTCAGCATGTATTGGTGCATTACTGGGCAAGATCTCGTTAGGCAGTTGTCCACTTCACTGCTTCTCGTTTACAAAACCGATTAACCAACAGTAGTAGATAAACTGCCAAAGGAGATTTGCCCAGCAATTCATCGTAATATATAAAAATGTTTCCAGGATTTAGTCATTTTTTCCTATCACTATTTTCTTTTTGTTATTTGCTCCTCTTCTATTCATTTCACGTTCTACTTGAGTGGGATGGTTAAGTTAAAAGTTTTTTTTTTTTTTTTTTTTTTAAATGTACTAAGTGCTACTTCCACATATAGGTTAAATTTTTTTATAAGTTAGTTGCATCACTTTATCTCATTGATAATGTATACATATCTCTAGTACTCTATTTATCATATAGATGAGTGGCTTGCTTAGACCTTTCAATTCTATGTGCGATTATATGCTACTCAGCTTCTACCTGATCACAAGTTAACCCATTTGACGTTTGCAGTGATTGGATCAATGGCGGAACTCTTTAGGAGCAGGGAGGTCCCCCCAAAAAAATAAATAAATAAAGGGATAATGACAAAAATACCCTATTTTTCAAACCTACTTCACAAAATACCCCATTTTATACGCAAAAACCCAAAATACCCAAAAAATCCGCAACTTTTTTGAGAAAAATCGCAAATTTGCGAGTTTTTTGCGAAAATGGAAAAAATATCGAAAAGTTTCGATATTTTTAAGAAAAATCGCAAGACTTGCGAAATTTCTTAAAAATATCGAAAATTTTCGATATTTTTAAGAAATATCGCAAATTTGCGATATTTTAAAGAAATATAAAAAATTTGCGATATTTCTTAAAAATTTCGCAAATTTGCGATATTTCTTAAAAATTTCGCAAACTTATGGATAAAACTTGCGAGATTTTTGTCAGTTTGCGAGATTTTGCTGATAAAACGTGTTTTATTGTTATTTTAGCTCCCTTCACTAAAAAAACTCAAATTCTCACTAAAAAACTCAAGTTTTCCATGAATTCCGTCAAAGAAACCGTCAAAATACGTGTATGTAAAGGAGGTACATGGGAAGAGTGGATGGTGTGTTGGAGTATATGCCGTTAAATTGTGTAAAACGTACACTAATTTTACCATTGTTGTCATCATATTCATGTCTACTAGAAGCGGTATCCGAGAGGCTAGAAATCGATGCTAATAGTGGTTTTATGGTAACTTACAATTCGAATAATGATATTGTAGAGGTATGTGATGATTTGGAAGTCAATGAATTTATGGAATTTGTTGTTAAAAGTAGTAGAATTGTTACGTTGTGTATTGTTGAGTCTAGTGTAAATGGTAGGCAATTATCAACTACGGAAAGCAATCAACAAAGCAATTTTATTCATGCTAACTCGTCTGTAAATGTATATCAAACCGAATATCATGCCACACAAATTCACCAAACACAAATGCCTGGTAGTAGTTTTTATCAAAATTTTCATAGTTTTCAACATATGCATGGATTTCCTGGGAATCCTATGTATGTGCCTGGAATTCCTGTGTATCATACGCATGATCCTCAAAGTGATTCAGCTAATCGTAAAAAAAACAAGTTGTTGGTTTACCAAAAAACAAAAAGACTAACGAAAGGGATTTGCTAGATGATGATAAATTACGGCCTTTCGGAGAAAAGGTAATGGGTGGTGTTTTTGGGAAAGTGAAAAGATTGTCTGGCGAGGATGAGAGTAGTGAATCTGATGACGAGAGTAGAAAATCTGATGTGGAGGTTAGTGAATCCAATGAGGAGAGTAAAAAATTTGATGATGAGAACAAGAAATGTAAGAAGGATAAATTTTGGAATATGCCTCCCCTACTCAAAACACCAGTCCCATATCAACTCGAAAAAAGGTATGTGTTCTGGAACATCTAGTCTTGTTCGTTTGCATGATACTTTGGATAATAAAGAACATATAAAAGTTGTTTTGCGTAGAAAAGCTCTTGAAGAAGGATTTCAAATTAGATACCCAAGATCAGACCCCCAAAGGGTATATGCAAAATGTATTGATGACACATGTGAATGGGTTTTCGAGCCTATATACCCAAAGAATATAAAAAGTTTTATGTAACAACATTTCACGACCATCATACATGCACTAGAACTCAAATTCACCCACATCATCGTAATGCTTCCCCAAAAGTCCTTGGTCATATATTGAAGGAGGTAATGTCTCAGAATAGTAGGATTTATAGGGGAAAGAGATTATGACAGATATGAATGCTAGGTTCAAAATTGATATATCATATTCTCAAGCTTGGCGAGCTAAATGTTATGCATTGCAGTTGTTGAGAGGGACTCCTAGGGAGTCGTTTTCCGAACTCCCTTTGTATTGCCACAATTTGAAACTAAAAACCCGTGGACTATTACACATATTGAAACTGACGATGAAGACAGATTTGAGATATTTTTTCTTGCCATGGGTGTTGCGGTAAGTATTGTTTATTACAAACAAATAAATGTATTATTCATGCTATCTATTTATTATTCTAATCATCAAAATATTTTTTATGTAGATTAGACATTTGTGTCACACATGCGACCATTGATTATAATAGACGGTGCACATCTTAAAGGGGAATTTTGGGTACAATGTATCTAGCAGTTGCAATGGATGGTAATAATCGGCCGCTTGCATACGGAGTGGATAAGTCGGAGACATTTAGATCTTGGGATTGGTTTTTGACGAAACTCAAGGAATGTATAATTGGTAAGCAAGATAACTTAACGATCATATCTGATGGAGCTGGATCCATTGCTTTGGCCTTTCGAATGCATTTTCCAATGCATTTCATGGTCGTTGTTGTCGCCACTTGTTGATGAACTTACGTGCAAAGTGTCCTCGATTTATAAGTAAGGAAACGCTATTTTGGAGAGCATGTAAAGCATATCGGATTTCGGACTTTGAAGAACGTTTTAGCACTTTACGTGATGTATTGCCTAGAGCCGCTAATAAACTTGATAGGATTGGTCATGAAAAGTGGGCAAGGGTTCACTTCCCCGTTATGCGTCATAATTACATGACCTCCAATAGTGCGGAATCAGTGAACGCATTGTCTCGACATTCTCGAAAACTCCAGATTTGTATGATGATTGATTGGTTCATAAAATCTTTGCAACAGTGGTACTTTGAACATCGACAAACGGCAGGTAAACACATACCAAACCATGCCTATTTATGTTTCTTTTTTTTATATATATATTTTACTCACATATATTATACCATGTGTAGATGAACATAAACATGAATTAACACCCTGGGCGGAGGCCAAGATAGCTAAAAGAATTGCAAAATCCACCACATGGACTGTAAGACCCGCTGCAAACTACCTTTACAATGTTATTGATTATAACAAAAATGGGACAGTTGATCTTAATACTAGGACATGTAGCTGTGGACAATGGCAATTATCGGGTTTACCTGTAATGGAAAAACGTCAGCCAGAATGGGAGAAACCAGATGGTCTTATAACTGTCCTTCCACCTGCAATGGACAAACGTCAGCCAGGAAGGCCGCGTAATCGTGATCGCTTTAAATCTAAGGGTGAAGAAACTACACCAAAATCATGTACACGATGTCGTAAAGATGGACATAACCGTCGTGATTGCCCATCACATATACCATCCCAGACTTTTATTGCGACAACATCAAGTGTGAAGTCAGGTTCTAGCACATCAAGGAAAGGTTCAAAAAGATCTAAAGAATCTAGTGTGTATGAAGAAATATGATAACGTATTGTATTATTGAACTATGTTATTTCTTTTAGTGTTATTGAATTATGTTATTTCTTATTAAGTATTTTTTGCCAATATGAAAAGTAGACATTACATTACATCACAATGATAATTAGACATTACGTTACATCACAATGATAATTAGACATTACATTGCATGACAATTATAATTTGACATTACATTGCAAGACAATGATAATAGTTATTAAATTATTATAAAGCCTTTTGATTCGGCACTTGAACTAGCTCTACAAGCCTCACAGTCTTCGTTTACCTCCTAGCTTACAATGTAGATATGAAGGAATTGCGTCTTTCCGTGTCCAATATACATGTATAGATCCATGTAATCTTCTTCAGTCCATAGTTGTTGTAGTCCAGTATCTAAGTCACAATTAGGTTTTTGAAAATAGCAGAAATAATCATTTGACTCGATATTCTCAACAACGCCAGTAGCATCACTTATTTTCTTCATAATATTATACATGTCTTCCCTACTAAAATCATCAATGTTTAAAAAGTCTACTTCATGTATCTTTCCATGCAAGTATTTTCTTTTTGGAAAACCAGAGAAACGTCCTTCATGGTGTATTAACAATGAAAACATGTAAGGAAATTCATCTGTGCATTATAAAATTTTTTTTTATTGGTTAACTACCTTTAAAATATAAAGCATTAAGGTAATGTAGCAAACATACCGTAAGTATTTCCAATGTATGATGGTGTACCAGACTCTAATACAAGAAAACTTGGGTAAATCCATGATGAATGTTTATAAAATATGTGGCATACTCTTATATATATATCCCTATATTTGCTATATTGCATTTTTTTGCGAGATAAGATTTTTGCGAGATTACAACTGACAAAAAAGAAAACTTTATTCAGGGATAAGATATATGCGATATTGCATTTTTAAGAAAATTTGCGATATTTCTTTAAAATATCAAAATTTTTTGATATTTTTTAAAAATATCAAAAATTTGCGATATTTTTAAGAAATATCAAATGTTTCGATATATCTTATAAAATTCGCAAACTTAAGAAAAAAATTCTCATTTTTTGCGAGATTAGATTTTTGCGAGATTACAACTGACAAAAAGGACAACTTTATTCAGGGATAAAGTATTTGCGATATTGCATTTTTTGCGAGATAAGATTTTTGCGAGATTACAACCGACAAAAGGACAACTTTATTCAGGGATAAGATATTTGCGATATTGCATTTTTTGCGAGATTAGATTTTTGCGAGATTACAACTGACAAAAAGGACAACTTTATTCAAGGATAAGATAAGTATTTAATTAACTTATAAATACCCCTTAACTTCAACATTTTTAAACACAACAAAATGTCTCATCGAAACACAAGATATTCCCAACCATACCATAACAAACCATTCACAGCTCCTCAACATAACGTTGGCAGTTCTTCATCACAACCAAATATGAACCATCCTTCGTCTCCCGTTCATCCATTTAGTGATGAAAATGCGGTTAGGATAATACCTGGTCCTGCTGGTATTCTACAAGCTGCGAAGCTCCGTAAAATAGCAGAGATTAGGGAAGGTGGTCATGACTATGAAATGCCGACACATGAATACGTTAGGAAAATAATTGAGGATGCGAGTGAAGATGATCATTTTACGCGTGGCCCATGGCTTAGCGCGGTTCAATATCTAGCTGTTGAAGGGAGTATCGCAATTGGTTGTTTTGGCGATATGAAAACCTTTTTGAAGAATGGGAAACTTGAAAAGGTTGTAGCAGTAATAAAGTCTTGTACGCCGAATGCGTTGGGTGCCCTAACAGTAACACTCAAAGATCCTTCAGGTATAATTTCTGGTACAATTCATTACAAAGTCCTTAAAGTGGAGGGTTATCAAAAGGCTATTACCGTAGGAGCTGTTTTGATACTTCGTAATGTTTCAGTGTTTTCCCCTAAATTTGGTGGCCATTATCTTAACATTACATTGAAAAACATTGTTAAGGTTTTCCACAAGGTGCGAAGTCTTTAATTTATGAATGTTTACGTTTTTATTTCGTAAGTGTACGTTTTTAATTATCTATGTAACGTTTTTAATTTATGAATAAAAGTTTTAGTTTTTAATTGTCCATTTAATCTTATTCAATTCATAGTTGTTGTTGTTCAATATCATTTGACTCGATATAGTCATAACTTCATCACAAAATAGACGAAATTTCATTTCTAGTAAAATACTTCTACCAAATAACTTCCACTAAAGTACTAAAACATCAAAAAAAAAAAAAAAAACTAAAACATCCAAAATAGTCTAAACATCAAGAAATGGGTCTACTCAGGTCTTTCACACCTAGTTGCATAAAACATTAATGCCATATCAGCTCTAAAATCTTGACATTGCGATCCCACATCATCACCAAATTGTTCAATATCGATAGTTTTCCCTTCTGTAAGCATCTTAATAAACATACATGTCATGACACCACAATCTTGTGTACCATACTTAAACGTCTGCTGAGGTGCGTTCTTCACATAGTTTAGCAAGATCTGAAAGCACATCGGATCACGTTTTGTTTTTTCAAACCAACCCACATTTTTCAAGTCTTCTATTATGAATGGTTTCCATTTCTTCAATAAGGTTGAAATCTTTTTGCGATTCGCATCACTCTGAAGACTGTCATAAACGATCATAGTATAGTCATCCAGATTCCATGAAGCAGCAACCCAATGTTCGTTATCGATATTTATCGGAAAAAAAACCTGCAATTGAAAAAAAAACAAAAATAAGCTAAAATCAACAAAAATCCGCTAAAAATAGTAAAAATCAGCTAAAATCAGCAAAAATCTTCAAAAACCAGCAAAAATCAGCAAAAGTCAGCTAAAATTAACAAAAACAGCAAATACAGCAAAAAAAAAGCAAAAAAGAGGCAAAAATCCGCAAAAAAACAGCAAAACTCTTCAAAAACCAAAGAAAATCACTAAAAACAAGAAAATCAGAAAAAGCAAAGAAGAAACTACCTAAAAACAGAAAAATTTCAAATATGCTAAAATCAAGAAAAATCAAAGAAAAACAAAGAAAAAACCACATAAAAACAGCTAAAAACAGCAAAAACCTTCAAAAATCAGCAAAAACAGCAAAAAAACAGCTAAAAACAACAAAAAACAGCTCAAATAAGCTAAAAACATAAAAAATCAGCAAAAAAAAAGGCAAAAAATCAACAAAAAACATCAAAAATCAGCTAAAAAGAACTTAAAAATAGGAATAAACAACAACAATAACAATAACTAAACACCCTACATGCTACACCAAACACTCAAAATGATGGATACATCATAACTTACTTGTGAGATTTTGTCCCATGATGGATACAACGGATTTGTTCCATCTATCGTTGCTCGAAATGCATCCACAGTTGCTACCATGCTCATCGTCTTACCGCTATCCATATGGAATGCAACTAAATCACTAAGCCCAAGAGTCCAATTTGCAATGAATTCCCCCCTCATCGTAAGCTCTATAAAGGCATTGATGTGCTGTTCAAATAATACAATAATGAACACTTGTAGATACTTTTATGAAATATTTTTTAAGAATCTAAAATTATACTTACAAATCCTTCAAGCTTCCCGCCTTCTACGTTGCACGGGTAAAGAACATCCCAAAATGAAGGTTCACATCTAATTCCTTTGCGTAAGCAATCAAGGTAACAATCTATCTTATTCTTCGCAAAGTGACAATATAGGGGATATTTATTCCTTTGAATCTTGCTCAAATCCGGCAAATCGAAGGTTGGCTTGCTACTTTTCTCGATTCTTATGAATTGCAACTCCTCTTCCGTAAATCCAGTATCTTGGGCCGCATCTGAAGCATCTAAATGTGTATGTATGGTATCCTTCATGGGTACCGACATGGTCGTAACCGGGGCAGTCGTAGTGGATGCTGGTGGTGGTATGGTCGTAACCGGGGCAGTCGTAGTGGATGCTGGTGGTGGTATGGTCGAACAAACACGTTTACGTGTATAAGCGATCATCGGTGACTTAAACCTCAATGGAGTGCGTCTCGGCCGTAATTTGCGCCGGTTAGCCAACGGGAGAGATTTCGTAGGTCGGCGGTGAGGTATATAACTCTGCGGTGATGTGTATGACGGTCCCGTGACATGTATGTCGCTATGTCTCCGTCCGACACGACTCCAAAGTCACGTGCATCACCCTGCAAATTATAAAATAACAAATTATTAATAGCAAATAACAATTTCCTAATGAACTACCATTAAAAAAAAAAAAACAAAAAACAAAAACATGGATAATAAGCTATTTTAAGAGACTAAATAAGCAACCATTAAGCTAATTATAAGCTATACTATCCTAAGCTAACTAATAACATTTAAGAAGCCTAAATAAGCACTAAGTACCACTGATAAGCACAAAACTAGCTGAAATAGTTGCTTAATAACCTGCTGGTATGGACAGAAAATCAAGCCTAAAGGGGCTATTTCAAGGGCTCAATAAACTGTTAAGAAAAATTAAAAAAAATAAAATAAAAATACAAGCTAGTAGATAAGCATCTAAATAAGTACTGTACCAAATTTTAGAGCATAAGGACTTAAAACAAAGAAATTAAAAATCAAAAATAAAAGGACTGTTGGGAGATTTTTAGCAAATGCAGATTTTGAAAAGGAAAATGATTGGGAGGCCTAAAATATATGACTAATTGTGTGACTAATAGATATGGAAATAAATGATTGGTTTGTGAAGAAGTGGGTCATGTTTCTATCCCCAATAAGATGCTGACACATATGTTTAGGCATATGAGTTAGTCATCCCAATCAATGCTCTTTTGAAAATGGGTGAAAAAGAGTTTTTTTGACTAAAGAAGGTCTAAGACCAGATTCTAAGCATGTAAACTAACCTATAGTGAGCTACTTTGAAGCAATTCCAACACCTAAGGGAGCTTAATCTAATTTTTATCCTAGCTAATATGTAAAACAGTTTTAAACTAAAATATTTCAAAAACTAATCAAAAGCTTGTAAAACTAACTGAAAATGATTAAATTCACTTTAAAACTACTACTAACTAAGATTTAAGACTAATCGAATCTTAGATTTTGGTAAAAAACAAGTTTTAATTAAAAAAGAAGTTTGTGCCAAACACCCCTTTATGGGGTGTTTAATGTTGAAAACTGATTTTTAAAAACTGAGATTGGAATGTATCTTGGAAAATCTTTCGTGCAGCTAAAAAGGAACCTTAGAACAGTTGATAAATGACAATAAGCAAATAAGCACAAAAGTGCTTATTTGCATATAAGCAGAAAAAAAATTAAAACTGATAAGCAAAAAGAGAATTTTTTTAATTAACTTAAAAGACAACTTACAATTTAAAAATACAAACTAAACTTTTTTTAAAAACTAAAATAAAAAATTATTAATAGCAAATAACAATTTCCTAATGAACTACCATTAAAAAAAATAACCCTCCAACACAAGCAATCGAGACTCTAAAGTATCAATAGTACCCTGTAAACTAGAAACGGTCTCGGTGAGAGTACCAACACGTGCATCACCCTACAAATCATATAATAAAAATTATATAATAAGAAATAAAAATTTACTACTGAACTAGCATTTGCAAATAACACACCTCCAATGCAAGCAATCGAGACTCTAAAGTCTCAATAGTACCCTGTAGCCTAGAAACAGTCTCATTGAGAGTACTAATAGTGCTCTTCAACTCGTCATATGTAGGGTCGTGAGGTGATGCTTGTGATGAATCTCTCGTCCTTTTCTTTTTCTTCTTCTTCACTTGCTCACTTAGGTCGTCCTTTTCAACCTGAACTTGCTCACTTAATACCTCACTTTGAACATGTTTTTCTTCCAAATACTCGAAAGAGTCCTTCCACTAACTTGTGTCACTCTCGGCTTTAGTAGGTGTAAGGGTCTCAAATGGTTCGTCTAACCTATCATTGTCAAACAAAGTGCAACATCTTGTCCAATTAAACGGTAGTAATGATCTCCAAGCCAAAGCCCCCAGAATTATATCCGGCTTTTTGAAGGCATAAACATGTGTAGCCGGGATGGCCTCCAATATCCATATCTATAAAATAGAAAAACAACATAAAAAACAACTAAAAAAAAACAACATAAAACATGTACAAAAAATCACCATATGTAAAAAATACCATAAAAGCCCAAACAAATCCAGTCAATGTGTATCGGATCTCTTCCCCTTTCTTGCGTTTCTCATTATGAAGCAGTCTGCGATTAGATACAGCATCTATAAGTTGCTTATAAGTTTTATCCCAAATATACGACCCCCATGGAAAAATATTCCAACAATCTTCTAAATGCTCAACCAAATTCAACTTAAAGTTACTAACATTGTGTGACGATTGGTGGCCCAAGAATCCGTTATCTAACAACACCAAAAGACATATCTCAACTGCATCATCGTCTTTGTAACACCCTCAAAAATGGTTTGCAGCGGAAGAAAAGGTTTTTGGGGTGCTACTCCATTAGATCATAACACAAGGTGTAAAATAATAGATTTTTCATAAAAGATTTCATATATTGAAGTAAAATATAGTTTACAAAGGTTGAATTGTTGCGGAAAATGACCCATTAATAAAATATGGTCCCCATAAGTAAATCAGAGTCATCTATGACCATGCCATGCCAATGCCCAAGCGCCTCCAGAGTTAGCTATCGCCTTTTTAATACCTGAGATAAACATGCTTAAAAAGATCAACACAAAGGTTGAGTGATATTCATAGGTTTAGTAAATAGTTGAACACAAGTAAGAGATGATAATTGCTTCAAAGACAATTACCATAGAAAACAGAGATTATTATTATGCACTAAGCTCATGAAACCAATACTAACTGCATACACCTAATTACTGGTGTAAGTAAATAAAATTGCCCCTAAGATGTAATAGCCAATTACATAGAGATATCAAATATAGTGCTTCCCGTTATTTCCGATAACCGAAGCTCGGGTCGTCAATTCCCCTAGTACTATCCACGATATTTGCGTTCACTCGCAAGTGATTAATGGTTCATGATGAAGGGGACTTTTGGCTGGAAACTTAGGCTATAATAATAATAATCAGGCAAGCATACCTTTTAAGAAAAGACTTGTGTTCTAGTTTATAGCATGTATCTCCCCCAAAGAGTTTATAAAACAGTTAAAAGAGTAAAAGTGGGGCTATGAACTCACCTTAGTGATATGGTAGGAAATGCACAACAATAGCAAGTACGATATGACAACGGCTTCAACACGAAACCTAGATATAATATGGCAACTCTTAGATAATGTATTCCGTTTACGACCATAAATGGTTATGTTTGGAAAATGATTTACTGTGAGACACTAGTATCGTTTTAACTTGCGTGGTAATGCTTAAAGTCCAAAAACAAAAGGTTTCCAAATGTTCGAGTTTCTGAAATGTTTATAGTTCAAAAATGAATGTTTACAAATATTTTCTCATGTGTTGTGTTACGTAGCTTATGTAGATGTTTCATAAGTTAATTTGATTATCGTCGCAGATAAAATGTGGTTATGAAAATATTTCTCAAGTGTTGGCTCTTGGAATAATGGAGGAATGATGTATACGAAACTTTCGTATAAGTGTTGACTCGAATATTGGCTCAAGTATGATTGAAGCGCGATTAAATACAAGTCGGATTGTATTTATTAGATTCGTTTGGTTTCAAAGTTTTACAATGTATATACAATATATATTTATCGGAGTTGTGGGAAAATAATATATTTAGAAAGTATAATATTTATAGTTTACGCGGATGTGGTCGTCAAATAGAAATATGTCCTAAACATGTTTATTTAATGAAAAGTGGTAGAATAATTTATTATCTTACAAAAGTTTTTAGGATGAGAAGGGTTAAGTGTACAACCTGGAGGGATTAAAGTGGTAAGGATTTATATAAGTTTCAAACTTTATAAAGGTTTTAAGAAAAGTAGCAAGTGATTCGCAGTTGAGGGACATGAATTGCCAATTAGTGAAACTTGGCCAAAAATAACAAAAATGGGCAAAAACATCCGCTAGTCAGGCTCGAACACAGGATCCCTCGCTCAGAAGCCAAACAACTTAACCAACTGAGATAGGGGGTTCCTTGTTTCTCCTTTACAGTTTAAATGTATGTAACTAACATGTAGCTATTTTATTTTGTAACACTTTACTCAGTAAGGTACATGTTCGAGAGTTTTTGCATGCTAACTTTTAAGTTGTACTTCTTCTTCTTCTCCAAAATAAAAACTTTCATTTAGACCAAAAACATACTAAGTTAAGTTCATTATGTTTTAAACCATGTTAGATGAGTTGATAAGTGAAGTAAGCAATGTTCCAAGAAGTGAGCCAACACTTTATATGTTTTAATGATTCGTTTCTTACATGATTATATACTCGATCGTATGTCACCGAAAAACTCAAAAGTTCATTTGAAAACAGAATAAGCACGAAGTGCTTATTCACTTGATTTACGTTCATACATTTTACGTTCAATATTACTTCATTACCACTGCAACTCAAACTAAATGTGTCTAGTTCAAAAATAGTCGTGTTAACATGTTTTACGTGTGATATGTTATATAAACTATCTAGTATGCATGGTAAATGTATGGAAAATGGTTAGAACGAGCTTACCACACCTCCAGCTAGGGCGGTGAAGAGCTCGCGAGGTAGTGAGTCGAACATGAACGTAAGGAAAAACAACCCGAAACTCTCCTAAACAAGTCGAACACGCAACTTGTTCGCCTTAGCTTGAGCCAAACCCCTTAGAACTTGTTTAAACTCTTAGGAATAACTCCCTTTTCTTACTTGATGTTCACTGTGACCGAATGGGGTATGAAGGTGAGTATATTTTGTAGTAAATGCCACTGTGATCGAATGGGGCATGAGGATGGGTATATTAAAGGACCACAAGTGTACAAGGGTTTGTATTTCTTACAGTGGGTTCGAGTAAATGTGTGTCGAGTGAGATGAAAGGAAAACCAGGAACTAAGACTCCTTAGGACCTTGCGCATCGACCCGACTATCTTGCTTTCTTTTTATTCCTTGGATCGACAGAAACTACAAGAGAGTTTGAGTGCTTTTATGTTGTATGGGTTGAAGCGAAAATGGAGTGTGAGAATGGGAGTGTTTTGCAACTAAGTGAGTTTTTGGAGTGAATGATACATTTGACGTTCTATCTATAATGGAAGTTTTAGTATGTTGAATGGTCTTTGTTGAGGTCACAAGCATGTGTATCCCTTTTTTTTGGCAAACAAACAACAACCTTTTGTCTTGAGCCTCGTGGAAATCGGCTAAAGCAAAAAGAAAAGAGATGACAGCTATTTTGATGTTCCTGTTGGAAAGCAGCGAAAGAGAAGGGCAGAAAAAAAAAGGAAAGAGAGAGGGTGAGGCGTGGGTTAGTGTAGGGACAGGTATAAATAGTTTTTGTTTTATTATAATTACTGTATTGACTGTACCCCGTGTTTTGTCGAATCCTCGAGTAAACGTACCTTCCCGGTACCCGAAAAATATAGAAATTTACAATTTCCGAAACGTTTTCTAGAGCGTATAATTATAGAATAGTTATTAGGTAGGATTTTGATTATATCAGTTTTGCCGTTACTAAGTTGGTGTCGGCATATGACAAGTGTCGGGTTTTATGTTTTACGAGAAAGACTATCGTTTTTTTTATTCAAATAAACTCGGAAGAATCTAGGAGTGAAGCTTAGGGATATAATTACTATAGTCTATTATTAAAATTTGTTTGAAATTTTACGGGGTGTTATAGTCTTCCAAAACAATTGACCGATCTTTCATCTGATTAAAGATATCCATAACATCCTTTACTTTAACCGAAACGTTTTCTGGAATACTGGGAACATCCTTTTCCTAAATGGATTTTCCGTCATGTCCTTAACCCACTCTTTCATATACATATTCGGACAAAAACGTAAACCTGTAACTAAACAAAACTCTTGGCGTCTAAAGCGAATCCGTTTACCTAATATATTGAATGAGAGCTCGTTTGGTACGCTTTCAACCTCACTATCAAGTATCGTATGAATCAAAAGTTGGCTATTCTTTTTAAGGACAACGTCGAGCCAATGTCCGAAACATGTTTTCCTGAATTTTTCAACTTGGGCATCGGTCAGAGCTACAAGTATGTCCGAAACAATCGTAGCATGTTGAAAAGTGGGGACCTTGTATTCCCTACTTATCATTTCATATATAAATAGGTCGTATAATTACAGTGATAATGTAATTCATACAATGTTTCTGTTGATAAACAATCTATATACTTGTAAATCATCATAAAGCTGCCTTTCATAGTAGTATTGCTCATGGTTGTTGCATCTGCTTCTTAAGTCTATGATAATATCAACAAAAGTACATTGCTATTAAGTTTACTTAACACATGTTTTAAATAAAGAAAACTAACTACTAACAGATTGTGTTCTACGCATACCAGCTAACGAGTTAAGAGTTATACACACTAACCATAACTGTGATTTTGACTTGCACGAGATGATGTTGGGCGCCTCTAGGACAATGACTATAGGCACTACATGAATCACTAGCATCGTAAAGTCATTTCCAATTAATTAAGCACAATCGTATTAACTAGTGATAATGTAATATTACAAAAAACATGTCACATAATTTTTTTGGAGCGGACATGATGATATACTCTTGAGATGTGTATAGGAACTTCAACATTCCTGGAAGAGGAGTTTCCATAAGCTTCGTACTTTTGCGAGTGACATGCGTTAGAGATGGAGGATAGATGAGAGGTAGGCTAATATCATTGGAAACAAACACTTCACTCTTGCTTTATGTGTTTACAGACTCTGCTTAACACGACATTCACGTTGTCGAATACAAAATTTTCTAGTCTGCAGGAGTAAAATCATGGGTATAGTATTAATATTTATGTTATGTGCTCTCCCATAGTCCCATCAAAATCCAGCATAATAGAGAGATAATGAGTGGTTCACCCGCTAAAATCTTTCACAACCAAACAGGCAAACAGCATGCCCATTAACAAATATGAGTGCTAAATTAACTCACTATTGCAAATAACTTCAATGTATCCAACTTCTATACCAGGTATTATAGTTTCAGTATGCTTGTAGGATGCTTCTAATATTAGTGGTTCAGATCCGGTCTACTCATGTTAAGCATTAGCACAAATAAGGGGTTGTCTAATAAAGAGCACTGCCACAATCATCATGCATTTATCATGAAATCAAACTCAAAGATAATCTTGATGCCAACGCTATTGTGAAAGATGGGCGGAGATTACACAATTGTGAAGTTCAGAAAGGATTGATAGGAGTAGAAAACTATTTAACAGATTCCCATATCTTTTCTAGCATCATGCTTCAATATCACTCTCATTTGACACTCGGATATGCCCTTCAGAGGAATATATTTGTAAACTTTACCTACCTTTTCAACGTTTAAAACATACAGAACTTCAATTCCAAAAAAGTGTTCATCGCCAAATCAGATATGAATTGACACGAATTGACGCGAACGCTGGATATCCTCAAACACAATAAGTCTTTCCGCAGCATATGCCACAATAAGCCCTTTCGAATTTTGTTTTAGATTTTTCTTTTCTTTTTTTTTTTTTTCATAAAGCTTGAGATCAAGTCTTCAATTTCCTTTCTTACAAACGTGGTCCACGGTTTTTGTTCTCTCACCAGGAAACTACGACTTGGCTTATATGCAAAGTAATTAACCACCAACATTACAGCACCAAAGAAAGTAACTGATATTCGATAAATGTTCTCTATCTATATATCTGAAAATCCAAATTAAATTTCTTTAATAGGAAAAAAGAGATTACAATTAGGTAGTTCTTGGTTATACACATGTACGTGCCAAATTTACATTTGTATATAAATGAAATTGTATATATGATGCTACAGCGGTTTAGAAACGACACTTTTTAATTAGCATAGGATACCCGGGGCTGGTGATAAAAAGTGAGCAAGCTAGCATCTTGATGGGAGCTTCTCTGTATGCCAAACTTGTACCTTGCTTGGCCTTTCATTGGATAGCGAAGGTGCTTGGAATATCCAATTAGCATAAACAATTATGATCTATAAATAGTTCCGAGTAGAAACACATTCTTTAAGTAAATTCAAGAGGTATTGGTGCATTACTGGACAAGTTCTCTTTTGGCAGTTCCCACATATTTTCATCTTGTTTACTTGAATCATCAGATGCTATTAGTGGAAAAACTGCCAAAGGAGATTTGCCCAGCAATACATCGTAATATATAGAATATGTGGCGAGGAGTGAGTTACGTTTTCCAATCAATAAATTTTTTTGTCCGTTACAATTTTGGAGTTTTTCCCGCTTTATAAACTTTGTTTTATACTTATAATTTGCTTCTTACCATGCCTCCAAAATGTGATCTACTTGCCCTTGATGAATCAATGGCAGGCACTGTCTGAAAAGAAATCCAAACTTGTGGCCTCAATAACGAAAAATTACTTGCCACCCAAGCTGCCTCATCTTCTCAACTTCACATTATCGTGAAACACCTTGCCAACCTAGGAACAAACCTCCAACCTTATTTTCACCATGACTCACTACACCACCAAACAACCGTGAGCTACAAATACATCCACCCAAACCCATACTTCCCACATTCAAGCCGGTCAGTATTTTTCATTCTCAAAATCTCAATCCGTTTTTTAATTACATGGAACATGTGGGATCAAAAAACTTGTGGGTCTTGCAAGTTCCAACTAACACAACCAATATATGATAATTGCACCAAAAACGACGGATCACGGTAATCACCTTTTAGTTTATCAGCAATGAGTTAGGTTGGTATAAATACCTCATCAATAACAACCTTGTTGGTGTGGGCTAGTGGAATGGTGTACAAAATTTCCTGTTTGAATGAACTGTCCTGTGCCTATGTTAAATAAGGACAGAAAATATGGATCACTAGAATGGGAAAAGAAACTAAATTTGTAATCAGGAATGTATGGAGGGACTTGTGCAGTAATGATCCAAAGGTAACTTGGAATTCTGTGGTTTGGTTCGGCAAATGCATCCCTAGACATGCTTTTGGTGTATAGATGGCAGTTCAGAGAAGGTTAATGACCATGATAGGATTACTGTTTGGAAACCTAATGAGGTTATTAAATGTGTCTTATGCAATGCTTGTCCAGATTCACATAATCACCTCTTCTTTACATGTCAATTTTCAAAAGTAGCATGGATGATGGAGCTGCTAAGAATGCTAAACAGAAGTCTGCCTTATTGCTGGGATCAGATTGTAATGGAGTTATCTGGTTTGCCTAATAACAGCAAAAATTTGGAGCATCTTGAGAAGACTTGTGTGTGGAGCTGCAGTTTATTTTGTATGGTAGGAAAGAAACAATAGAATGTTCAAGAATGTCAAAATTAGAGATGAACAAGTGATACTGCAAACTATAAAAGAAACATTTAGGCTGAAAATGTTAAGTTTCCAAGTTAAAGACTCAAGAGCGGTGAGAGATGTAGAATGCAGATGGGATGTGAAGCTTCAAAGATTGAAGAGTTGAAGTTTGAATAAGTGATTTGTATGCCTATGTGATTTTATTGTGTAATAGAATGCTTTTAGATTAGTAAAGCTATAAGCTGTGTTTTATACAAGCTAGTATGGTTGTTGAAATTGCATGGGCATTGCAATAATGTTTCTTTGTAAGCTTGTAACAATTTAGTGATATATATAATTTCTCCTTTCACAAAAAGATAAAATAAAAATAATAAATAACAACCTTCTTACAACATGAAAGTCATTCACCCAAGCACTTGAAACACGCTTCGGCCGTCCACCTATAGTAATCACTAGGCTGCACTTTTCAAGCTACGTCAAACCTCCATTGTCACTTAATATCAAACGGAGTTTGAACGATTGAGCAATTGTGTCATTGGTCTTCCACTGGACGTGTTAATTGTTTTATGTCAAGTCTCGGTTAAGATATCCAACAATAACTAGCCATTCTACATCCCCACATACAAATGATCGATGCCATTGGTCTTGCAATAGCACTCTCATTTGACATATTCCCGTAACTTTTCTAGCATCATGCTTCAATAGCACTCTCATTTGACAATCGGATATGCCCTTCAGAGGAATATATTTGTAAACTTTAGCTACCTTTTCAATGTTTAAACCATACAGAATTTCAATTTCAAAAAAGTGTTCATCGCCAAATCAGATATGAATTGACACGAATTGACGCGAATGCTGGATATCCTCGAACACAATAAGTCTTTCACCAGCATATGCCACAATAAGCCCTTGCTATTTTTTATTATTTTTTTTTCTTTCATAAAGTTTGAGATCAAGTCTTCACTTTCCCTTCTTACAAACGTGGTCCATTGTTTTTGTTCTCTCACCAGGAAACTACGACTTGGCTCATATATGCATAGTAATTAACCACCAACATTACAAAACCAAAGAAAGTAACTAATATTCGATAAATGTCTCTATCTATATATCTGGAAATCCAAATTAAATTTCTTCAATAGGAAAACAGAGATTACAATTAGTTAGTTCTTGGTTATACACATGTACGAGCCAAATTGACATCTGTTTATGAATGAAATTGTATATATAATGCTACAGCAGTTTAGAAACGACATTATTTATGTAGTATAGGATACCCGGGGCTGGTGATAAAAAGTGAGCAAGCAAGCATTTTGATGGGAGCTTCTCTGTATGCTAAACTTGTACCTTGCTTTGCCTTTCATTCGATAGTGAAGGTGCTTGGAATATCCAATTAGCATAAACAATTGTGATCTATAAATAGTTCCGGGTAGAAACCCATTCTTTAAGTAAACTCAAGATGTATTGGTGCATTACTGGACAAGTTCTCTTTTGGCAGTTCCCACATATTTTCATCTTGTTTACTTGAATCATGAGACGTTATTAGTGGAAAAACTGCCAAAGGAGATTTGCCCAGCAATGCATCGTAATATATAGAAAATGTTGTGAGGAGTGAGTTACGTTTACAATTTTGGAGTTTTCCCGATTTATAAACTTTGTTTTATAATCATAACATTAGCTTCTTATCGTGCCTCCAAAATGTGATCTACTTACCCTTGATGAATCAATGGCAGGCCTTGTCCGAAAAGAAATCCAAACTTGTGGCCTCAATAACGAAAAATGACTTGCCACCCAAGCTGCCTCATCTTCTCAAATTGACATTATCGTGAAACACCTTGCCACCCAATCGCCAATACTATAGGAACAAACCTCCAACCTTATTTTCACCATGACTCACTCACTACACCACCAAACAACCGTGAGCTACAAATACATCCACCCAAACCCATACTTCCCACATTCGATGGATCAAATACTCTTTAATTTTTTTTTTAGTATAAGTTTTTTTAGAGAAGAAGAATATTACACTGAAACGACAGGCAAGCGGGCAACAAGCTGCGCCGCTAGCCCTTTTTGAATAGCAAAACTTAGTCTTTTAAAAACTACATTCAGAGACCTTGGGGTCGTAACATTGCCATGCATAACCCGTTGGACTCTTTTGAGCAGCTCCACAGCCTCAGTTGCAAGGAAGCCAAATGTATCAAATGCAAAAGGTACAAACGCGTGTTGGTTATCAAGGCACGCTTTCTCGTGTTTGGTTACTTTGCACGAAGCGGCTTTCAAAGCGACCTGCCAGTAAAGCATGATTCCCCAATCCCACAAGTGGAGAAACCCCGTTAGATCTACACAAGCATGTTTCCTCCTATCCATCCAAAGACCAAAATGTCACCGGTCTAAGTGTCGATCTTCCTTCCATCGGGTCGTCAAGAAATTCACGGTGCTTCTTTCTTAACTGAAATCCCAGCCCGCCTGAATATGTCAAAAAGAACATCCCTAACCAAATCATGTCGGTATTTGAACCCCAGAAGCTCTTTACAATGAATTGCATGCTCTCCGAATGAGTCCAAACAAGCTTTGTGACAAACTGGACAACTTTCATCAACCGGAAAAATTGGGATCATGAGGCGATATTTAAGGATAGTGCGATACTCAATCGGCGACATATGTTGACCGAGACCATCTATAGGAATGGCAAGGAGAAATTCTTGAGCATGTGGTGCACGCAGACACTCAAAAACAGCTTTTTGTCTAACGGTCATCTCGAAGTGAACTTCCATGTCCTGGACAATCTTGCTAAAAAGGGCACTCGCCAATGTGTGTTGGGCTTTAGTGGGGGCGGTGTCCTTTTTAGTGAAACCGCCAAAGTCAAAACTTGAAATCATATCACGAAGACAAGTCAAAGCACAATCATAATCATAATCCATGTCGCATACACCACTGCTGTGTAAGATGTGGTCCTGAAGCATCCAAGATTGGGCCCTCGAACAAAGGCATAAGATGAAGCCTCTACCGCCGAATATAGCCCCAAACCACCAAACCTAATAGGTAAAGAAGCAAGTCGCCACTGGAGATCCCCAAAGAAGGGACCTCCACAAACCACCATATCCTCAATCGCCTCGTGCAATCCTTTGTCAAAAAGCAGAGCAGCCTCCTTCACATATACGGGTTGACACGTCCTTAAGCCAAAAAAAAGTTTAGCAATACCCATGCAAGATCGAAGCAAGAGAAGCTCACTATGCGGGTCTCCTAGCTGGGGAAGGAGACGCATCATATCAATAGCACTAGAAGCCCTCTTCTTTACCAACCCGCTAATAAAACCAGCATCCCTACTAACTTCCCCCCCAAGAAGCTTCACCCCCAACGATGGCCTACCGATGTCGTTTGGGAATAAACCCTTACGAAGCTTCCTACCATCACAAGAAGGCCAAAAAAGCTCGGTTTTCCTGATATTCAGTTCAAGACCCAAAGCTGGACCCGTCGCCCTAATGATGTCCAGAGCCCTAGCCACCTCCTCAGTGTCACCAATGACCGTCCCATCATCAAGATACCACACATCAAGAAGAAGCTTGCAATTGTTTCTGATTTGGTGCACGAGGGGATGCAACACAAGAGCGAAAAGAAGTGATCTTAACGGGTAACCTTGCTGAACCCCAGTGGTGGACCATATATGATTATCTCCAAGATACAATCTGGCTGGCTGCCGATATAGAAATTCTACCCATAAAGAAATAGAAGGGCACCTCATCCTGACTTCATGAAGTAAAGCTGATCTATCCACCAAGTTAAAAGCGTTAGAAAAATCCACTGTAAGCATCGCAAGAGACCCGTCAGTGTGACGATCACTTAACAACCTGTTAACACTATGTAATATGGCCTCTGCTCCACTCGACACACCGACCCCAAACTGAAAATCATTAAGGTACTTGGTCATTTCTTTGCCAACACCTTTCATAGCCACCTTGGAAACCAACCGCCTCCATATAGTACCCACTGCAATAGGTCGGATCCCGTTGTCGGGTTTCAAGAGCGGCGTAAGAGGAGCAGACGCAACAAACTCCGCAAGAGCCGACGGACATCTCCCCCTAACCACAAATTAACCACTGGAGTGATAGCACATAATAAACCACTGGCAACAGCAGACCCATCACCACATAAAGCATCCAAAATGTGTTGTGACTGCAAGCCGTCCCCCCACAAGAAGTCCTTTTAGGGAAGGATTTAATACAACCAATGACGTTATCAACCTCCACAACAAGGGCAGGCTCAGCATAAATAGTGCTCGGCATAGGCGGAGGTGGTTTGTGCAGATGTTTAGCCTCCAAAGCCGACACAGTATCATCATTATGCGGAGCAACCCCTGATGAGCATAACACCTTCACCGCTGGTAAAGTGACCATCGGCAACCTTCAAGGCACGCCCGATGTTGGTGTTACCAGCATTTTTCTCCTTTTGGATATCAACGCTTCATTGGTTAAGAGGCACCAGACCCGATCCATCTAATATATTTTTAACTAAAATGGCAACACCATCCTCTTTCCCCCATGTGGCTAGCGAGCTCAGTATTGAATGATTTTGCACGGCCTTCCGATTCCCATATCTGCTTTCTTGTCTATTTGTGGGTTTAAACACTTGCAAAGTGCAACGAGGAAGAAGTAACAACTTAACCCACGCTCCAATAGATCCCGGTTGAGCGACTACTTCGTATAGAGTTGTTTTCAACGGCTGTGAGAAAGCCATACGACAACCATGTGGAATGCTTTTGACAGTAACGATAGGTGCTTTGAAAACACGATCAAGGAGTGCAACATCCAATACAAACGGCTCATGATCATTGGTCTTAGGCACTATGATAGAAGGTTTCACAATCCCGATAATGTGCCCACTAACTCTATCGGTAAACCGAATCAGGCCGTCAGGGTGATGACGTGCCCGACTAATTGCATGTAATTTCATACACTTCCCACACATCCATTGACCAAAAACCTTCAATGTTTCCTCCATAGCCATGTACAACCCATGATCCGTAGATAAAGCCTCTCGCAACACATCTCTACGTTCGGCTAAGGAAAGATGCAATCTTTTGATATGAGAAATCAACCGAGGAGTCCCTTTATTCCCCACTTCCCCATCTGGGCAACAATGAAAATTACGAAATGGACATGGCCATGCGCCATCCGAGGATGAAGAAGCCATAAAAAACTGAATAAAAAGAAACACGCCTCGAGATGAAACCGTGAAAAAAGGAAAAATTTACCTAAAACAATAGGTGGCATTTCAACAAACAGTTGGCGTGCACCACCATTTGCCCATTTGCACCACCATTTGGGTTTTTTTTGTTCAGAATTTGATGATAAGCAACAAAAGGGGTTTCTTGATTTTGGGTACTTGAGATTATGAATGGAAATTAAGAACTTGAAATGGGTTTTTAAAATATTCTGCTTTTTGGGTAGAGCATAGAATTATTAGGGAGAGGGGAGGAGGGAATGTGCACAGTGGTGCTCGTGTGTAGTGGTGGAGATGGTGGATCGACTGTGGTGGTGTAGTGGTGGAGATGGTGGTGTGCGTGTTTTATCTGGTCAAAAGAAAAGATTTTGGTGGTGTGAATCAAAAACAAGATTGCTTGTGTGTGAAAGCAAAATATCAATCCGTTTTTTAAGCCGGTCATTATTTCTCATTCCCAATTTTTTTTTTTTTTTTTTTCAAAATGAATTTGGATTTCTATTATTACTTGTAATAACGGATTACAATAAGATGGCAGGCAAACGGGCTACAAGCTGTGCCGCAACCCCCTTTTGAATAGCAAAACCAATTCTACTAAAAATGAAATTTTGTGACTTAGGGGTCGCAAAATTACTTTGCACAACCCGTTGAACCCTAGTCAAAAACTCCACAGCTGCCGAAGCTAGGAACCCAAATGTATCAAAAGCAAAAGGGGTAAATACGTGTTGATTCTCTAAACAAGCTTTCTCGTGTTTAGCAACTTTGCTCGATTCCGCTTTCAACGCTGCTTGTCCCGCAACAAACCCATTGTCCCTTAGCCCAACAAGAGGGGACACTCCGGTAAGATCCACACAAGCATGTTTCCCCCCGGCCCATCCAAACACAAGTATATCACTGGCGTAAAGTAGACCTCCCTTCAAGCGGATCTGTCAGAAAGTTCACGGGGGCCTCTTTTTAGAAGAAATTCCTGCTCGTTTAAGAACATCATACAGAACATCCCTAACCAAATCATGCCTGTATTTGAAACCCGGTAACTCCTTGCAATGGACCACATGCTCGCCAAAGGAATCTAAACAAACCTTGCGGCAGACTGGGCAAGGCTCATCAGAGGATAGTCCGATACTCCAGGGCCGACATATGTTGGCCTAGCCCTTCAATGGGGATAACCGTCAAGAAATCTTGAGCATGAGGAGCTCGGAGACATTCAAACACCGCTTTTTGCCGAGGGGATAAATCGAACTTCTCTCCCAAACTCCGGACGATTCCACTAAAAAGGGCACACGCCAAAACATTTTGGGCTTTAGGTGGGGCGGTGTCCTTGTTAGAGAAACCGCTAAGATCGAAATCAGGAAGGGACATGCGCAAGCGATCCATTGCATACCCATAATCAGAGTCAACCCCATCAATACCACATCCCCGAAGAATGTGATCTTGTAAACTCCAAGATTGCGCCCTCGAGGCCACAAAAGCATAAGTAGATACATCCTCAGCCGAACATAAACCCAACCCACCAAACTGAGTCGGAAGGGATGCGAGCCTCCATTGAAAATCCCCAAAAAGGGCCCCACAAACCACAATGGCCTCTATTGCCTTCCGAAGGCCATTGTCAAAAATAGAAACAGCTTCCCCTATATACATCGGTTGGCACGTTCTGAGACCGAACATCAGCTTAGCGACGCCCATACATGAGCGAAGCAAAAGGAGCTCAGATTGAGGGTCGTGCAGACTTGTGAGACAACTCATTAGTTCCACAGCACGAGATGCCCTTTTCACAGCCAAACTGCTAATAAACCCTGCATCCCGGCTAACAGCGCCTCCAAAGAGTTTCACACCCAATGTCGGCCTCCCAATCCCATGGGGAAACAAACCATCCTGTACCTTCACCCCATTGCATGAGGGCCAAAAAACTTCTGTTTTATTAATGTTGAGTTCAAGGCCCAGGTGGGGGCCCTCAGCCATGATAATATCTAAGGCTTTAGCTACCTCTTTAGTGTCACCGATAATCGTACCATCATCCAAATACCAAGCATGGAAAAGAAGTCTGCAACAATCCCTAATCCGGTGGGCAAGTGGGTGCAAAACTAAGGCAAAAAGAAGAGGCCCTAAAGGGTCCCCCTGCTGAACTCCAGTGGTGGACCAAATATAGTCGTCACCCACATATAACCTCGCCGACTGACCATATAAAAAATCTACCCATAGGGAAATAGACGGGCATCGAGTTCGAACCTCATTTAAAAGGGTAGTCCGATCCACCAAGTTGAAGGCATTTGAGAAGTCAACAGTAAGCATAGCCAACGACCCAACAGTAAGAAGTCAATAGTAAGAGTAGTCCCAAAATCTCAATCCGTTTTTTAATTACATGGAACATGTGGTATCAAAAACATGTGTCTCTTGCAAGTTCCAACTAACACAACCATTATATGATAATTGCACCAAAAACGACAGATCACGGTAATCACCTCTTAGTTTATGGACGATGAGTTAGGTTGGTATAAATACCTCATCAATACCTTCTTGGTGTTGGCCAGTGGAATGGTGTACCATGTTGTATATGGCTCATTTGTTGGATTCAATGAATGCAAGCAAGTGGGCAAATTGAAGACATAAATAATTGGCAAGTTGAGTTCTACAAGTTGTGCAACTTGCTTATCCTTTCTACATGCATGAACTAGCATGGATATGGAGCTTATAAATAGCTCATTAGTCTTTTGTTTTCAAACACACCAAAACAAACACAAGCAATCTTGTGTAGTTAGATAGTTCTCTCTTTTTTGTTGTAGTTTGTAATATGTTTCTTTAAGAAATATATAAGAAGTTTGGTGTTACATCTCTTGTTCACTTTCATGTTGTCTAAATTTTCAATAAGCTAGTTTGAGGTATAGTTGTGGCGCTTAAACATTCACGCTTTACTTAGACGGTGGGATATTATCGCGGCAATTCCACAACATACCAAACTTCCTGTTTTAATGAACTGTCCTGTGCCTATGTTAAAAAAGGACAGAAAAGATGATACTGTATGAATCACTATAATGGAAAAGAAACTAAATTTGGAATCAAGAATTTATGGAGGGACTTTCGCAGTAATGATCCAAAGGTAACTTGGAATTCTGTGGTTTGGTTCGGCAAATGCATCCCTAGACATGCTTTTGGTGTATGGATGGCAGTTCAGAGAAGGTTAATGACCATGATAGGATTGTTGTTTGGAAACCTAATGAGGTTATGAAATGTGTCTTATGCAATGCTTGTCCAGATTCACATAATCACCTCTTCTTTACATGTCAATTTTCAAAAGTAGTATGGATGGAGCTGCTGAGAATGCTAAACAGTAAGTCGCCTTATTCTTTGGGATCGATTGTGATGGAGTTATCTGGTTTGCCTAATAACAGCAATATTTTGAGCATCTTGAGAAGACTTGTGTGTGGAGCTGCAGTTTATTTTGTATTGTAGGAAAGAAACAATAGAATGTTTAAGAATGTCAAAAGAGATGAACAAGTGATACTGCAAACTATAAAAGAAACATTTAGGCTGAAAATGTTAACTTTCCAAGTTAAAGACTCAAGAGCGGTAAGAGATGTAGAATGCAGATGGGATGTGAAGCTTCAAGGATTGAAGAGTTGAAGTTTGAATAAGTGATTTGTATGCCTATGTGATTGTATTGTGTAATAGAATGCTTCAAATATTGTATTAGTAAAGCTGTGTTTTATACAAGCTAGTATGGTAGTTGAAATTGCATGGGCATGTCCATTACAATAATGTTTCTTTGTAAGCTTTTAACAATTTAGTGATATATATAATTTCTCCTTTCACAAAAAGATAAAATAAAAATAATACTCCGTAAATAACAACCTTCTTACAACATGAAAGTCATTCACCCAAGCACTTGAAACACGCTTCGGCCGTCCACCTATGATAATCCCTAGGCTGCATTTTTCAAGCTACGACAAACCTCCATTGTCACCGAATATCAAACGGAGTTTGAACGATTGAGCAATTGTGTCATTGGTCTTCCACCAGACGTGTTACTAAATTGTTTTATGTCAAGTCTCGGTTAAGATATCCAACAAGAACTAGCCATTCTACGTCCCCACATACAAATGATCGATGCCACTGGTCTCTTGCAAAACTCACTGAGGGCGTGTTTGGTTGGGCCAATTTGGTGTAATTCTGTGGAGTTTGAAATTAAAATTCCCCATAATATTGTGTTTGGTTCACTAAATGTTGGGCTAATGTCTGACCCGAGCCCATGGGGCAGCAGCAGCTATTGACCCGAGCCCATGGGGTAAATGTCGGTTTTAATATTCTAGTTATATTAGAATTGTAGTAGGATTAGGAAAGCTTGTTCTATTCCCTATATATACAAACCGAGCTGTGGTTTGTCATTATGCATTCAATATCAGTTTTTGTAAGCAAATATTTTTCTGATTAATTGGAGAGCTTATTCCAAGTAACATTGGGTGTTTGTTGTTTCTGTTTGTGAACCGATCAGTTGTGGGTCTTGAATTGGTATCAAGATCCAGGTTCAAGTTAAGTCGATCACAAGGGTTCCAAGCAGAAGTCGATCACAAGGGTTCCAAGAGTAGTCGATCACTGAAGGGTTTCCAAGCAGTCGACTAAAGGGTTCCAAGAAGTCGATAAAGTTTCAAACTTTACACTTGGTTTACTTAGGCAAGAAGTAAAACAAGAGTGTTCTAGGGCTGGAAGTCAATCCAACTACACCGATAACTTACAAAAGGCGTTCAAGAAGGATGGTGCAAGGCGAGTCGAGTCAACCACCTATTGAACATTCTAAAACGGCTCTTCAATGTCCAATGTTAACAAGCACGAACTATAACATATGGGCAATAAGAGTTAAAGCGGTATTCCGAGTCCATGGAATACTCGATGCACTGGAACCGGGGGAAGGAACACAAGTTGTTGCTAAGCAAGATCACATGGCAGTTGCGTTACTTTTCCAGGCGATTCCAGAAGAACTTGTTTTTCAAGTTTCACAATTCAACACAGACCAAAGAAATCTGGGGAGCTTTGAAGACCATGTATGTGGGTGTTGATCGGGTTCGAGACGCAAGGTTGCAAACCTTGGAGACGAATTGAATCTTTAAAGATGAAAGTCAACGAATCAATCGATGACTTTGCGGCTAGGTTGGGCGAATTGTAATCAAGTCAATAGCTTGGGAAAAATTTATGAAGACAAGAAACTTGTTAAGAAGCTACTTGCATCCGTTCCGGATAGGTATGTTGCAATCGTTGCCTCAATAGAACAATTTGTTGACTTGAATACTATGTCTTTTCAAGAAGCAATTGGAAGGTTGAAAGCTTTTGAAGGAAGAATGAAGGGTGTTGACACCACTTCTAAAGATCAAGGCAAGTTGATGTTCGGAAGGGCTGAAAGATATGATAAGAAAGGTCGAGGAAGGAATTCCTCTGGTGGCAACGGTAAAGGTCAAAAATTTTCTTCTCAAAACAAATCTCGTGGTAGTGGTCAAGCTAATAACCACAACCGTGGAAACCAAAACAACTCCGGAGCAATACGGATAAAAATAAGAACAAAAGTCGAGACCTTTCAAAGATTCAATGCTTCAGATGTGATGAATATGGTCACTTTGCTTCTAACGCCTGAACGACGTGAACAGAATCAAAAGCATGAATCAAACCTTTTGAAAACGGAGGATGATGATGACCCAACACTTTTTATGATGAAAAGCGTTCAAGAAGTAGTCTTCTTGAATGAAGAAAAGATTATCCCAAACCAATTGAATACTAAGCCAAACGAGGAAGACACTTGGTATTTGGATAATGGAGCAAGTAATCACATGACGGGGATCCGAGAATACTTTTCGGAGTTGAATGAGAATATCTCCGGCAGAGTGAAGTTTGGTGATAACTCCTACATCGAGATAAAAGGAAAGGGTTCGATAATCATAGAAGGGAAAAGCGGAGAGCAACGGTTAATCACTGGAGTCTATTACCTACCCGAGCTAAAAAGCAACATAATTAGTCTTGGGCAAGCTACCGAAGCCGGATGTGACATTCGTATGAAAGGTAACCTTCTTACTATGCGTGACTCGGATGGCAAGCTTCGATGAAGGTTCCTAGAACAAGTAATAGACTTTACAAGTTAAAGCTCCAAGTTGGAAGTCCGGTGTGTCTCAAAGCAAAGATGGAAGATGATGCTTGGTTATGGCATGCTAGGATGGGTCACATTAATTTCGAGACGATGGAATTAATGGCAAGGAAGGGCATGGTTGAAAAGTTGCCAATAATTCATCAAGAGAACAAGTTGTGTGAATCTTGCTTGGTAGGAAAACAAACCAAGAAGGCGTTTCCTAAAGCCGCAAAATTTAAGGCAACACATCCTCTTCAACTTATACATGCCGACCTATGTGGACCAATTTCTCCACCATCCATATACGAAACAGTACATATTTGTTCTTATTGATGACTTCTCACAGTTTATGTGGACTTTTACCTTGAAGGAAAAAGGTGAGGCATTTGAATACTTCAAAAGGTTCAAAGCTTTAGTTGAGAAAAAGTCGGGAAGCAAGATTATAACCCTAAGGACCGATAGAGGAGGTGAGTTCACTTCAAAAGAATTTACCAACTTTTGTGAAAACGAGGGTATAACAAGACATCTAACCGCTCCCTACACACCGCAACAAAATGGAGTCGTGGAAAGGCGAAACCGTACTCTTATGGGAATGACTAGAAGCATCTTGAAAGCACGAGACGTACCAAACTACATGTGGGCTGAAGGAGTTAGACACGCTACATTCTTGATTAATAGAGTTTCAACTCGAGCTCTAGTTAATCAAACTCCATACGAGGCTTTCAAAGGAAAAAAGCCTAACTTGGAGGGTTTGCGGGTATTTGGATGTGTGGCTTATGCAACGGGAACAAGGCCATATTTACATAAGTTAGACGGCAGGTCAACACGACTCATTTACATCGGAAACGAGCCAGGTACAAAAGGTTTTCGATTTCAATCCAAAACTAAAGAAGATAGTGGTATGTCGTGATGCGGAGTTTAATGAGGAACTTGGCTGGAAGTATGTTTCTGGAAGCGAAACACACGAGCTAAACCCAGGTATGTTTATTATAGAATGTCACGGGTCTATTGATACGGGTTGTGGATTTGTTAACCCAGGTGTGACCGATGAAGTTGAGGTTGAAGATCAAGAGGCGAAAATCATCATGATCTGATGAAATTCAACCGGTCAATACCGAACAAGAAGACCAAATCGAGGCGGGTAATAACCCTAATCCTGTGACAGAAACTCAACCAATTGTGAGGCGTTCTTCAAGGGTTTCAACTAAGCCAACTAGATTTAATGACTTTATTATGGGGTCTAGTTCAAGAACCTCGATTGCTAATGAAGATCAAAATCTACTTTTGATTGAAGATGATGAACCAAGAACGTTCCAAGAAGCAAAAGTCTCAAGCAAGTGGATGGTTGCTATGAAGCAAGAGATTGAGTCTATCGAGAAGAATGATTCATGGGAATTAGTTGAAGCTCCGGTTAATGTTAATCCCATTGGATTAAAGTGGGTGTTCAAAATTAAGAGAAATCCGGATGGTTCAATTAATAAGTTTAAAGCTCGTTTAGTAGTAAAGGGTTATGCTCAAAAGGAAGGAATTGACTATGACGAGGTATTTGCGCCCGTAGCACGGATTGAAACGATACGTTTATTGATCTCATTGGCTGCAAAAGAAGCATGGGAGCTACATCATCTGGATGTAAAGTCAGATTTTTTACATGGAGAACTAAAGAGCAAGTTTTTGTTACACAACCGGAGGGGTTCGTGAAGAAAGGAGAAGAAAGGAAGATCTACAAGTTGAAAAAGGCGCTTTATGGACTTAAACAAGCCCCAAGGGCGTGGAATACAAAACTTGATAGAGAACTCAAGCAAATGTCTTTCAAACGATGCCAACACGAACAAGCGGTGTATGTGAAGAAGACAAACAAGTCAATCTTGATTATTGCGGTCTATGTAGATGATCTCTTAGTAACCGGTTCGAAACTTAGCGAAATTGGTGAATTTAAGAGACAAATGCAAGAAAGGTTCGATATGAGTAATTTGGGAAAATTGAGCTATTATCTTGGCATTGAAGTAAAGCAAGAGGATTCGAGTATCTCAATAAGTCAAGAAAGCTATGCAAAGAAGATCTTGAAAGATCTTTGGGATGCATGAAGCGAATTCTACTCAATGTCCATTAGAACCTGGAATGAAGTTAAGCTTGGACAAGGAAGGAAAACCAGTTGATGCAACTTTGTATAGACGACGAGTTGGATGTCTAAGGTATTTACTACACACTCGACCTGATTTATCTTATTCGGTTGGTTTGGTTAGTCGTTACATGCAAGAACCAAAAGAATCACATATGGCAGCTGTGAAACAAATACTGCGGTATATCCAAGGTAGTTTGAATTTTGGAATACAATACAACCAAGAGAAAACCAAGGAGTTAGTGGGGTTTAGTGATAGTAGTTTTGCTATGGACCAAGATGATGGTCGAAGCACAACTGGGCACGTATTTTATCTAGGGAAATCACCTATCACTTGGTGCTCACAAAAGCAAAACACGGTGGCTCTATCGTCTTGTGAAGCCGAGTTCATGGCTGCAACTTCAGCCGCGTGTCAAGGGATATGGTTACGTGGGTTGTTGAGTGAAATAACCGGAATGGAAGAAAGAGTGGTGGTCTTATTTGTTGACAACAAATCGGCTATTGCACTTATGAAAAATCCAGTCTTTCACGGGAGAAGCAAGCATATAAACACACGTTATCATTTTATCCGAGAATGTGTTGAAAGAGGCCAAGTACAAGTTGAGTTTGTAAGAGGTGATTTGCAACGTGCTGATATGGGGCATTTATACTTCTGTCCTTCAATTCTTCCATGACAATACGACAAAATAACTCTGAAAAAACTAATGAAAGAAAGGCCGTATAGCCTCTGATATACAATGTAACAAGAAGCATACCCACCATGTTGCTAATCATCACACACCCATACCAAACACCCCCTTATCAACTGTGATTTTGAATTAAATCTTCCAAACTTCAGCTACATTTCTAACAGCCACAGAATCTTTAACATTCAAGTTCATAATCTTGAGTTGGATAACTTCACATATGTCTTCATACACTTTTTTAGCAGTTTTTTCCCCTCCTCTAAAAATTATTTGGTTTCTTTCTTGCCAAATGTAGTATACCACAGCAGCAAGACTAAGTCTTCTAACAACACTCCAAATTTGATTTCCATTTTTCTTACTTAGCATCTCTATCATAACATCTTCTATGTTGAGATTCAGTCTATTAAAGTTCAACTTACACTCCATCCTCCTCCAAACTTCCTGAGAGAATTTACATAGGAAGAAGAGATGGTTGTGAGAATCATTCACCTCATTGCAAAGTGGGCATAGAAGACCAGTTTGAGTCCCCCAAGCCATGATTTTTTCTTGAGTTAGGAGCCTCCCAAGTATAGTTAACCATAGACAGAAAGAGTGTTTGGGGATGCATTGTTTGAACCACACAATATCATGCCACCTGACTTCTTACTCTCTTGAGCAAAGACTGTCCATTACATGTTTGATATGAAAAGGAACCAGACTATTGTTATCTCTTTTCCACGTAACTCTATCATGCGAACCTTCAGTTAACCTTAGGGCTTGAGTGTTCATGATCCCAAAATTTAAGTTTCTCCATTCATTAGGCCATTTCCAAACACCCTCTTCAATCAACTCACTTATAGTAATCATTTTAGACGTTCTTGCATCATAAAGGTCTCTGTGAGAGATAGTGTCAATCAACAGCCCATCACCATACCATTTGTCCATCCACATACTAATTCTTTTCCCATCTCCAACTTTATAATGCATATTACTAGCAGTTTTGTTTCTAATCTCCAATAAGCATTTCCAACTCCAGCTATCATTGGCATTATATTTTACATTCCAGATACTGGCTTCTTTCAATCTCATCATATGAACCCATTTCACCCATAGAGTATCTTTCTTGGATGCAATATTCCATAGATGTTCATTCCATGTTTCAAGATTTTTGATGCCTAGACCTCCCATCACCTTAGGCTGACAAACTTGTTTCCATGCCACCTTAGCTCTTCCTCTAGAAGAGTCCCCATTACTCCAAAGAAACCATTTAAAGATCCCATTAATCTCTTTCACAACAGTTTTGGGAAGAAGAAAAACAGATGCCCAATATATGCTCATAGATTCAAGGACAGCAGCAATTAAAAACAGTCTTCCAGCATAAGAGAGGTACTTGCATTTCCAATCTTCTGTTCTACTTTTGATCTTATCTATGAGAATCTTACAATCACCAACACTCAATCTTTTAGTGATCAGGGGAACTCCCAAGTATTTAGTAGGCAAAGATCCTTCCTTAAACTCCATGATATTCTTTAGTTGAATTCTCTCCATATTATCTAAGCTTCCAAAAAACATGGTACTTTTACTGAGGTTAGGGAATAGGCCAGATGCATCACTAAACTCCTTTAAAGCTTCTTTGATTAGACCTACATACACTTGATCACCATGACAAAATATCAATAAGTCATCTACAAAGCACGGATTGACAAGCTTCAAATCTTTGCATCCATGATGATACTTGAATCCAATACTAGTTCTGATTCTTCTCTGCAATAATAGAGTCAACATCTCCATTACCAAGGTGAACAGATAAGGGGATATATAAGCAAACAATTTTGTGTCTATAATAAACATCTTTTAGTTTACAGCATAAAAATTCAGTATTTAAGTTTTGCAGATTATTGTTTTAGATCCGTTTATCACTTGTTGCAGCTTTGTGTATGATGAGTGTCTAAATACTCATCATTTTTGTACTGTTAGAATGCCAAAAACATCTGAAAACACTCAGAAATGCTTCAAAATGATAAAAATATCACAAACAAGTGTTTTATATGTTTTAAATGCAAAACATCAAAATCGATGAAAAACGTATCAAGTTTGCATAATTGGCAGTTTTAGTCCCCAAGTTACAAAAGTTGTCAAAATCAGTCCCTGGTAATTCAAAAACTTGTAAAATATCATTTTAGGTCCTTGGGATTCACAAGTTGTTCAAAATAACCCTTTGAAGTTAAAAATCTCAAAATTACAACTTTGGTCCCTCAACTTTGCAAAAGTGTCAAAATTAGTCCCTAAGGTTTTAAAAAAATAAGAAAATAATCAAAATAAACCTTATACTATTTATAAATGGCAATATTGGTCCTTTATTATAACTTTGGAAATATTACAAGATCAGTCCTTCATTTTCAGATAATTACACAAATGATCCTTGTGTGTTTAACTTAACCAAATGGACCCTTATTATTAAACCAAACCCAATCCTATAATCCGGCTAGCCCAATTTCAACCCAAGCCCAAAAATTTAAAAACAGAACACGCGCCCCTCACTGTTCACCATCCCCTCCACCTGTTTCACTCCTTCCCCGACACCTGCTCACTACTCCACCTCATCCCCAGCTTATCCACTTCACATCCTGTCCCCCTCCACCTACACAAACAACCAAAGCCCATTTAATGCTAGAAACCTGCTTCTTAGACTTTTCCCGCCAAAGCACCAAGTGTATGGTTTTGATGAAATCAAATGATCCAAAGGCTGAAATGAGGTGGGATTTACTCAGAGGTCGACAAGGAGTAAAATAGATCAATAAATACCAAGAGAAGCAGAGGAGATAAAAAAAAAGTAGTGTAGCTTTAGTTTAGAAAATGTAGATTAGTTTAATTTTCAAATTCCAGTTTATGTTTAAGTTTCCAAGTACTTTCTTATGTAATTTCAGTGTATCATAAACCTTTTTCAGTATTTAATTTCAAGTACGAAGTTATCTTATGTAATTTTGCAATTTCAAAATATCTAGTTCATATGAATGTTATTTATAGTTAATGTTATGCAATTATAAGCTCCTATATAAGCTTTAATAAGCTCAGTTTAGCTTATTACTTACTCAGAAACTCACTTACTCAAATCTTATTCTCAAAATTATCCTAGTCAACAAAAGTCAACTGTGCTAATTTGAAAAAGAAATGGATGGTTTGCTGGTGTTAGCTGTGGAAATGGGCTAAGATTGGGTTGATTCTGAGTTGTGTTTGGGTTGAAATCAGTAGGATAGTGATACTTGTTAAACTGTTTAGCACACCATAGTGGTTGGACCATTTGTGAGTACTTTTCTTAATCAATTCTAGCAATTATAAACTGGTTCATTAGCTTATTTAGTGTGTATCATAGTGTATTTTAGTGATCTCAGTAGCATATTTGTGCCTTTTTCATTTTGATCTGTCACTAGCAGTCACATATGAGTAGAGTAAAAATTGGAACCTTTATCCTATGGGTGGTGGTCTAGTATTAGGATAGTATTTCAGTTCATTCAGTATTATAATTTCTCTTTGAATGTAGAGTAAACATTGTAGTGGATCAAATCAGTGATTTAGTTTGTTAAAGCATCAAATCTGTTATATAAGTAGTGTTTGGATCTAGGTTTAATTTCGAGTTTGAGGTTAGTTTAATTGTTAACATTAGTTGCTTTAGTGTCATTTAGTGTTATTAGAATCATATTAGTCATTTATTTGCACTTAAGATCTCTAAAAGTCAAATCTGCATCATAACTGTTCTCACTCTCAATTCAGTTAATTTCACTCATCCATATTTTGCATAGAGGATTAAAAGTAGTTAAGCTAGCTTGTTTTTGATTCATTTTGTCACTAAACATCATAATCAGTCAGCAACTTTGATTCAAAACTCACTAAAGTCAACTTTCCATTTCTGTTGATAAAAGTCAAGATTTGAAAAATCCAGTTTTTCCAAAACTTTGTTGAAGTCTCATTGATTCATTTCTTCATCAAAAGCTATGAGACTTTGGGATTTACAAGTTCAGTAGGTCTAGTGTAGAGATATCAGTTTTGTTTTCCATTTCTCAAGCTCTAATAAGCTTTAAATCAGCTTCCAATTAGGTATGATATGCCTGCACACACTCGCAGCCATCGAGGTGTGCACAGGCACTTCTTGAGACCTCTCACAAGCTTCATTGAAGCTTGTGAGGAGCTGGTTTTTGGTCCTTGTGTAGTTAGCCAGGTTTATTTTATGTCCCAATAGCTGTTTTCCCTTTTAGCTTATTTATTTAGCTTGTGTAAGTGCTTAAAGGTACCCCTTGATCACTGTTTTGTACTTATAATCCAATAAGCTCATAACTAGTTTAAGCTTCTTTAAATGATCTAGAGTACTGATAATTAGTTAAGTTATATTTAATATAGCATTATTTAGCTTCTTTGTTCAGCTGGTACTCATTTGTAGCTTATAGCTTATTTTGGATTGCTTATTATTAAGCAGTTTTACAGCAGTAGCTTTTTCCTCCATATAAGCATATGTTTTTATATTTTTCTTAGACTTAGAATAATATTTTAACATTTTCCTGAATTTTTCAGATTTTTCCTACACTGTTTGCTATTTTTCTTTATTTTAAATAGTTTTTAATCCTTTTTAAATACCTTTTAATATTAATAAATCAGAAAAAGCTTAAAAAAAATATGTTTTCTATTTTCCTAGATTAAGATAAATATAAAAGTAATAAAAAGTATTTTTCCATAATTTTCTTAGTTTAAAAAGTATTTTTTTTAGCATTTTAATTAGTTTAAAATAGATTTAAATTAATAATAAATACATAATAAGTCTTAAAAATATATTTTCAGTTTTAAAATAAGTTTTATCATATTTTAGACTTTTATAAGTTATAATTTCATTTTTCTAGGTTAATTTTGTATTTTCTTGTATTTTAGTGCATTTTTAATATTTAATAAATAGTTTTTAATTAATAATAATTAAATAAATAGTTGTAAAAATAATTTTCTTTTTCTAATAATTTTATTTTATTAGGATTATAAAAATATCATTTTCATATTTATAGGTCTTTTATTTCTTTAAAACTCACGTTTTATTTTGTACGTAGACATAATTTTATTTTAAACGTAAGTTTTACGTTTTAGGTTTTAAACGTTCATCGACTTTAAAAATAGTGATAGCGTTTATTTAATATCTTTTATCTTTTATTTCTTTTAATTTGCATTTAAGTCGCTGTAATTTGTAGATCTTTTCTTTAGGTATAATTATCCATTCAAAACCTTCCTGATCACTATCCTTAGTGATCATTCTATCATCTGAAGTTGTTTAAACACCAATTCATCCTCCGTGGGACTTAACGACCCAGGAATACCCTATATTCCTCTGATCTAAATTGCATTCGTGTTTGAGCAGTTTTAAGCTGATTACGGTCTGCCATTCACAAGTGGCAGGTTTGAGTGATTTAGCTTGACTGCTCTGCGGATCAAATTTTAGCGCCGGCTGCGGGAGGCTGTAAGCGAGTTTTAAGCATTTCCAGATCCATTCTTGCACATATACCACCTTTTTGTAAAAAGTTTTTAAAAAAATCAAAAAGTTCATTAACACTTTTTCTAAAGTGTTAACAACACCAAAAATATTTTTATTCTTTGTTTTTACAAAATATTTATCCAAAAATCCAAAAATATTCATCTTTTCCCTCTTACCCTTTTTGATTCTTTATCCCTTTACCCTCTATACATTTGATTCTAAACTTCTTCTATTCTTATGGAATCTCTCGAGGACGAATTCTGGAACGAAGTTGAAAAACTTCATACTTTATCACAAATGTCAAGAATTCGTGTTGTTCATGATGATCCATTAATTCTGCGTAGGGAAATGGAACGAGAAACCGAGGTGACAAAGGACCAGGTACTTTCCTCTGATAATGGAGGTACTAACTACGTCCAACCTACGGTTATCCAAAGATCTAACCCCTCGATTGCTCCTAAACCGTCTAAAATTGATCCTACACTTTCACGATTTACGGTTAAAAGCAAACATGCAGAATTTAAACCGGTGACTAATGACTTGCCTAATCTTCACATTTCTCAAGAACCAAAACCAGAGACCATAACGGAAGTGGTGGAAATTGCTAGCTCTCAGAGCACACCACTTGTCCCACCTCCGGATTTTTCAAAATGTTCTTTGAGTCTTATTAGTCATTCAGATCACCATGTTGGTTTTGTTGATTCTTTGAATGAACCGATTCCTTCTCATAACTCTCAAATAGAATCGTTTATTCCTTGTGTCGGTTGTGGTGAGCCTCTTTATGGTTCACCCTGTCGTTGGTGTACATGTGTACAATGTGGTAATGATATCCGTAACGGGAGTTGTTTGTTTTGTGGTTCAAGGAATTCATTTGATTATGATCCTAATCCGAACTCATTTAACGACCCCTCAAATTTTTCTAATTACCCACCACAGCCCGACTTATCTTCATATAATCAACAATACTGCTGTGAATTTTGTGGAGGTCCTCACCAAGGATTTGAGTGTCAATCCGGAAACACGATTGTCTATGAACAGTTTTCCGATGATGCTCAGAACTTTGGATATGACCAATATCCATATGATTCACCAATTCAGGCTCAACAGTTTTACTGTTGTGAGAACTGTGGAGGTCCTCATTTCACTCGATTGTCAAACAGGAATCCATTTCCTTGTAACAATTATGACTATCCGATCACGACCAATCTCCACGATGCCAAATGACTCAAACTCCTCAAAGAAATCCAACAAGACACTTATCTAGAGCTTCTGGAGTTAGTGAAAAGAACTGAGGAGTTGAGTAAGACAAAGATTTCATAATGTTCCTAGTTTTTCTTGTGTATATTGTGGGGGTCCTCATGATGATTATCAATGTCAACCTTCCGGTTTTGACAAATCTCCACTCCCACAATGTCCTGTCATTCAAAATTCACATGAGAAATCCATGGAAGAATTGCTAGCTGAAGAGCAGGTTGCTAAAATAAATTCCCAAATTGCTTTTGAAAAATCTATTAGGGAATTAATTGCAAAAGAAAAAGCAGCCAGATCTAGCTCTCAATTTCATTTTATTCCTGATGACAGTGATGATGAGGATACATTTGAAGATTCATCAAGTTCATCAGTTGATATTCCAGCAGTTGAGATTCATTCTCAAGTAACTGCTATCACACCCGAAGCTCCCACTCACTCTCTGAACATGGGGGATGAGTATCTTGACCTTGTTCACGAAAAGGAATCGGACGAATTCATAAATTCTAGTGTTGAGAACCTTGTCTCAATCCCAAGAGAGTCACAGGAATTTCGATCATATGTGTGATTCTATTTCCCTCTTGAGTGTTCAATAGATCATTTTGAAACTTTCTCCGATGTTAGCGAAGATTGTACTTCTCATGGAAACATCGAGTATGTTGAGGCATCACTCCCACATCCGATGCTTGATCATCATCTTGAGGAGTTCACCAATGAACTCACTCACATCAATCCACTCTTTGATTTCGAAGCCGATCTGGGAGAAACTGAAAGTCTCCGTGATAATGATCGTTCACTCACTTCTTATCCCAACAGTCCAATAGAGAATATTAATCACTTTGTTCCTGAAACATTCAAAACAACTCTCACCAATCCTCTATTTGAATTCGACTCTAAATTCACTTTAATTTCTGAGAATCCACTCTTTGATACTCGATTGAGGATAGTCTTGAGTCTACAGATGGAACAAGAATTCACGCATTTACATCTTGTGATTGATTCTCTTCACGAGGAGTTCTCCTGTGAACTCACTAATATCATATCTCCGCCGGAGTATGATAATTTCCATTTTGATCTAGACATGAGCTTAACTGAGGAGATTCATGAAACTATGAATTCTCCTATTGAGGATGAAGAGTTAGTCATGATTTGTATCATGATTTTCTTTCTTTTCTTCATATATTCTGTCACTTCTCCTGTTCTTCACTCCTTCGGGAATGAAGACATTATCTTTGACCCCGGCATTTTCATTTATCATTTATGAGCCGGTTCTATCTATATCTCATCGGTGTGGAACTTTCACATACTTCAATGTTTATACAAACATCTTGAATGAAAGTCCGAATGAGATTGTTTCTTCCACTTACTTCCCCATGAACAAATTAATGCGGGGATCGAGTCAAGCTAGTGACTCGGGAATCAAAAACATTAGCACGCACCATATGGGTTTTCACCCATATTTCTGTCTTCTTTCTCTGTTCTACCACCCTAGTGTGGGGGGGTTGCCCCACATGTTGTGTATACAAGTCTTAAAAAAAAAAAAAAAAAAAATGTGTACATATCAAAAACAAAATAATGGCCGTAGTATTTCCCTTTTGTGTTCTATGTTTCGGCATAACCGCCGGTACTTTGAATATTGAGGGCAATATTCATTTCTAAGTGTGGGGGGGAATTCTCACGAATTTCATCATGTAATTATTTCACCCAATTCCCCCGTTTTTGGCAAAAAAAAAAAAATTTTTTTTGGAGTAAGTGTTTTACACTTACTCATTTGGTTATCAGTCCGCCATGTCTGTAAGACTAAAGGATTGGCTAATCCAGGAGCAAACGGCTCTTGGTAAAGATATCTCAAATCCGTTTATGGCTTGCAATTTGCCCAAAATTGTATGGTTTTCAGCTCACCATATCCTTAAAAGTGAAGAGTTGGCTAGCCCGCAAGGTTATGGCTTGTGGTAAAGGCAGTGGAAAAACCATAATTGGTATTCACCTCACCAAAGATAATTCTGATAATTTATCTAAGAGTTGGCTAGTCCAGAAGGGTACGGCTTCGGGTAAAGACACATCAAATCCGTTATATGGTTTATGATTTGCCAATAAATCATTTGGTTATCGTTGTACCAAAGTTCTTACTTGAACTGAAACAATTGGCTACTCCAGAAGTAATGGCTTTTGGTAAAGAGATTAAAATCCATTATGTTTTCTCAAATCATTGCTAGGGACTAGCAATATCTTAGTGTGGGGGATTGATGAGTGTCTAAATACTCATCATTTTTGTACTGTTAGAATGCCAAAAACATCTGAAAACACTCAGAAATGCTTCAAAATGATAAAAATATCACAAACAAGTGTTTTATATGTTTTAAATGCAAAAACATCAAAATCGATGAAAACGTATCAAGTTTGCATAATTGGCGCTTTAGTCCCCAAGTTACAAAAGTTGTCAAAATCAGTCCCTGGTAATTCAAAAACTTGTAAAATATCATTTTAGGTCCTTGGGATTCACAAGTTGTTCAAAATAACCCTTTGAAGTTAAAAATCTCAAAATTACAACTTTGGTCCCTCAACTTTGCAAAAGTGTCAAAATTAGTCCCTAAGGTTTTAAAAAAATAAGAAAATAATCAAAATAAACCTTATACTATTTATAAATGGCAATATTGGTCCTTTATTATAACTTTGGAAATATTACAAGATCAGTCCTTCATTTTCAGATAATTACACAAATGATCCTTGTGTGTTTAACTTAACCAAATGGACCCTTATTATTAAACCAAACCCAATCCTATAATCCGGCTAGCCCAATTTCAACCCAAGCCCAAAAATTTAAAAACGAGAACACGCCCCTCACATTCACCATCCCTCCACTGTTTCACTCCTTCCCCGACACCTGCTCACTACTCCACCTCATCCCCAGCTTATCCACTTCACATCCTGTCCCCCTCCACCTACACAAACAACCAAAGCCCATTTAATGCTAGAAACCTGCTTCTTAGACTTTTCCCGCCAAAGCACCAAGTGTATGGTTTTGATGAAATCAAATGATCCAAAGGCTGAAATGAGGTGGGATTTACTCAGAGGTCGACAAGGAGTAAAATAGATCAATAAATACCAAGAGAAGCAGAGGAGATAAAAAAAAGTAGTGTAGCTTTAGTTTAGAAAATGTAGATTAGTTTAATTTTCAAATTCCAGTTTATGTTTAAGTTTCCAAGTACTTTCTTATGTAATTTCAGTGTATCATAAACCTTTTTCAGTATTTAATTTCAAGTACGAAGTTATCTTATGTAATTTTGCAATTTCAAAATATCTAGTTCATATGAATGTTATTTATAGTTAATGTTATGCAATTATAAGCTCCTATATAAGCTTTAATAAGCTCAGTTTAGCTTATTACTTACTCAGAAACTCACTTACTCAAATCTTATTCTCAAAATTATCCTAGTCAACAAAAGTCAACTGTGCTAATTTGAAAAAGAAATGGATGGTTTCTTTGGTGTTAGCTGTGGAAATGGGCTAAGATTGGGTTGATTCTGAGTTGTGTTTGGGTTGAAATCAGTAGGATAGTGATACTTGTTAAACTGTTTAGCACACCATAGTGGTTGGACCATTTGTGAGTACTTTTCTTAATCAATTCTAGCAATTATAAACTGGTTCATTAGCTTATTTAGTGTGTATCATAGTGTATTTTAGTGATCTCAGTAGCATATTTGTGCCTTTTTCATTTTGATCTGTCACTAGCAGTCACATATGAGTAGAGTAAAAATTGGAACCTTTATCCTATGGGTGGTGGTCTAGTATTAGGATAGTATTTCAGTTCATTCAGTATTATAATTTCTCTTTGAATGTAGAGTAAACATTGTAGTGGATCAAATCAGTGATTTAGTTTGTTAAAGCATCAAATCTGTTATATAAGTAGTGTTTGGATCTAGGTTTAATTTCGAGTTTGAGGTTAGTTTAATTGTTAACATTAGTTGCTTTAGTGTCATTTAGTGTTATTAGAATTATATTAGTCATTTATTTGCACTTAAGATCTCTAAAAGTCAAATCTGCATCATAACTGTTCTCACTCTCAATTCAGTTAATTTCACTCATCCATATTTTGCATAGAGGATTAAAAGTAGTTAAGCTAGCTTGTTTTTGATTCATTTTGTCACTAAACATCATAATCATCAGGCAACTTTGATTCAAAACTCACTAAAGTCAACTTTCCATTTCTGTTGATAAAAGTCAAGATTTGAAAAATCCAGTTTTTCCAAAACTTTGTTGAAGTCTCATTGATTCATTTCTTCATCAAAAGCTATGAGACTTTGGGATTTACAAGTTCAGTAGGTCTAGTGTAGAGATATCAGTTTTGTTTTCCATTTCTCAAGCTCTAATAAGCTTTAAATCAGCTTCCAATTAGGTATGATATGCCCTGCACACACTCAGCAGATCAGCGAGTGTGCACAGGCACTCTTGCAGACCTCTCACAAGCTTCATTGAAGCTTGTGAGGAGTGGTTTTGGTCCTTGTGTAGTTAGCCAGGTTTATTTTATGTCCCAATAGCTGTTTTCCCTTTTAGCTTATTTATTTAGCTTGTGTAAGTGCTTAAAGGTACCCCTTGATCACTGTTTTGTACTTATAATCCAATAAGCTCATAACTAGTTTAAGCTTCTTTAAATGATCTAGAGTACTGATAATTAGTTAAGTTATATTTAATATAGCATTATTTAGCTTCTTTGTTCAGCTGGTACTCATTTGTAGCTTATAGCTTATTTTGGATTGCTTATTATTAAGCAGTTTTACAGCAGTAGCTTTTTCCTCCATATAAGCATATGTTTTTATATTTTTCTTAGACTTAGAATAATATTTTAACATTTTCCTGAATTTTTCAGATTTTTCCTACACTGTTTGCTATTTTTCTTTATTTTAAATAGTTTTTAATCCTTTTTAAATACCTTTTAATATTAATAAATCAGAAAAAGCTTAAAAAAATATGTTTTCTATTTTACTAGATTAAGATAAATATAAAAGTAATAAAAAGTATTTTTCCATAATTTTCTTAGTTTAAAAAGTATTTTTTAGCATTTTAATTAGTTTAAAATAGATTTAAATTAATAATAAATACATAATAAGTCTTAAAAATATATTTTCAGTTTTAAAATAAGTTTTATCATATTTTAGACTTTTCTAAGTTATAATTTCATTTTTCTAGGTTAATTTTGTATTTTCTTGTATTTTAGTGCATTTTTAATATTTAATAAATAGTTTTTAATTAATAATAATTAAATAAATAGTTGTAAAAATAATTTTATTTTTCTAATAATTTTATTTTATTAGGATTATAAAAATATCATTTTCATATTTATAGGTCTTTTATTTCTTTAAAACTCACGTTTTATTTTGTACGTAGACATAATTTTATTTTAAACGTAAGTTTTACGTTTTAGGTTTTAAACGTTCATCGACTTTAAAAATAGTGATAGCGTTTATTTAATATCTTTTATCTTTTATTTCTTTTAATTTGCATTTAAGTCGCTGTAATTTGTAGATCTTTTCTTTAGGTATAATTATCCATTCAAAACCTTCCTGATCACTATCCTTAGTGATCATTCTATCATCTGAAGTTGTTTAAACACCAATTCCTCCTCCGTGGGACTTAACGACCCAGGAATACCCTATATTCCTCTGATCTAAATTGCATTCGTGTTTGAGCAGTTTTAAGCTGATTACGGTTACGCCATTCACAAGTGGCAGGTTTGAGTGATTTAGCTTGACTGTTCTGCGCGGATCAGTGTACTATGCGGATAGAATTAGAGGAAGATGATGATAGTTGCATTTGCCAATATGCAAGGGCAATTATGCCATTTACCAATATGCAAATGTAAACTCTTTTGACAATTGTTGGTAAACCAAATATATTATAGGAATTTGAAAATCAAGAATTTGATTGAAATTTCATGGGGTTCTAATTTCCCCTATTTTAAATTCTGAACCAAACGCCCCCTGAAGATAAAACCAATGACCAAAAACTTTGTCCCCGTTACATCACTCATAACCGATCTCCACCATTTTCATTGCCTTTGTTAGTAACTTAAGTGTTATTAACTATCTTAGGGTGTGTTTACTTGAGACCAAAGACCTTATACAAGTTTAGCTCAAGACGAGTTAGGAGGTGCGGAGTGCACACTCGTTATAGTTAGCTTGATACCTCCACGACAAAAACGCAGAGGCAAGGGGGTCGCGCCCCCTTGCAGGGTCAGGGGCCAACGCCCCTTGTTGGGGTCCCGCTCGCGGGGAAGCTCTTTCTTGCGGGGTTTGGGGCAGCGCCCCAAATCCTAAACGGTTTTTACTAATCGCTGTTAATAATTTTTCCCGCCAAAAACCTCATAAACACATCTTTTTGTCAACCAACACAATGGTTGGTAAATAACCGAAAACTATTCGGTTGGTGGTTATAACCACAATCTTGGTCTCATTTGCAGAACATAAGATAAAAACATTACTCTAGCGTTTTTTAATTGATTTCTCGTGCCTTAGATTTCAATTGCTGATCTGTTTTATCCGATTAAGGATTTCTTGAACCGAGGCATATTTGGTTGAAATACTTTAATCTGAAAGTGATTACACGATTAAAATAGATATCCAGATTATAAACCATTCACACACCAGTAAATTTCCTACAACCTTCACCTAGCCACACTTCCACCTCTACATCCAGTTGGTTGGTGAAGCTAATGAGAATGGCTAAGATAGTTTCAGATGGTGTAAAGGGTCGAATTTTTGGTCATTAGCTTTGTCTTCAATGAGTTTCGCAAGACTATTGGCATGGTTGCTTGGGTGATTGTCTTGGGACGGAGAAAGGATAGCTATTGTTGGATATCTTGAAGGAGAGAGAGTAATTGGAATATCACCCGTTAAGGCTTGTTGTGCCATTGTCATTCATTATATAGAGTTAGAGTTACATGAAGGAGGATACATAATTACAATGAAGACCCTACACTATACATCAATATACACTGATATAAATAAAGGATAAAATATAAACTACATACTTAACATACCCCCACAGTCCGAGTTGGAGGATCCCGAATGCTCAGACTGAACCTATAAATCTTTAGTGCAGGTTGAAAAATGTGTATATGACTACAGTTTTTTTGTTGACTAACGATCTATATACTTGTAAAATTTCATAAAGCTGCCTTCATACTAGTATCATGGTTGTTTATAATTAATGGTGTTGCTCATAGTTTAGTGTTGCATCTGCTTCTTGAATCTATGATAATATCACCTAAAGTACATTGCTATTAGATAGACTTAACCCATGTTTTAAAGCTCCAAACTAACTAGTAACTAATTGTGTTCTACACATATCGACTAAAGAGAGAGTTATACGCACGACCCAGAACTGTGATTTTGACCTGCACGAGATGATGTTGGCCTCGGGCTGTGTTAGGACAATAACTATTAATAAAAAAATAATACAAAAAACATGTCACATAATTTTTTTGGAGTGCACATGATGATATTCTTGCAAGACGTGTATAGGAACTTCAACATTCCTGAAAGAGGAGTTACCATAAGCTTCGTACTTAACCGCCGATTGTAAGTGGCATGTTAGAGATATATGGAGGATAGATGAAAGGTACAAGAACTATGATAATATTATTGACAACAATAGCTTTATCTGTTTGCAGACTATGCCTAACACGGCAATGATTCCTCAATGATGTCAAAGAGAAAATTTATATTAATAATATGTTACATGTTATCCCATAGTCCCATCAAAACCAGCATAATAGTGATATAATTAGTTGTTCACCCGCTAAAATCTTTCACAACCAAACAGGCAAACAGCAGGCCCATTAACAAATACTAGTAGGGACCCGCGCGTTGCAGCGACAGGTATCATGCAATTAAATATTCAGCAATTTTTTTTTAGTTTTATATTTCATGATACAATAAATATACGGATGACGACAATTTTAGTTTTGAATAATTTTATGCAATAACAATATTTTTCATATAAAAACCTTTAGATTATCCACGTGATATTGTGATAATAGTGAGTTGGTAGCTGGTATATTATAAAAGTATGAGGTTAAAGGAGTTGACAATGACACATATTCGTAAGTTATCATTAAATAATAACACCATGTAATTTTAAAAATCACTTACATTATACTAAAAATATGTAGTTCTCTAAAAACAATGTTTGTTATATTTGTCCCACATAGATGGATGATACAAGTAAAAGAGTACTTATAAAGATAAAGAAAAACAAAATATTTAAAGAGTATAATTATTATTATTATGCAAATATATATAATAAATATAAATCATATAATTAGCACTTAGCATTTTGCACCTTTCTTTTGCTTTGAAAAAAGCGTCCGCTTTTTTATAAAACAAAGTTTATTAGTTTTTAAGGTAAGTTCTATCAAAAAAATCTAAAAGGTTTATATGTTGGTTCACGAGGCACTCTTGCGATTTAATAATATTTTTTGAACATTGTAATTTAGTATGCATTTAGAAACTCTATTGACTTAATATATCGTTTTCGGAAGACTTTTATGGGCTAGCCGAACCGGTGGTGACTCCGGTTCTTGGTTGAAGCAGTTGGTCCGGTCCGTGTTTTAAAACCATGTGTATCATCAACTTGTTTACATCTAAATTTTACAAAGCTTTGTGTTTTTTATATTAGTTTGTACAATTTGTATAACTACAAGTATTTTTCATATTAGGGGTGTTTTAAAAATAACATTTATTAGGTAATTATTGTTATAGACGGTTATTTTCTTATATTAAATTACTTTCTATTTTCTATTATTTTTTTAAAAACATCTCTACAAAGAGTGCTTGAAAGTGTTGCAACAAATGCTATTATAGATGTACTTATTAAAATTTGACATTATAAGCAAGTGTTGAATTTTAATTTTTTTAAGCCTTCCATTTTAGGAATGTCTCAAATGCATTATAATTAAGATAATGTTGATTATTACATTGCTTAACTGAGTATTGCAAGTAACTTCAGTCTATCCAACTTCTATACCAGGTATTATAGTTTTAGTATGCTTGTAGGAATGTAGGATGCTTCCAACATTAGTGGTTCAGAACCGGTCTACAGGGGTTGTCTAATAAAGAGCACTGCCACAATCATCATGCATTTATCATAAAATCAAACATTAAGATAATGTTGATGTCAATGCTATTGTTAAAGAAGGGCGGAGATTACACAAATTTGAGGTTCAGAAAGGATTGATAGGAGTAGAAAACTATTTAACAGATTCCTGTATCTTTTCTAGCATCATGCTTATCACTCTCATTTGACAATTGGATATGCCCTTCAGAGGAATATATTTGTAAACTTTAGCTACCTTTCAATGTTTAAAACATACAGAATTTCAATTTTAAAAAAGTGTTCATCGCTAAATCAGATATGAATTGACATGAATTGACGCGCATGCTGGATATCCTCAAACACTATAAGTCTTTCCGCAGCATATGCCACAATAAGCCCTGGCTAATTTTCTTTTAGAATTTGTTTTTGTAAAGCTTGAGATCAAGTCTTCACTTTCCCTTCTTACAAACGTGGTCCACGGTTTTTGTTCTCCCACCAGGAAACTACGACTTGGCTTATATATACATAGTAATTAACCACCAACATTACAACACCAAAGAAAGTAATTGATATTCGATAAATGTTCTATATATATATATATCTGGAAATCCAAATTAAAAATTTTCAATAGGAAAAAAGAGATTACAATTAGTTAGTTCTTGGTTATACACATGTACGTGCCAAATTTACATTTGTATATGAATGAAATGTTGAGTTTGTAATACATGAATAACAATAAAACATGTAGACACCACAGAGTACACAGCGGAAGACTTAAAATCATAACAAATAAATAATTAACTGAATTAAAAGCGTAATATACCTCTTGCGAATGTCAGATCTCTTGAACAAAACAGAAGAAGTGGTTTAAAGAGTTGTCCCTTACCGTTTTACAACTCAAACCAATTAGGTGTAAGAATAGTGTCTTACTACCACAGCTTTTGTACACACGATTAACCAACGGATCGGCGATTGCTAGATCTAACACAAGTCCTTGTTTTATGGAAAAACAAAACCAAAACACCCTTGGAGGAGAGTTTCGGCCGAATAGGGACAAGAGAGGAAGAGGAGAAATCTAGGGTTAATTCAATGCACAAAGTAATGTGAAACCCTAAATCCTAGCCTCTGTATATATAGTGAATGAATAGCTTGATGGAAAAGTTAGGGTTTGGGCTTGGAAAACCCACCCTTGGCCGGCCACTAGAGGAGAGGAAAAGGGATTCCAAATCTTTTCCATTTTCAAGATATTCACCATATATTCTCCCATTTAACATTTAACGGTCGTTAGTCATTTCCGTTAAATACTTAACGATCGTTAGACGGACTTTATGTGCAATAATTAATAGTAAACATTAACATTAATTATTTAACTTAATTCTCATTCGCTAATATGTGCAATCCCGTGGTCACGAGTTCGAATCCGGACATTTACGTATTTATAAATATATACATTTCCAACAACTCCCACTTGGATATGTTTACAAAACGTGAAATGACATTGGTTAGCGTCTAGCAACACGCCAATGCCCCCGGTATAACTCGTGTATGGTTTTCTGGAGAAAAACCAAGTTTCGATGATTCATCATCATATTCATCCTTTTGTTTCTAATACCATGTTAATAAGAATATGGATCTCACTCATTTCTTAATTAACTATTCGTTTCTCGCTTTATGTAATTGATCAAGATTACCAATTCTTACGAACATATTCCGTAAGACCTTGGGCATGGCCATGCAAACATCTTAACAACCCTACGAGGGCCCAAAGAAGATTATACTTCAAAATAAAATTTGAAGGAAACAAATCCTATTTTGACTACAAGCAGGATTCACAGATTTCGCAACACTTCAAAACAACCTTATAACTACCAGATTCATATAGCGTTAGATTGCTTCACAAAATGCACTACATCCATGACATATCTCACGGTATCTCAAGTCGAGGATAAATATTCATGATATACTTAATGACAAAAATCCATAAAGTATTATCATGTGGGTGGGATAAGTCCTATACTCAATTCATTGAATATCATCTGAAATTAGTCATGCTACATATCAATATACTTTCAAGTATATTCTAACTAATACTCAGATTTGTCTTAATTCAATATCATTCCCATGTTATTGATTGACAACGGACTAATTAGAATAACTTAAGTTATTCAAGGATTAAACATGCAAATATAGGATAACATCATAATAAATGAATAATAAACATAACAAAATACTTTATTTCATTTCAATAATAATGTTTACAATATCCTTTATCTAAAATACTTAGTCACAGATGGGCATGAAACTACTAGCTAAACAAAGTCCAAACTTATCAGACAAATGATTAAGTTTTTCAGAGTAAGGCCTTCGTTAATTGATCTGCTAGGTTATCATCTGTGTGAACTTTGAGCAACTCAATTTCACCTATCTCGACTTGTTCTCGAACATAGTGATATTGTCTAGGATAGTGTCTGGTGCCCTTCATGACTCCAGGTTCATGGGCAAAAGTAATTGCAGCTGCATTGTCACAATATACTTTAATAGGATTTTCAATCGACGGCATAACACCAAGCCCCGAAACAAACTTCCTTATCCAAACAGCTTCCATGGACCTCGGGCGCCGCTATGTACTCACTTTACATGCTTGACATCGCAAGTGTTGTCTTTTTCTTACTCTTCCAATCCACAGCACCTCCATTGATGACAAAAATGTAACCCGTCGAGACTTACGTATAATCTTTGTCACACTTCGGGATGCATCACAAGACTTTGTAGCAGACGGTTCGCTTCGATTTCCCCATACACTATGAACATATCTCTTGTAGCCCTAAGGTACTTGAGAATATGCTTAATGATCGATGAATTTCACCGGATTACTTTGATACCGTAGTCAAGTTTTGAGCAAATGCCACATCGGGCCTTGTGCATCGCACGCGCCATGATAGATCCTACTGAAGCATAAGGAACTTTCTTCATACGCGCCACCTCTGCGCGGTGTTGAAGCCGCGGCCTTGGCTGCTCAAAACATGATTTACTTGCATTGGCAAAAATCCCTTCTTGGAATTTTGCATATTGAATCTCTTCAATATTTTGTCAATGTAAGCACTTTGGCTTAAACCAATTAGCGCCTTGATCTATCCTGTAGATCTTGATTCCGATATGTATGTTTGCTTCCACTTAAGTCCTTCATGAAAAACATTTACCAAGGTAGGCTTTCACCTCATTTAGACTTGGTATATGATTTCCTATGATTAATATGTCATCGACATCTACGAACAAGGAAAGTAACATGACTCCCACTAGCTTTGTGATATACACACGGCTCATCAAGATTACGGTAAATCCAAAACCTTTGATTTCTCCATCTAGATCTTTTATTCCATTGCCTTGATGCTTGCCGGTCCATAAATGGACCTCTTAAGCTTGCATACACGGTTGAAATAATGGATTCACAACCCCTT
>OU343225.1:173442054-173500829 GCA_910596185.1 Chrysanthemum makinoi
GATCATGAAACTCTCGTTGACGCTTGGCTCCATATGAAAGATATGCTTCGCACTTGTCATGGACACGGTCTAACCAAATGTGCGATAATTCAAACATTCTATCACGGTTTAGACGATCCAAACCGAAGAAATCTCGACGCCGGAGGAATCTTCCACTACAAAACTCCAAACGAAGCTTTCAAAATCCCTGAGGACAAGGTCCAACTCAAGCTCGATTTCGAAAAATTCCCAAAAGGATTCCAATCCGAATATCATTGTTTCCGTTGGAAGCAACATCAATGCCGATCATGCCTCATTGATCGAGAAATTGGAAGCTCTCTCCACAAACATCGACGCCCAATTCATAAGCATACGGAGGAGATGATGGAGCTGAAAATAATCACCACGCTTCAAACCACGATGCCGAGGATGACACGCCGATGTGTGATCCCATGGAAGCGAACTATGTTGAAACAAACAAAGACCTTAATAGATCTTGAACTCGTGGATCGTTATATATGCCTATGTAATCACAAGCACAATAAAAGACAATCTCTACAACTTATGTTCAGCAGCGGAATATAAACACAAGTTATAACTAAGAACTTCTTGATCCTCTATGGATCTTTATATTAACTAAAACTGAGTTTTTCAATCGATACATAACTCTTTCTAATGTGTTCCTTTTATAGACAAGGAACCCTAAACAATATCTCTAAACCGTTTCCCAAGAAACGTATAAACTTAAAACTAAATAAGATATACACAATCACTTCCTAATAAAGCTCATGTATATCCAAACTAAATATACTAAACACGGAATAAACACTTCCGCAGAAACCAACTAGTCACTATTATACTTCATAGAGAATAAGTCTTCGGAGAATCCACTTCACTTCAGAGAAACACATCAGCATAATCCAGACTTTCACATAATTCCCAACAATCCTCCCCTAAACTGGAATTTGACTTGTTAAGTTCCAGTTTCTTGATAGATCTGACAGCACCAGAGGATTGAACACGAACAACAACAACAAAGAATCCAAAGAACATCTCTATGATGAAGAAACTTTAAAACTCTATATCTTTGCAAAGAACAAATGACAATAGGGACATCAAAACAATTAGTTGCATACTATTCTCATCACATCCAGGTGTGTGAACTCCTGTGAGAGGTGAATCATTGAAAATAAATGGATTTGATGTCTCTTTACCAATAGCCATCACTACTGGAGTAGCCATATGTTTAAGTTCAAGTAAACTATGGTACACCGATAACCATCGATTTATTGGCAAACGGCAACCATATAAACGGAATTGAAATGTCTTTACCTGTAGCCGTTTGCTCAGGACTAGTTAATTCTTAGAATTGGTGAATTAAGAACCAAATATGGAATATGCCACTGCCTTTACCACAAGCCATATACAAGTGGGCTAGCCAATTCTTGGATTCCAAATAGGAATAAAACATGGTGAATTGAAAACCATACAACACTCTTCAATTAAGCATGGGTGGTTGCATACCCTATGATTTTCAGCAAATCATTACAGCTATCAACAGATTTGATGTGTCTTTACCAAAGTTGTACCCTTTGGACTAGCTAACTCTTGGACATACACAAAGTATATCAGGTGAGTCAAGAACCAAAAAATATACAACAAACCTGCAATAAAAGTTAGATAAAACCAAAATCATTTTTTTTTTTTTTTTTTTTTTTTTTAAACTAAGAAAAGAAAGAAAGAAAACAAATATTACAAAGTATTACAATCAAGATGAACCTTTATGTGATAGAAGTTGATTCTTAATCAAACCAACACATTGAATAGCATGAAGGTCATCATTGCCAACCGGATTAGGAGGCACGTCCAACTTGTGTCTCAGCAACCTTTCCATAAAAGTATCAGATAAAGGATAAAGCCTATCTGATAGCATACACAAAATCATCCCACATGTAGTCTGAACTACCTGAACACAAGGCAAAGGATAAAACCTCCAACTCTCAATCTCCCATTTATGAGAATTCTTCCAAATAGAATACCCTTTACCATTTGGAGAATCAGAATCAAACATAACTTGAAGATCACCCAAAAGATATAAACCGAACCATTCTTTGAATGATACTTATAATACGGAATAACATGATTATACAACATTTGTAAATCATGTCTATTCACTAAATGAAGAATATCCTTCAAGAAGTTGAACTCAAGAACAGTATTATCCAGCCTAGACACGTATTCAGCTTTCCAGCTTTTCAATCAACCAAAATCACATGAGTTCCTTCAGGAAAATCATCAACAGTTCCAACTTCAATAAAAGTAGATTCATCAGCTTGGATATCAAAATCAGTATTCCGGGAAGCATGTTTCTTAGCCAATCTGTCAGAACTTCTTGTAACCAAACTCTTCATTTCCATACCATCAATGTGGTCAGTACCAATCAGAATCAGTCTCCGAATCAGAGAATCATGAAGATCCACACTGGACAACATTTCAGAAGAAATTAAAGAAGATTCAGCAGAAACAACCAGTTCAGAAGAAGGAGTAGCATCGAATGTGTTTGAAGGAACAACTGAAGATACCACCAAGGCAAAACAAGATCAAAATTATCCACAATTTCAACTGTTTTCGTCTCTTGGCAGGAACATCGTGGCATTGAATCACGATTTTCCAATGAAGAAAAAGAAATAGTACCTTGTGAAGAAAACTTCATAACCAGATTATACTGTCGAATCAAAGCATCATCGGACAAAGTCAAATTTGCTTCATGGACATACCAGAATTATACATAGCAGCATTCTTCACAACTCTTCTCATATAATTCCTCTTCTGAGCAACTGTCATAGGTCTGTCTCTTTTAGCTTTATTTCTTTGATCAATAAGAGCTCTTCTCTTAGCAGCAGATTCTAGCTTTCTTTGATTACCAAGTGCCTTCATTTTCTCCACAAAATCATCATCATTAAAAGAATCTCCTAAGATAAGTTTTGCAAGAGAAGGATCAGAAGCACCTTGAGAAATATAACCATCCCATTGATCATCGAATCGTAGGAAAGAATTCATCAAGCTCTAATTTCCTTTCGTGAGTCAAATCAGAAGCATCTGATCTTGAAAAATTTAGCCACAACACAACTCTTTTGGATATTCTCATAATCAGCAAATAATCCAGCCTGAGCTTGATATTGTTCTTTAGTCACTTTTCCGACTTCAGAAATCAGCAATCACAGAGTCCTGTCTGTCTCGGAAGATATCTCAGTGAACCAATTTTAGCGAACCAATGTGAGCTTCAGAAGCAATCAAACCCACATCAGAGGAAATAGGTTGAGACAATTCCTCTATAGGTGTAGAGAAAACCTCAGATGAATCATTCAACTTGGACATTCTCCCCGCAATAAAAACCTCTTCATCATCTGCGGAAGGCGACACATTTGAATGTTCTGGGATAGACGAAGTTTGACCATGACTAGTAGTAACCTCCTTCACTAGGACATCAGCAGATGCATCAACCATATGTGGCTCCTTTGAAGTATCAGCATGTACAATATTCAAATATTGTCTTCGTCTTTTGCTAGTATATAGAATAGGCTCCTTGCTCTTTGAAGATTTATCAATAGAAGAATGAACATCAGATGTAAGTGCCACATAAGCCAATATCGCAAGAGATTCATTAAGATTCTCTGTGTCCTCCTCATCAGAAGAAATCAAACTTCTCTTTGTACCTTCGACTTAGCAGTTTTCCAAGTGCTCAACTTTATTCTCCAAGCCCACAATCTTATCACCAAGAACAGACTTGGTTTCAGCAAGTTCTTTCTTAAGACCAATCACCTCACCTGTAAGCTTGTTCATCAGAACAAATAATGAGGTAAGTGTGATAGTTTCTTCATCAGCATCATGTGATTGTTCAGTTGGAATTGGAACTTCAGTAGAATGTTCAGAAGCAACATTATCCTGATCAACATTAGAACAACCTTCACCAAATGGAGTCCTAACAGGACTTGGTGTGACAATCTGTCAAGATCAACCTGAACTTCATCAATTTGATCTGAACCGCTTCAATAGGAACTTGGATAAATGCTAGACTAGAACATGGTCTTGGTGAAAGTATAGATGCTTCAAAGAACAACAGAAGGACCCTCACCACCATCTACTAGAGGAGTTCCATCAGTAGGATTGGAGGAAGGTAAAACTACATTAAGCTCATTATCAATCTCATTTTCCTGAGGTAACATTGCAGCTAACAAAGGAAAATGTGTCCCTTCAAATTTAGTTCTCATTGTAGCAAATAACTTGGGAGTCAGAACACTTATGGGATAAAAGGCTTGGGTTTGTGTAGAAATATTCAATATCATCTGTAAGAACCTAGGGTACATCAAAAACTTACCCTTTGTCCTAGTTATATTTTCTACCATATTATCAAAGATATACTTAGAGAAATTAAAAGTTAAACCCTTAGATAAACAAACAATACCACATCCCATTTGTGTTGAAAATTGATCCCGCCTCGACTTATTGCTCATGCACTGCAACAAAGTATGAACCAAGAATCTCCACATAGGACAGAGCTTATTTTTCAACCACATATCTGTCCTCGTACTTTGATATCCAATAGCTCTAAGTCCTTCAAGCACCATTGTAGAGTCAGAATGATAAACCCCATTCTCATCGTCCAAGCGAAGTTGGCTTCGGATCAAATCCTCTGTCACCACATACACTTGTCCATCAACACTTGCAACTATCTCAGTATCACCTCTCTTTTCTGCCGACGCCCAAAATTGAGTAATCAAAGTTTCATATATTGCATCAGGATAATGCGTCAATGCATATACAATCTTTGATCTTAGTAAGAAAGAAATCATCGGCCTATAAAGCTCATCTCCTCGAGCAGTCCCAAGAAAAGCAACCTTGTTATGATCGTGTTTAAATTGAAGTGCCATGAGTGATTTTGAGGATTAGGGTTACGATTTTTCACAAAAGGAAGTGTTTTTAATGAGAGAGTAATTGAATCAATTAATATGGAGCGAAAATATTCCGGAGAGAATAAATAGAAAGTTCTCAATTTTAGTCAAAGTTGACCAAAGCTGACGTGGATTTCTACTTTTCCTCGAATTCACTTATAACTTCGGTAGAAACGAAAATCAGTCTGCTGAAGTAGAACCCTCAGAAGAAACAGAAGACTTACTCACGAAGCTTCAAGAATATCTTTTCTTGTTTCACCCACACGCATTAATTCTCTTACCACTTGAACCCGTCTATAAAATAATCCCAATGCACATAGACTTCTTCATCAAAAATCCCCAAATAATATCAAACCCTAATCTCTTCAATCCTTCAAAATTAACCAAACTCATCATGAGTACCAAACTTGAGATCATAGATCTCACAACAACATCCTCATCATCTAGTGAAGATACCAATACATGGTTTAACTATTTTCCAAAACCATATCCACTACCAAAGAAGTCACCTTTTCTCTCCTCATCAGAAGATGAAAGTGTTGAGAAACCAAATGTATCTGCTGAAGATTCTGATGAATCCTATAATGAGGGAACATCTTATTCCCAACCCTCAGCACCTAGGCCTCAACGAAGGTCACGGGCCAAAAATCCACCACTTCCTATGGGAAGAAAGGTGGTGCTTGGTCTCTTGGCATCATGTTTTGGTGCATCATCACATATCGTATCAAGGAATGGAAAAAGGAAAATGATGTAAGTTGATGTATGATTGAAAGAGTAGATGAAGCACAAAGGAAAATCTTTCTTCTCATCTCTCTGCACAATCACGTCAGCTTCTTCGGTTACATCAATCCATCCTCTCCATTTTGATCCTTAGCATCTGTTAGAGTTGGTTATGCTTTCACAAAGGCATAGCCAGCATTTAGTGCCAAAAGATGTGAGCGATCATGCATATCCAACACCTATTAGTGTGAAAGATGTGAGCAGTCATGCTCATCGTGCTCATCTTTAGATGTTGGAACAGATGATATGTAATAGATTAGGACTATTAGATCATGTAGATGCTTTTGATGTTGCCAGTACTCTGTAACTGTAAGTCAAATGCTGTTTCTTGAATGAATGAATGATCTATTTGCTTCTGTACTTCTTTAGATTGAATCATATGACTTCAGATTTCAACTTCAGAGGAAACAAATAGCACATTTCAAAGACAATGAATTCGGAAGAAACCAGCTTGAGCTTTCTTGACCATAACACAACGATCGAGACAACCATTCTCAAAACAAACACGAAACATGCACAAACAAAACAAAGAAACACACTAAACTTACATTAGCAGGTTAGAGTTAGTAACCAAAACAACCAAATATACAAAATTACATAGCAAAAAATGCAAAGTTATACACAAATCCTCCCCTGAGGCATATGCCTCCCCTGAGGCCTATGCCTCCCCTTAAACTTTGCGGTTAAGGGTTAAGCATACCAATATGGACCACAAGGTGTTGAAACCTTGGTCCTTCAAAAGCCTTTGTTAACAAATCGCCACATTATCATCGTATGTATTTTGACCACTTTAATCAAATTTTTATCATATGCATCTCTTATAAAGTGGTGCCTGATTTCAATATGTTTTGTTCGACTATGAAAAACTGGATTTTTAACAATGCATATGGTACTTTGATTATCAATAAAATTGTTGTGTTCATGAAGTTATACCCATAATCCAACAATCGATTTTGAATCCAAAGAACCTGTCCACAACAATTAGCAACACCACATACTCGCTTCAGATGAGGTAGCCACACTAGTTTGTTTCTTGCATTGCCAAGAAATCAATCTCTTTCCAAGGAATTGGCAACCTCCAGTAGTGGACCTCCTATCCAGATTAGCACCAGCATAGTCACTATCACTATAGGCTTCCAACTTAAAAGGAGACTCTTTTGGGTACCAAAGACCAAGAAGAGGTTGGCCTTTGAGATACTTAAAGATCTTCTTAACAGCATTGAGATGGGAAGTCAGTGGAGTAACTTGATGCCGCGAACAAACACTCACAAAGCAAAAGTAATATCGGGCACCGAAGGCGGTTAAATACATCAAAGACCCAATCATAGACCTGTACAAATGAACATTCACAGGTGGATCTGCTTCATTGTTGGTCTTTGTCTTTGGAGCTTCATAAGGTGTAGTAGCAGTCCGTACACCCTCCATACCAAACTTCTTCAAGATGTCCCTCACATATTTGTCCTGACTTATAAAAATACCATCGGGTTCTGTGAACTTGAAGACCTAAAAAGAAAGTCATCTCTCCCATTGCACTCATCTGAAACTCTCCCTTCATGAGTTCCTCAAACTCCCTGCACCAAGCTTCCTTTGTGGATCCAAAGATAATATCATCCACATACACTTGCACAAGAATAATGTCAGTGGAATTCTTCTTCAGGAAAAGAGTCTTATCAATTGCACCTCTTCTAGCCGTGCTTCAAGAAATGTAGAGAGCCTAGCATACCAGGCTCTAGGTGCCTGATGTAGTCCATAGAGAGCTTTGACTACCTTATAAACATAGGTCGGATGATCTGGATCTTCAAATCCTTTAGGTTGAGTGACATACACCTCCTCTTCAATTTCACCATACAAGAAGGCTCCTTTAACATCCATTTGATAGACCATAAAGCCCATATAGGATGCATAAGCTAAGAAGATCCTTATAGCCTCAACTCTTGCTCTTGGTGCAAACACTTCATCATAATCGATCCCTCCTCTTGTCTATAACCCTGTGCAACCAATCTGGCTTTGTTCTTGATGACAACACCCTGAGCATCTCTCTTATTCTTCAGAATCCATTTTGTCCCAATAGCATACTTACCATCAGGTAGTGGTACCAATATCCAAACCTGCTGATTTTGAAACTGTTGCATCTCATCCTGCATTGCTTCAAGCCAACTTGAGTCTTCAAGAGCTTGAGTAACACTAGTTGGTTCCACTTGTGAGAGAAAACAAGCAAACAGACAATGTTCATAGTCGTGTGATTGTCTCTCTATTGATTTGAGACATAAGAGACAAAAGCCACCTGTCCATATTTAGAACGCGCCACAGTACCTCTTGTTCTAACAGGTGCATCAGGATCACCAATAATATTTGACTGTGGATGTACATTGTTGATCCTTGTTGTAGTGGTGGTGTTGACATCAATGGAATCATCAAGATTAGTCACAGTAGGTTCAAAGTCAGTATCATAGGAAGGTGTGTTGAAGATGCCTGCTTTAGGTTGATGATGACCAAGATCTGAAGGTGTTGGAAACCTTGTATAAGGTTCACCAAGATCTGTTGACACTTTAGTAGACATAGGAGTCGAGTCAACATGTCTTTCAGCCGAATTGGAGAGGTGAGAAGAACCAGATTCCCTTTCAGCAGAATTGAAGTTTCTGCCGAGTCTGCATTAGAACTCGCTTCACATTCCTCTCGATCTAAATTTGCTGCTTACTCTTGTTTCTTCAGTCTTGCAAGGTCCTCAGCATAATAGAATTCATCTTCACCCACATCAGTATAAGCTTGAGAAGTGTCACCTACAAAATTGTTAGGAGAAAAGGAAGGTACTATAATGGGTTGTTCATCATCGACCCATCTGTCGAATGAACATCCAAATTGTCTGCGTTTGTAGTTGTAGATACTTCGAATCTGCATTTTGATCAGCATTATGTCTAGCATATCCCAAGTAATCAGTCAAGTAATCAAGATCAAATGACCAAACATGACCCTGGCCTTGAACATTAGGCTTGTCTTCAAGATACCTCAGATTCAATGTCTCCTCAATTTTCTTTGCAGATATATTGTAAACTCTGTATGCCTTACTATGAGCAGAATACCCCACAATGTAACCATCATCAGCTTTCTCATCAAATTTGCCCAAAGGATCACTGGTATTCAAGATTGTCACCTGACAGCCAAACGGTTTAAGGTAATGAATAACAGGAACTTTCCCAAAAAGAAGTTCATAAGGTGTTTTAAGATGTGGTCTTGTAATGGACACTCTATTGAGTACATAACAAGCTGTACCAACAGCCTCAGTCCAAAACATGGTAGGAAGTTTAGAGTCTGCTAGCATTGATCTTGCACCCTCTATTAGGGTTCTATTTTTTCTTTCTGCCACCCCATTTTGTTGAGGGGTTCTTGGAGTGCTATAGTCCCTTTTGATTCCCTTCAACCTGCAGAGTTCTATGAGAATGGCATTTTTGAACTCTGTACCATTATCACACCTAATTCCTTTCACCTTTTTGTTCAACTGATTCTCAATAAGGGTAATGAAGTCTTTCAAAATTTCAGATGTTTCATCTTTGGTCCTTAGAAAGAATACCCAACAAAATTTGCTAAAACCATCAGTAATCACCAGACAAAAATATTTATGATCAATGCTTCTCACTTTAGTTGGACCAAACAGATCCATATGAAGCAATGAAGAGGTTCAGAAATAATGGTTACTGCCAGTAATGGAACACCTTTGTAGGAGGCTCAGTCGCTTTCCTTTGTTGCATGCAACACAGTTATGATCATTAGTGAATACTTTGGCAGGAAGTCCTTGAACAAGGCCCAGTTTAGAGAGCTGGTTGATGGTCTTGAAATTGACATGGGCCATCCTTCTGTGCCATTTGGTGGACTCATCCACGAATGCTTTAGCCACCAAACATGTTAAGTCACCTGCTGGTTGGACATTAGTTAAGTTAAATGTATAAAGATTATGACTCGAGGAACCTTCAGAGAATTGAAGTATCTTCCGGGAGTTTGAAGTCTTTAGACAAAGACAAGACATTCATTCTCGGTGAAGAGTACTTTGTTCTTAGTGTCACAGATTTGTGAGACTGAAAACAAATTGAAGTGTTGAAGTTCCTTGACATAATAAACATTCTCAAAGTCCAGCTGAGGTGTTTTGATGGTCCCTTTTCCTGTAATTCGTCCATCACTTCCTCCAAAGGTTACATTGCCTCCACCTTCAATAGGTATAAAGTTATGCATCATGTCCCTGTTTCCAGACATACTTCTAGAACAACCACTGTCAACAATTCCAACATCTTTATGCTTAAGGGGATGATCCTACAACAACAACAAAATTCAGAGAATATTAGTACACTAATGAGGCTCAAGTCATTGCTGACTTGAACCTGCCTTGTGGATCATATGAGTTATGCCAGGTAGAAAGATAAGATCCACTATTGTTCTTGGGTTTCCAATGAAACTTAGGTCTATGTTTATACCAAGAACAACTCTGAGGTCTTGACAGCAGTACTCCAGTACCCTCTCCCATCAGTCATAGGATTTATATATCTAGGCCAAAAACCATTTTTAAAATATTCACTGGTTGATTGAACATATGGTTTTCCAAATGATCTTCTCCAAGGAAAAGATGTATTATAATTAGAGGCTTGTGGAACATAAGGTGGTATTTCATTCACATTGGTCCACATAGGCCTAGTATTCCTAGAGTCACCACACCTACTCATTCTTTGCTCATGATAATCACAATCCTTAATTAAATGGGATTTACTTCCACACACAAAACATTTCTTCTGAAGAGAAGATTTATTCAAACCAAAAGAAGTATTCTTACAAGCAGAAGTATTCAAACCAAAACCATGAAAAGAATTGTTTTTAACAGTACTATTATGCAAAGAATTAAAAAGCAAGTCTTCAGAGGCAACTGTCTTGGAAGTGGATTCCTTGGCAGCAACTCTGACACTCTTATTGGTAGTCTTTGGGACAGGCAGGGGTGTAGACTCGGGAAGGTCAGACTTGAGAAGGTCAGACTTGGGAAGGTCAGACTTGTCATTTGAATCACTCTCTGTAGACCCTTGCTTGGTGGACTTGTCACTGTTAACACAAGAGACAAAGTCATTAGAAGAAGTATTAGGTCCTGCATGTCTCTTGACTTTTTGCCATACAGATGATATGATCCATCAAAGTCTTTAATTTTGGACACATCAATAGGCATATGTTCACCTCTAATAGGACCAGGGACAGAATGTAATTGACCTTCTTTGACAAAATTAGCTAGCTTGGCTGGTGTAGATTTACGTGTGTCATCCCTAGCTTCTAAGCCAACATATTTCTTAAACCCTAAAGCCACTGTAGAGTTAGAAGCTTGACTACTATAAATAAAACCAGCTAACTTATTCCCATTCATCATCCATTCTTTATGCCTAGCAATTTCCTCTTTAAGTTTCTCCTTAAGCTCTAGATTTTCTGACTCTAAGTCTGCTCTTAACTTCTCGCACCATTTTAACTCATTTGTTGCACATTCGAGATCTCTTTCTAAAACACCTATCTTTTCACCATAAGCTATTTCATTCTTCTGAAACCAAACCTTTTGTCTTTCTAGTGTTTTTAAAGCCTGTTTATAAGCTTCTACTTCCACATAATATTCATTATATTTAGGTTCCAAAATATCATAAGCTTGTTTAAGTTCATTATAACGCTCACTACAACCAAACAAACAATTTTGTACCTGAGAGATGCCCATCAAGGCAATCTGATCATGCCTATCCTCAAGTACAGCTAGCAATCAACCCAACATTATCAGACCATCATTATCGACTCCTCATGTTGCTTCCATCCACATTGCTATCCAGAGTGACCAAAGCAGTGATCCCTTTGATGTTCTGCCTCCTTCCGATACTGCTGATAAGAAGTGTATCTTGTCTCATCACTAGCTTTCCTGTCTTTGCATTCTCTAGAAAAGTGCCCCATCTGTTGGCATGTGAAGCATTTAACCTTCCTCTTGTCAAACCTTGCTGGATCACGTCCTTTGAATCCAAACCTTCTTCCAGCTTTTCTTTCAAAACTCTTGATATCCATGGAAAGCATGGCCACTTGCCACCTCAACTTCATCTCTTCCATCTCAAGCGGGTCCACTTGATCAAAATCCTCATAAGCTAGTTCTGCTGAGGATCATAATCAGTAAAGAAGGATCCAAGTACATCTTCCATAATGTTGCTTGATTTAGAGTGAGAACTTGATGAAGGAGCGATTAGATGATGATGGATATGGACTTGGACCATAGCAAGACTTTGGAGTAGAGGCTCCAACAAAGGCAGTATGAGTAGCAGAAGAAGATGATCGAAAAGGGCTTCTTACATCATGTTCAAGAGCTTTAAGTTTGTTGTAAAGTTCATCAAAGGTCATCATGTCCAAACCACCTTTAGCTTTTAAGGCTATGCTTACATGTAGCCAGGATGGAGGCAATGACCTCAGAAACTTAGAGTTACAGTCATCATTATCCGGCTTAGCTTGAAGTTGGTTCAACTGACTTAAGATCTTGTGAAACTTATCATAGCCCTTGTGAATTCCTTCCTCTTCAGAGATCTGAAAGTCCTGAAACTGTTGTCTTAGCATGGACTTCTTCAGCCTTCTAGACTCCTCATTCCCACCGAACTTCGCTTTAATAGCTAGCCATATATCCTTGGCGTCATGCATGAAGTGAAAATCACTCAAGTGATCCTCGGGAATAGCTTGCGAAGAATAGTTCGACTTTTGTTTCTCTCTGAACTGCTAGCACCTCTTCAGCAGTTTTGGGAGGAACATTAATCATGTTCCAGCAGATCCGTGGTAGTTCTTTTTAAACTGTTCCCCTTCAAAATTATCTGCCATAGATTCCAATCAATATTGGAAATCCAATTCTGCATCTTCATAGCCCAAAGATCATATTCCTCCCTTTTAAGGTAAGGAAACTTAGCATTGCTATTAGTAAGGCTTAGTTGCTGCAGATGGGTGGAGTTTTGGTTGTTGGTAAGTTCGGATCAACATCTGAACCGGCATGATGTTATTGTAATGGTTGTATTGGTGTTTAGAAAAAGCTTGTCCTTAGTATCGTAGAGACTCTAACGAGGCTCTGATACCACTTGTTGAAACAAACAAAGACCTTGATAGATCTTGAGCTCGTGGATCGTTATATATGCCTATGTAATCACAAGCACAATAAAAGATAATCTCTACAACTTATGTTCAGCAGCGGAATATAAACACAAGTTATAACTAAGAACTTCTTGATCCTCTATGGATCTTTATATTAACTAAAACTGAGTTTTCAATCGATACATAACTCTTTCTAATGTGTTCCTTTTATAGACAAGGAACCCTAAACAATATCTCTAAACCGTTTCCCAAGAAACGTATAAACTTAAAACTAAATAAGATATACACAATCACTTCCTAATAAAGCTCATGTATATCCAAACTAAATATACTAAACACGGAATAAACACTTCCGCAGAAACCAACTAGTCACTATTATACTTCAAGAATAAGTCTTGGCGAGAATCCACTTCACTTCAGTAGAAACACTTCAGCATAATCCAGACTTTCACATAATTCCCAACAAACTACGCTCAACATGAAGGATATTACCAAGGATATCATGACCAAAATTCCAGAAATTCGTACTCCTTTCCATACCACAACCCAACCCAAAACTATCCTCGATATCATCCTGGAATACAATACCACATCTATCACAACATTTCAATACACCTAAAATTGTTTCCTCATCGGAGGAGATGATTAATTAACTCCTGTGAACAATAAATGGGTTTTATGTTCGTGAGTTTTGATAGAGTAAAGTAAAGAGTGGAACTTCCACAGTGATCATTTCTTTCTTATTCTATCTTCTGTTGCACGGATCCCACGGATCCCTTGTATGAGGGATCCATCTAGTTTAAGCTAATGTGGATCCAAAGATAAGAATTTGACAGCTTAAGTGATCCTTGATAATTTTGGTTTAGGAGTTAATTCTTGGCTAGGGTTGATGTTTATGCTCTATAATTTATGGTTTAGGGTTTTGATGTATTTTACTAGTCCTATTTGACGAGGTTCCCTTTTTATGAATAAGCCATAATTCTTTGGGAAGTTTTCAAAGATTATGATAAAATCCCATTTTATCATAATATGAGAAGTCTCACATGGATACTTATTGACATAGATGAGATATCAATAATCCTTATGTGAGGAGTGGTATGTGCTAAAACACATACCTTTTCTTATCAAAATCAGACCCAAAATAACCAAGAAAAAGCCGTTTATTGCTAATATTTGATGTTTTCTTGAGTTTATGTTTGTGCAGGTACGGATATGATAAAACACACAAAAGATAGCCAAATCAGACAAAAACCCGAGAGATAAAGAGTGCTAAAGCTGAGCCGGAAGGTCAGAATTGAGCATCTGTAAAGATTTCTAAGCTGAGAGGATTATTTTTGAAAGATATGTTCAACCTTGAAGAAATGTCAGAAACAGTCCTTCAACTTTGAGCAATTGGCAGAAATTATCTTTAAGTTTCGTAAAATGGCAAGAATGGCCCTTGATTATTGAAGATTGGTGTCAACCCTTGGATCACATTTTAAGAATGTACATGATTGGTCCTTATATTACATCTTGGACTCCTTATATATCCTAAAGTCCAAATATCCCATAATACTTTGGCCCGTCCTAAAACCCAACCCAAGCCATTTAATACCGGTCCAAATCCACTCAATATCCGTCCACCCATTCCCAACCATAATACCCGTCAAATAGTCAAAAAGTCAAGTAAAAATCTAAAAATAATAAACAAAAACCGTGCCAAGAACACACCAAATAAACCCATGAACCTAGATACCCATTTAATTAATTCACCAAATGAAATTCAAATTTCTCTCAAATTCATTTAAATGCTAATGTGGACGACACACGGATGCCACGTAAGCAATCGGGTGTTTTCCCTTCATATCTCTTCTCTGATTGGTCGAAGGTATGTGGCAAATTTAATCCAAGGGTCAAAAATGATTGGATGATGCTGGGAATTAATCCAAGGGCTGAAAGGACTCAAGAGAAAGCACAAGTGCTCATTTCTAGAATCTTCCTCAGCTTAAGCCTGGGCTATAAATACCCCCATGGATTCACAGAAGAAATCATGTAGAGTAGGAGTAGAGTAGTAGTGTAATTTTCAAGTAGTTTTTAATATTTTCAATGTTTCAGTTTTATATTCAGTTGTTATACTCAATTTTTATTATCAATATACTCATTTAGCTTGAATTTTCATTATAAATCTGAATTCTGTTTTTATGATTGCATTAGCTGTTATAATTTTACTTTAGCTTACAAAAAACTCTCACTACTCAGTCCTCACTCTCAAATGTTTCATTGGTCAACAAAATAGTCAAACTGCAGTCAATAAGAAGGAATGGTTCGAAGTTACAGATGGTGATGGATATGGGTTGATGTTGATGTTGATTTGGGTTGTTAATCGTGTTTAGGATAGTAGTTCAAATAATTCAATAGCAAGCCATTGTGGCTGGACTATTGTAAGTACCAAATTTCTTTCTTACTCTGTTATAACCTTTAGCACTTGTTCAATTGTGTTGATTTTAGTATAGTTTAGCTTAAATTTCAATAGTTTTAGTGTAATTTGTGACCGTAGTCATTTCTGTCATAGTCTGCATAATTTCGTCTTAAAGTCCATTATAGAATGATTGATTTAGTGTTTAGTAGTACTCAGATTAGTTCATTCAGTAGTACTATTGCATTCTGAATTTAGAAGTAACATTAAGATGGTTTGGATTAATGTTTTGGAGTTATTAAAATCAAATCATTACTTAAAATTGGTGTTTGGATCAGTAGGCTAAAGTGAGCTTTTAGGCTTGGTTTGTGTGTTCTAATATCAGCAAATTAGTCTCATATAGGATATTGTCACTTGTTTAGTTCATTAGTTTGCATCTAGAATAGCTAATAGTCAAAATCACTCTATTTCTATTTCAAATTTTTATATCAGTTGAGTTTAGGAATCCAATACTTGCATTTTAGGTTTATAATCTTATAAGTTAGCTTATTTAGGTCTCATTGCATTCTCATTCATCATCATTTATATGTTTTTCAAGTCCAAATATCACATTAGTCAAAACTACAAGGTTTTGTAATAAAAGTCAAAAATCTATTTTATGCTCAAACTACATCCACTTTTATATTTTTAACTCACTCAATTTGAGTTCAATTAAGCTGAAATTTTGGATTTAAGATATCTTGCTGGTTGTCTTGATCATATTGATTTTAGCTTATTTTATCAATTTTCTACATCGTAGATTTAGGCTCAAAGTAGAGATGCATAAGTACGCTTTGGCATTTAGTTATTAGAATCTTATATTGTTCCTTTTACCTTATAGGTTGTGCTTATTAGATCCAAATCAGTTGCATTAGGTTCCAGTTGGTTAGATTTAGCTTATATTAGCCTGTGGTAGCATATGGTAGCTTGTAGTAGCTTATAGCTTATTTAAAATTAGCTTTTCATTACAGATTCATGCCCCAATCATAGTTCCTGTGCTCATAGATTGTTTCTGTCATTTTTCCTAGCTTCTAAGTATTATTTTAATTATGGAACTTTTCATATTTTCTCTTCATTTCCATGTATTTTTCTCGATTTAATTTCATTTTCTAGCCTTTTTAAAAGCTTTTATTCAAATAAATCATAAATCGTTCAAAAAAATGCAATTTCAATTTTATTAGTTTTATAAAAATCAAAAGTCATAAAAATTATTTTTCCTGAATTTTCTTAGCTTAAATAGTATTTTCTAGCATTTTAATTAGTTTTGAATAGTATTAAATCTAATAAATTGAGAAAAGTCAAAAAATGTGATTCTAGTTCTAAAAATTCTTTAGTTATTTAAGATTTTTTAAAATAGTTTTAATTTATTGCATGTTTTCTAATTTTTAGTACTTTAAGTCTATTTTAAAATGTCTTAAATTAGTTTTTAATTCCAATAAATCAAGAAAATCCAAAAATTAGTTTTAAATTTCAAATAATTTTAAATATCATTTTGATCTTTAGAAAATAGTAGTCATTTTCATGGGTTAAAATTAGAGTACTTGCATTTTATTCGGTTTTATTAAATACGTTTACTCCGCTTTTTATTTCAAATATTGCATAATTAGTTGTATCCCTTATTTTCATCTAGATTTAGTTGTTATAATTGCTTTCCTTTGAACCCTTGCATCGTAGATTAGAAATCTCTCAATTCCCTTTTTACCCATTCTAAAACCCACATCACGCTGACGCGAGTTTATAAACTCCTTCATCCCGTTGGAAATCCACCCTCGAAATACATACCTTTGTATTTCTTCGAAAATATCTTGTGTACGAAACGACAAATAAAAATGCATACCGGTGAGGTGAAGTGAGTTTTCGTATTCAGAATTGCGTGGATTTGAAGATCCTTCCCCGAGAAGTTATCGTTGTTTTTGTAAATATCCCTTAAAACCCAAAAGATTTTTCTTTTTCAAAATTTTTTTTCCTTTAGTGTTTTCTATTTATCAAACCCAAAATAATGCTTTATCCTCTAAACAGTCAATTCTTTATCTCTTTACCCTCTTGAACCGTTTAATTCTATCTTCTTTATCCTCTAAACCGATGTTCTATCTTCTTATCCTCTATATGTTTAATTTAAAATGACACACGCACGGGTCAGAATTGCTCCAAGTACCCACCGAGGGTTACGAAGATGCTATCATTGTACCGGAGATTCTTTCCGAAAATTTCGAGATACAAACCGGTTTAATTCAACTAATTATGTCGAATCCATTCTATGGTTTCGAGAGGGACGATCCCTATGCTCACATCCGATGGTTTGATAATATAATTTCGACTATAAAATATAAGGACGTTCCTCATGACACAATTAAGTTGATGTTCTTCTCATTTTCTCTCAAGGGGGCAGCCCGGAATTGGCTCGATAAAGAACCCCCTCGATCGATCACTGCTTGGGAAGATCTCGTTTCAAAATTTGTAAATCGTTTCTTTCCTTATTCTAAAACGATAAATCTTAAGAATGAAATTACAAACTTCCGGCAGCGTTTTGATGAAAGTTTTGGTGAGGCATGGGAAAGATTCAAAGATCTCCTACGAAAATGCCCACATCATGGTTTTTCGAAATTACTCCAGATTGATATATTCTACAATGCTTTAACGCAAACCGATCAAGATTCACTTAATACAGCCGCTGGTGGCAATATCTTGTATCGTACCCCAAAAGATATATTGACAATCATCGAGAACAAATCGAAAGTTTTGACATCAAGAAATAAACCGGTTAAGATGGCTGAGCTTACCGATGATATTCGATGCATGAAGCATAAACCAGAGCTCATTGATACCATTACCAAAATATGTGATTATTGTGGTGGTCCCCATCCTTTTTACGATTGTCAAGCCACCGATGACGACGTCTACAATGCTACAACAACCCAATATCGCAAGACTTTCGTTTTCGATGATGATGAGGATTCCATTCAAATGAAAGAATATTATGAGAGTTTGTCGGCTGAAATCACTCCCATCTCTGAGCCTTTCATTTCCGACTCTTCCCCTTTACTCACGCCGGTTGAGAGAAGTGACGTCCTTTTGGAAGAGGTCGATGATTCCATTTCTTCAATAATTGTTGATTCTGAGGACTCTCTCATAATGGGGGACGAACCTCTTAGCACTATTCTGGAAACGGAATCGTCTAGTGTTGAGAGCCTTGACCCAATCCCAAGTGAGTCCGAGGATGTATCTGACAGTGATTGTGATTCGCTTTTATGTGATTCTCTTGACATCTCCGAGGTTACTTCCGGGATTTTCTCAAATCCAGTTTTCGAATTCAATGACGACTACACCTTTTGCGAAGTTAATCTTCTTTTCGACAAATATTTTGAGTCCGATTCAGAGACCACAACGGAAGTGGTGGATAGTGCTAGCTCTCAGAGCACACCACTTGTCCCATATCTGTGTTCCGACCTTGCTCTCCCGTCATGTGATGTTATGCAAGATGAAGAAAGTAATGAATCCGACACTGAGGATATTATGGAGATTGATTTTGAAATGGTTGAAGAAGATATCCTTGATAAGCCGCCAAGTGATTCTGATATGGAAGAAATCGACTTACCCATTGATGACTTGATACCACCAGGTATTGAGGATGCTAATGATGATGACCCCGAGGGGGATGTGTTGTTATGTGATGGATTTCTTGACTCCCCTTTCTCTGATGAGTCTACCATCACTTATCCCGATGAGCCCACATGTGAGGACAAGATTTTCAACCCCGGGATATTCGACATAGATGAGCTTTATGCTAAAAACATTGTTCGAGATAAGGATCCTCCGATGGATGCCTTCACTATTGAGCCTTCAAGTAACACTTTTCTGTACCATGGACTCCTTTATTCTATGGAGTCGTTTCACTTTGACCCATCATCCCGACGTCCGCCCGCAAAACCACCGGATGATGGATCACTTTTTCTTGATACACCTTATGTTATCCCATTTGTGCTTGAGCCCGACACTTTCTTTCCCTCCCAACTCACCCATTCTCTTTCCCTCAGGAGTGAGGATACCATCTTTGATCCGGGTATCCCTTCCGCTTGTTTCCCCAAGGACAAATGAATTCGGGGACGAGTTAGGCTAGCGACTCGGTGATAAAAAACAGTAGCGCTTCGTGGGAGGCACCCCATGCTTATCTCTATCTTCTTTCTATTTTCTAATAAGTGACATGAAGGGGTTAGCCTCTTCGATTTCTCGTGTTTGGTTGTTTGTGATGTTGTGTTTAGGATTTTCCCGATATGAAGACTCTCATGCTCGAAGTTTGTCTTTTCTCCACTCGAGTTTCATGATCGATGCTGATGGAAATCCGATATCCGAAATCTTATCGACTAACGTTTATCTTTAAGCATACTTAATAAACGGCTTTTAGATTTTCGTTGATACCCTTACTTTTAAACATTGAGGACAATGTTTCGTTTTAGTCTGGGGTGGGTAATCTTCGATTTGATTTGACCGCACTTGCTTATTTTTTGACGTGTTTCTCTCGCAACCCCGTTTTTCCTTAGAAAATGAAAAAATTATGCAAAAAAGTGAAAATTTTAAAATTTTTTGTAAGCTTTTGTTAGTTTTATGATCGAAAAGTTCTTGATAGTCACTTAGAAGTTTCTTTAAATATGCGTTTTTCTTGAAAAAGCCTTTGCTAATTGCTTAGAAAAGAGGCTATAAAATGCGATTCTAGCTCACAAGGCCAAGAATTTGCAAGTCTCCCTAAGTGATTTTAAATATGCGAAGCTTAGAAAAGAATTTGCGAGTGTCTTATAAGCGACTTTAAAAATGCGAGACTTGAGATTATTTGACGAAGCATTAGCTAAGTTAATATATGTTTTGACACCTTGTTGAATTTCCGCTGGTGAGAGTAGGAATGGAATTCTGACTTGACCGGGCGTGTTGAACCCTAGCTTGTTCCCTTAACCATAGATAATAAAAAATATTATCGGCTACGCATCCGCGGATCTCATTATTTGAGATTTTAAATTTGCGAAGATCGAGGAATGATAGAGTTACTTATGAGTTTAGATGCTAAGCGTGGAGTAGTTGGTTCTCTTTAGAGCCCATCGAAGGTACTTATGGCTTTTTGTTCCCACAAAATTGTTTCACCCCATATTTGTTAATAAATAATTAGAGATGTTGAGTTTTTGGCGATAATTAGTTCTTTATCTTCTTTAGAGAATCTTTGCCCATGAGAGTTGGGTACACATCAAGGTACTGTCGTTGTTGTGTAATAGACAATGATTCCTGATAGTTTGCAGCTATTGTTTCTATTGTTATAAAAGCCGTAGGATTCGGAGTTTGGCACAAAAATTAACATGAAATAAAGCCCAAATGTATTAAAGTTGAAAAATCCAAAGCCATAAAAGTTGTCATAGACTTCCAAAAGGCAGAGGAAAAATCCAAAGTCATAATAAGACTTCTGATAAAACGGTAATCCCGTTGAGTTAGTGGTTGAAAAGACCAAGGGCCTAAATTGCAAAAATGCAAATGTGTCAAATAAGTGTTAAGCCAAACTTTGAATCCGGGAGATATCTCTCTAAATCATGTTAAATTAGGGCCTTGATGTGGACCTCATTCTTGTGTGCAACGGTTTTCGTGGGAAGACGGATAACTAATTATCGACTTAGCTTCGTATCTTTATCGGAATAAAAAATATCGAAACGAGAAATTTGAAGAAATTCATTTCTCACAAAAATAAAAAAATCTAGAGGAAAATAGGAAAATGAGAGCAAAAGGTAATTACACAAGTAACTTCCATGGGTAGTGTTAGCATCTAAAGTCATATTTAACAATGATTTCGATTTTACGCTTAGTTTGGGAACTTGTGAAAAATCAGGGACGATGTATTCTATCCGCATGGTCACTTCACGTTGTGTTGTGTTTCTTACTCTGTGATCCTAACGTGTCGTTTGAAAAATGTTGGAGTTATTGATCGACATGAAAGTTCAACAAACCGTCACTCATAACCGGAAAGTGCTTAATCGTAATATCTATATGTGAAATAAAAAGGTAAACGGGGCGTTTTTAGAATTAAGGTTTCTTAATCTCTTTTGAGGAATCTTTGCTACTTCTTCATAGGTTTAGTAGAAAGAGATTGAAATCTTTGGTTTTAGAAGCGTGAGTTAATTGCATTGCGTGGGAACACGACAATGGTCTCGTCTGGGGTATTTTGGTATGTGCTAAAACACATACCTTTTCTTATCAAAATCAGACCCAAAATAACCAAGAAAGAGCCGTTTATTGCTAATATTTGCTTTTTTCTTGAGTTTATGTTTGTGCAGGTACGGATATGATAAAACACACAAAAGATAGCCAAATCAGACAAAAACCCGAGAGATAAAGAGTGCTAAAGCTGAGCCGGAAGGTCAGAATTGAGCATCTGTAAAGATTTCTAAGCTGAGAGGATTATTTTTGAAAGATATGTTCAACCTTGAAGAAATGTCAGAAACAGTCCTTCAACTTTGAGCAATTGGCAGAAATTATCTTTAAGTTTCAGAAAATGGCAAGAATGGCCCTTGGATTATTGAATATTGGCAATTCTAACCCTTGGATCACATTTTAAGAATGTACATGATTGGTCCTTATATTACATCTTGGACTCCTTATATATCCTAAAGTCCAAATATCCCATAATACTTTGGCCCAAAAATCCTAAAACCCAACCCAAGCCATTTAATACCCGGTCCAAATCCACTCTCAATATCCGGTCCACCCATTCCCAACCATAATACCCGGTCAAATAGTCAAAAGCTGTTAAAAAATCGAAATATAATAAACAAACCAGGGGCGCCAAGAACCCACCCAAATAAACCCAGCCATGAACCCTAGATACCCATTTAATTAATTCACCAAATGAAATTCAAAATTCTCTCAAATTCGTACGAAATTCTGACATGTGACTGACACACGGATGCCACGCTGGCAATCCGTGTGTCATTCCCTTCATATCTCTTCTCTGATTGGTCGAAGGTATGTGGCAAATTTAATCCAAGGGTCAAAAATGATTGGATGATGCTGGGAATTAATCCAAGGGCTGAAAGGACTCAAGAGAAAGCACAAGTGCTCGTTTCCAGACTCTTTCTCAGCTTAAGCCTGGGCTATAAATACCCCCCATGGATTCATAGAAGAAATCATGTAGAGTAGGTGTAGAGTAGTAGTGTAATTTTCAAGTAGTTTTTAATATTTTCAATGTTTCAGTTTTATATTCAGTTGTTAAATTCCATATTTGTACTCAATTTTTATTATCAATATACTCATTTAGCTTGAATTTTCTTTTTAAATCTGAATTCTGTTTTTATGATTGCATTAGCTGTTATAATTTTACTTTAGCTTACAAAAAACTCTCACTACTCAGTCCTCACTCTCAAATGTTTCATTGGTCAACAAAATAGTCAAACTGCAGTCAATAAGAAGGAATGGTTCTGAGTTACTGTATGGTGATGGATATGGGTTGATGTTGATTTGATTTGGGTTGTTAATCAGGTTTAGGATAGTAGTTCAGCGAATTCAATAGCAAGCCATTGTGGCTGGACTATTGTAAGTACCAAATTTCTTTCTTACTCTATTATAACCTTTAGCACTTGTTCAATTGTGTTGATTTTAGTATAGTTTAGCTTAAATTTCAATAGTTTTAGTGTAATTTGCATCTGTAGTCATTTCTGTCATAGTCTGCATAATTTCTGTCTTAAAGTCTCATTATAGATCAGATTGGATTTAGTGTTTAGTAGTACTCAGATTAGTTCATTCACTAGTACTATTCCATTCTGAATTTAGAAGTAACATTAAGATGGTTTGGATTAATGTTTTGGAGTTATTAAAATCAAATATGTCACGTAAATTGGTGTTTGGATCAGTAGGCTAAAGTGAGCTTTAGGCTTGGTTTGTGTTTAATATCAGTCAAATTAGTCTCATATAGGATATTGTCACTTTTTTAGTTCATTAGTTTGCATCTAGAATAGCTAATAGTCAAAATCACTCTATTTCTATTTCAAATTTTTATATCAGTTGAGTTTAGGAATCCAATACTTGCATTTTAGGTTTATAATCTTATAAGTTATCTTATTTAGGTCTCATTGCATTCTCATTCATCATCATTTATCTGTTTTGCAAGTCCAAATTTTACATTAGTCAAACTACAAGGTTTTCAATAAAAGTCAAAAATCTATTTTATGTTCAAACTGCTTCCACTTTTATATTTTTAACTCACTCAATTTGAGTTCAATTAAGCTGAAATTTTGGATTTAAGATATCTTGCTGGTTGTCTTGATCATATTGATTTTAGTTTATTTTTATCAATTTTCTACATCAGGTAGATTTAGGCTCAAAGTAGATGCATAAGGGCCGTTTGGCATTTAGTTATTAGAATCTTATATTGTGCCTTTTACCTTATAGGTTGTGCTTATTAGATCCACATCAGTTGCATTAGGTTCCAGTTGGTTAGATTTAGCTTATATTAGCCTGTGGTAGCATATGGTAGCTTGTAGTAGCTTATCGCTTATTTAAAATTAGCTTTTCATTACAGATTCATGCCCCAATCATAGTTCATGTGCTCATAGATTGTTTCTGTCATTTTTCCTAGCTTCTAAGTATTATTTTAGACTTATCTGGAACTTTTCATATTTTTCTCTGCTCATTTGCTATTTTTCTGCATTTAATTTCATTTTCTAGCCTTTTTAAATAGCTTTTTATTCAAATAAATCATAAATCGTTCAAAAAAATGCAATTTCAATTTTATTAGTTTTATAAAAATCAAAAAGTCATAAAAATTATTTTTCCTGAATTTTCTTAGCTTAAATAGTATTTTCTAGCATTTTAATTAGTTTTGAATAGTATTAAATTCATAATACATTGAGAAAAAGTCAAACAAATGTGATTCTAGTTCTGAAAATTCTTTTTAGTTATTTAAGATTTTTGAAAAATAGTTTTGTAATTTTCTTGCATGTTTTCCTAATTTTTAGTACTTTAAGTCTATTTTAAATGCCTTAAATTAGTTTTTAATTCCAAATAAATAAATAAAAAATCCAAAAAAATTAGTTTTAAATTTCAAATAATTTTTAAATATCATTTTCAGCTTTAGAAAAATAGTAGTTCATTTTCATGGGTTAAAATTAGAGTAGTTGCATTTTATTCGCGTTTTATTAAATATGTTTTACGCGTTTTTATTTCAAATATTGCATAATTAGTTGTATTCCCTTATTTTCATCTTAGATTTAGTTGTTATAATTTCTTTCCTTTATAACGCCTTGCATCGTAGATTAGAAATCTCTCAATTCCCTTTTTACCCATTCTAAACCCGAATCACGCGACGTGAGTTATAAATTCCATTCATCCCTCGTTGGGAAAACGACCCGGAAAATACATACCTTTGTATTTCTTCGGAAAATATCTTGTGTACGAAAACGACAAATCAAGGAGTGATGATCAAGGCTCTCGAATAGCCGAGATATCATTATCACTAGTTTGTGGTTTTCTCTATAGAGATCAACGAAGAATACCATTCTTGATGATGAGTTCAATATAGATAACTACTTTAGTGATTTTTAAGAGAGCGTAATGATACTACTAAAGTTAATCATGATTAAACAAAAAATGACATTATTGATTCATCTAGAAAATATACGAAAGGAAAAAAATTTATTTGTAAGTAATTTATTAAAGATCATAACTTTGCTAAATATTATTTTTGAGGAAAGAAGTATTAGAGAGAAATTCTTCATGATCTTCTTAGGATGCCCAAATCCTGGTATGGAGAATTCTCAACAAGGAAAATATTAGAGAGATTTATCATTATCCAACATTACAAAATATGATGATTTTAAACCGTGACCTTTTGTTTTTAAGGAATTTCCTTCCTTGTAGTTTTCAATCATACATGCATCGTATCAAGTTTTTAAAAGTACAATATACTCTTAAGAAACTTGGTAACGAAGCTCTGATGCCAATTGTAGAAAACTAGAAGGGGGTTGAATAGTTTTACAAATTTAAACTTTGTTTTAACATATTTCGATCGACTTATGTCAATCTATTTAGATGTGTATGTTGGATATTGATAGATATATATGTAAAGATATAATGCAAAGGTAAAGAGTAAGAAACACATAACCATGACACGAGTGTTTATAGTTGTTCGGCTACTAGGACACCTTCCTTGCCCTACTCCACTCCCCGAGTCACCTACTCGAGAGTTCGTAATCACTACACGACACAAAACTCCTTATGGCGGAGAAGCCTTCACAACGCCGCCTACTCTTTTTCCAGTACAAGGCTAGACACCGGGTTCTTCCACGAGGTAGAACCAAACCTATCACAACGTCGCCTACACTTTATCCAGTACAAGGCTAGATACCGAGTTCCATTACAAAGGAGGAACTACTACCCAACACTACACAACATCTATCCCAAAGGAGACCCACTCCTTAATACAACATCATCAAGGATATCAATATCCTTGGACACAACCTTATCTCTATTTGTACATCGATGTACCATATCGATAGGACACCCTTGGCATCTTTCACTAATGCCTTTGACATGATCTTTTGGAACCTTTCACTAATGCCTTCTACTTGACCCTTTTGGCATCCTTCACTAATTCCTTTGACACGGACATTCGACACCTTTCACTAATGCCTTCGTCTTGACCCTTTTGGCATCCTTTACTAATGCCTTTGACACAACACTTCTAGAGAGGGAGAAAGAACTATCAACATGAGAGCTTTAATAGTCTCGATGATGACGAAGCATGGCAACTCATGGACTTGAGCTTGCTCGACTTCAAGAGGTGGTGATCTCGCCTTTAAGAGGAACCTAGAGAATCACACAAAAACAAACACAAACTACATAGAAAGATCCTTTGGATCTGAGGTTAGAGAGTTTACAATACTAGGAGAAAGTACATGTAGAAGTGACAACCTACAATGAAGAAATGGCTCACTATTTATAGGCAAAAATATGCTACTGTTCCACGGATCCCTTGTTGGAGGGATCCGTCTAGTGTATCTTGAGGGATCCGTGAGACGCTCCTCATTAACCATGGGTTATGGGTCATGGGTCATGGGTTATGGGTCATGGGTCCTAGAATTTGGACCATGGGTATCCAAGTAGATACAATGTATCTAGAAGATGCAATGCATCTAGTCAATGGGTTATGGGTTAGCTCCATGGGTCATGGGTAATACCCATTATGACTTATGCATGATGTCATGCAATGGATCATGGGTTATGGATTATGCTCCATGGGTATGAGTCATGGACTTTGGGTTTTAACCAAATACATTCAATGTATTAGGTCAATGGGTTAAACACGTAAACTTCTACCCACTCTATTACCCATTATAATACATACTAAGTATGTATATATCTACCCAATATGTAAACATTAGTTTTTGTACATATGCATTATTAAATCATGAAAGCACTATTACTTGTTTAGTGTTTTATGTGAAAACGTAAGTGTGTTAGTAAACTATTGGCTCAAACTATTTATGTATTTTATTTGTTTCGTTAAAATGATTTTATGTTTGTTATCGACAAAACATTAGAAGATCGGAAATATAAATAAACGTTTTTATGGCTTATCTGTATTAACAAATTAGAAGCACCTTTATGAGTCTGAAATTTAAAACAACTTACATAAGTTTTTTTAATTACATCATAATAATAATGAGACACAAAAAGTAATACCTTGCAGTACTCAGTCCACACTTTGTCTTCTGCATCAACACAACAAGTCTCAGAATCCCATTTGAAGCTGAAATCACTCGTATCAGTGCCGAGTAACATGTCATGCATAATGCTAAAATTTAACTTTAACATCTTGAGCCTTGACTTGATATGAGGCTCCAATTTCAATCCTAAGTTTGGAAGACTTACCTCCAACAATTGTTGTACCGCCTTAGAATATTCGGGTTTGAAATCATTATCAGCACCTGAATACTTACCGGATACATGCAACTCCATCAATGCATCAATCAACTTTTCATCTTCATTTGATGTCCATCCTCTTTTGTTTTTACTAGGACCTTTAGGAACACTTGATGCAGCCATGCCTAAGTTAACATCAAACCAAAAGTATATTGAATAAAGCCTAAGTGTTGTCTTCTGAGGATACTTTCTCGATTGGGATGTTTCCTTTTCGAACATTGTCGTGAAGGAAATGATGACGGATTTCAATGTGTTTGGTTCGAGCATGTTGAACCGGATTTTGACTGAGATTTATAGCTCATTTGTTGTCGCAAAGGAGAGAGATGTCATTAAGTTGAAGCCCGTAGTTGATGAGAGCTTACTTCATCCAAATAGCTTATTGACATGCTTTTCCTGCTGATATGTATTCGGCTTCGATTGAGATGGCTAGAGCCGTTTATTTCTTTGAAAACCATGAGGTAAGACAATGCCCAACAAAAGTACAAATACCACTTGTACTTTTTCTATCGACATAGTCACCGAAATGATCCGAGTTGGTATACACTATGATTTCAACACCCGTTCCATTGGGATACCATAACCCTAAGTGTGCAGTACCTTTAATGTATCTAAATATTCTTTTTACGGCTTCAAGATGTGATGTTTTATGATCTTCTTGAAAGCGAGCACATAGAAAAACACTAAACATAATGTTGGGTCTACTAGCCGTGAGATAGAGTAGACTACCAATCATTCCTCTATATTTAGTACTATCTACGGATTCACCTTCTTCATCCTTGGTGAGTTTAGTTTTTGAGGACATACGTGTTTTATTAGGTTTAGAATCTTCAAGCATATCTTTTATATATTTAGATTGGTTGAAGAAAATTCCATCTTATAATTGTTTGATTTGAAGTCCTAAGAAAAAGTTTAGTTATACCCACATACTCATTTCAAACTCTTCATGCATGATTTTTAAGAAATCATTACATAGTTCTTGACAAGTTGATCCGAATATGATGTCATCCACGTATATTTGAACAATGATAATATGAGAATTATTTTTCTTAGTGAAGAGAGTGTTATCTATTAAGCCCATAGTATACTTATGTTCAACTAAGAATGTTTTAAGTCGATCATACCATTCTTTTGGTGCTTGCTTAAGTTAGTATAAAGCCTTTTTAAGTTTATAAACATGATTTGGTTTTTCAAAGTCGGCAAATTCGGGAGGTTGTGCAACATACGCTTCCTCATTTATGAAACCATTTAGAAATGCACTTTTGACATCTTTTTGAAAAAGTTTAAAATCATGTGCACATGCATATGAAAGTAATATTCTAATTGACTCGAGCCTAGCAACCGGAGCAAAATTTTCATCGTAGTCAACGCCTTCTTATTGATTATAACCTTGTCCTAGTTGCCTAGCTTTGTTTCTAAACACGACACCATTTTCATTCATTTAATTTCGAAAGACCCATTTTGTTCCAATTATAGTTTGGCTTTTTTGGTGAGGCACTAATGTCCAAATATCATTTTTAACAAATTGATTTAATTCTTCTTGCATAGCTATGACCCAAGATTCATCTTTTATAGCCTCATTTATATTTTTGGGTTCAATGGTCGATATAAAACAAAAGAAGTTACTTTGATTTCGGACTTGTGATCTTAAGGTTCTTTCATTAATTTTTTCTGTGACACTATCTAATGGATGACTTTTAGATTCTTTGATATTGACAATATCTTTATTTAATAGTTCATCTTCCTTGATTTTATCTAGATTTCCTTGGTTTTCAACAAGTTGGCTTTCAACTAAGTCATCATCTACCAAAGGTAATGTCTTAGATGGAGGTGGACTTTCGTCAAATGTTACATTTAACAATTCCTCGACTCTTAAGGTTTCTTTGTTTAAAACAATGTAAGATTTGCTATTTTGAGAATATCCAAGGAATACACCTTCATATCCAAAGAATACTTCATTATCAAATTCACGGCCATGATCTATTCTTATTGACGTAATACGACTATCTAGTAGGTTTTGAATTTTCTTACTAAGAATTTCAAATTGATCAAAAGCTTCATTTTTAGTTTTTAAAATTTTTGTCAAAGTATATCTAGAATAATCATCTACTATGACCAAAGTATAGAAGTTTTCTCCATAACTTTGTATAGCGGATAAACCGAATAAATTCATATGTAAAAGTTTCAGACACCTAGATGAAGACACCATATTTTTAGGCTTATGGATACTATAAACATGTTTTCCAATTTTGCAATCATCACAAAAGTGTTGATCATATTTCAACTTGGGTAAATTCCTAACGAGATATATTGTTAGGATTTAGAAAATCCAGGTATTAAAGTGTCGGTCACCTCAAGTATTTGTAATCGTTAGAAAGCTCGTAGTCATAGTTATTTAATGTCATGTAGTATTTAGTTAAGTAATACCGTGGAGGACGGACGGGTCTTTACCCACTGTATGCCTGATCCGCAGCCCGTTAGGTGGCGTTTTGTGCAAAGACTATAAATACTCTCTACCTCCCAAGGTAGAGTGTTGGAGCTCATAATAAGATTTTTCTTTCTCTCACTAAAGTTCCCAAACCTCTAACTTTCTCTCTCTAGAAAATCATCTATACGCCTACTTGTGTTTGTGTTATGATGTGTATGTGAAATCCAATATGTATCAATTGGTATCAAGAGCCATGGTTAGATCATCTCTTACATATCCTTGGATTTCTAGTGGTTTTAGGTGGTTTTGAGTTTGAAAAAGTTTAGTGGTTTTTGCATCATTTGGTTCATTTCTAGTGTTAAAGTTTGAATTTTGATTGTACTTTTGTGTTTAAGATCATCATAAGTGTTTAGGTTTTGATTTGGAAGGCTTGAATCATCGTGGTTGAGTTGTTTTTGGATTGAAAAGTGGTGTTTTTGAGTTATTCTAGCTAGCGACTTGAGCCATGGATTTTTTAATCTTGGTAGCGATTTATAGTGGAAGTGGTAGCGACTTGGTGCTTAGCGACTTGTCTATTGAGACAAGCCGACAAACAGTACACTTAGTGGATTCTCCACTACGGGTAGCGACTTGGTGAAGGTAGCGACTTGCTTTCAATTTTGTTAGCGACTTGTACTTAAGTTTCTTAGAGATTTAGTGTTAGCGACTTGGACATTAGCGAGTTGCTATTTAGCGACTTGACTACTTAGCGACTTGGTGCTTAGCGACTTGCTGTCAAAATTCGTAGCAATTTGGTGTCTTAGCGACTTGACATTATAGCGACTTGATTTCATAATACTTAGCAACTTGGTGCTTAGCAACTTGGCTCAAGGTTTCTTAGCGACTTGGTTGAATTATTGTTTGTAATACGGTTTTCTCTTGATTTAGTAAAATCCCGTGAAAGAATCTATTTCCCGGTTTAATCATAGAGTTTTAAAATCCCGTGTAATCTGTTAACATGTCTACCAACGTACCTACAATCATCTCCACTGTTGCTGAGGATGTTCAAGCAGCTGGTTCAGATACTCGTCCACCTATGCTTGACAGAACTGACTACGACTCTTGGGCTCAAAGAATCAGATTGTACTGTCTTGGAAAGGAAAATGGGGTCAACATTCTCAAGTCTATTGATGAAGGACCTTATCAGATTGAGACTACAAGAGACTTAATTGATACAACTGCAGATGGAACAATGATCTATGGAATAGATAGACCAAAGACGTATGATGAGCTCAATGATAAGGAGAAAAAGAGGTTCAATGCTGATATCAGGGCCTCAAACATCATACTACAGGGTCTTCCAAAAGACATCTACAAGCTGATCAATCACAACACTGAAGCCAAGGCAGTTTGGGATAATGTCAAGATGCTTCTCTCAGGTTCTGAATTAACCAAGGAAGACAGAGAATCACAATTGTATGATGAGTTTGAGCTCTTCAAGATAAAGCCTAATGAGAGTATCTATGAGTACTACGTGAGATTCCACAAGCTTGTGAATGACATGAGGAACATCAGGATGACTATGCCAAACATACAGCTGAACTCAAAGTTTGTGAACAACATGAATCCCGAATGGCACAAGTTTGTCACCTCTGTGAAGCTGACCAAAGGATTGAAGGACACAAACTATGAGCAACTATATGCCTTCCTTCTTCGGAATGAGAGACATGCTATGTTTGAAAAAAGGATTCTTGAGCAGTTCAAATCTAAGCAGGGAGAAACCAAGCTCATCAAATGACTCAGCTGCCTTCTACACCAATATTGGTATTACTACCAAAGCATCTCAAGTCATACCCACGGGTAATGGTAATCACAAACTCATTCATGATCCGAGGTTCAAGCAAGCTGATGCTGATGCAGTCATGGGATACTTCATTAATCAACTTGCTCTTATGGTTAAACAAAACTCGACTCACTCCCACATACCAACAGTTTCACACTAACAATGAGATCGAACCGCATCCAATCTTCACAATCATTCGGTTGTCAAAGATGGAAAGATTATGGGACAACCACTTCAAGAAAGGCAGTATGATCAGGGAAGAGGAGGAGTTGGTAGTGGATATGGGGTAAATCGAATAGGGAAGGACTGGAATTAAGGTCAAGCAAAGCCAAGCAAATGCTACAATCCGGTGGTGAGGGACATATTGCAAGAAACTGTACATCTCCAAAACGCCCTCGAATGCGAATACTTCAGAGACAAGATGTGCTTGTGCAAGCTCGTGACAACGGAGAAACTTTGGATGAAGAGGAACTGTTGTTTCTTGCTGAAGGGAATGCTAAGACATATGATGCTGATGTAGATGAGCAACCAGTGGTATGGGTCGAACAATCCAAATGCAATTCAAGTAGCTGATTGTGATGCTTATGATTCGGATGTGGATGATGAACCAACTGCCCAGTCAATCTTCATGGCAAAGATCTCTCCTATGGTCTCTCCTAAGGTTCCTTCACTGCAACAAGCTAGTCCATCCAAAGAATCAATCATCTCAGATGTATTAAAACTGTACGACAAGGTTGATGAGCAAAAGATACATAATGAAGTACAATCTCTTGAAACCTATGATTCAGATGTTGAAAATATAGGAAATAGTAATATTGTCCCATATGATCAACATGTGGCTCAAAGTGAAAGTGAGATTGTACCAAGTGATGTATCTTCTGCAGTCAATAATGATTGTGTTTTTTATGAATACACTGCATGTGCCCTTGATGATTCTGTTACCTCTGAACTCAATGCCTAAAAGGAACAAGTTGCTATCTATGAACAACGTGCTAAGTTTGAGTTAACCACCCGTGAGCAGGAAATGGATGACCAAATGCGTACAACTATTAGAAAAAGTAGGTTTAGAGAAGAAGTATTAAAACAAGAGTTAAATTCTTACAAGAAAAGCTTTCTAAAACTGCTAAGCAAAAACAAGAACTTCAGGAAAATGTTAAACTGCTTAAGCAAGAATTCAATACTAAGGAATCAACACTTTTGAATGATTTTTCCAATCTGAAAACCTTGAAAAACAAGCTTGAAAATAAGTTGTACGTACAAGGAAATACCATTCAGACTGCTCACTTAATCACTAAGCACAGAGTTTTGAGTGATAAGCATAGTACTCCCCTTGTTGAGGAACCAAATCCAGAGGTCATTAAAAGGCTAGAACTGCTCATAAGGTAATTTATGATGGCAATGAAATCCTTAAGCCTAGGCAGAAACCTAGTTGCGTTGAGTGCACTGAGGAAGATAAGAAATCGATGAAGTCACTAGGAGAAAATGGATAAGAAACTCAATAATCCTATATGTAAAGAGAAAAACATAATTATCATACCCCATGATTACAAAAAGGAAAATTGGATTTCCTTGAACAAGTTTAAGCCTCAAATGTTGTTAACACCAACAAATGTTCGAAAAAGGATTTAGACAAGCAAAAAGCAGAGAATCTTGTTGTAACAAACCCCCCCTTAGGAAAATGCCTTCAAAGAACTGTGTATCCTCCTAATAAACCAATGCATTTAGTCCCTAGAACTATTGCCACTAAAAGCAAGACCTTAATCAGTCCATATGTTATCTTTCAATTATTTGTTGATTTTGAGAAAACTTGTAAGAAAAGGATCACACCCACTGGTATAACCAAGGGAAAGGGGTTTTATGCAAACTAAAGAATGCTATTTAACTGAGGTCATGCCTTTCTTTAAACAACTAAAAGATCAATTTGAGAGTCTTAAAAAGGGGATGGATTTAGATATTAATGAAATGGAAAAGGAATTTGATGCAATGATAGTTGAGATTAGTGACTATGAGCGAGAGTTAAAATATAATGAGATTGAGAGGAAGAACTTGCATACATTGAATGAGAATCTTATTTCTGAATGTATCACTCAAGATGTGTTTTACAATGCTACAAATTGTTCCATTAATGCTTCTCAATTTCATGAATTATCTGTTGCTCTGAAAGTCTCCCATGATCGTGTCATTGAGCTTGAAAAGACTAATTCTAAACTAAATGAAAAAATTGATATGGATGATCACGATAATTTGGTAAAACATCTTTCTAAACTAGAAGTTGAACATTTTAATTTACAACTAAAATATCAACATCTGAAAGAAAATGTCAAAACCTCAAATATCAAGACATCTTCAGATGCTCCAGAGTTTGATGCAGTCTTTTAGATAAACAAACGTGATGAACAGATTCAAGCTCATTGTAACACGATCAGAAAGTTAAAAGCCCAAATTTCTCAATTAAAGGGTGAAAAGAACAATGTGATTGGCTCCCAAATGCCTCCTCCTTTAGATTCTCAGCATTCTCAAACTTTTCATCTTCAAAACTTAGTAAATGCTTTACAAAAAGAAAACGAGAGTTTTCTAGAAGAAAATGAAAAAGTTAAACGACACTTTAAAGAGTTATATGATTCAATGAAAGTCACTCGTGACAAAAACAACGAAAAATAACTTCTTTACAAAAAGAAATTGAGAATCTGAGGAGTCAAGAAAAAGGGAAACTGCCACTTGTTTTTAATGAGAATGTTGCTTCAAAATCATCCTCTGACAGCAAATATACTGTGACTGTTAAATACATTCCCCTCATCTTAGGAATAATGAACTTGTGTTTCATAACTATTGTGCTCACCTTAAGGATAGTCTAGAATGTCTCCGTGAGATAGTGGAATAGGATTTCATAAATAAGCCTCTTGATAGAGAAATTAGGTTTGCTTGCATTCAGGCCAAACGATCTCAGGAGCTGCTAGAATGTCTAATTGCAACATGTCCTAAATCCTTAGGGTCAAAAGGTAAAGCTGTGATGCCTTGTTCTATGCCCAGTGCCAAGCATACAAATCATTCTATGCCTAGTTTTAAGAAAGTGAACACTAATGTGCCTTCAAGTAGTTCAGATCCCTGCACATCTAGTTCAGGAATTCAAAAAGTAGATCAACCAACTAATGTTCCCATAATTCCCTCTACAGGAGTAATCAGTGACATTAAAGCAAGCGGTCAAAGCCTCCAGGCAATACCAAGCAAGATAGGACCTCGCAAGCTAAGAATGTGCATTGGAAGAGAGTAGAAGATCATCCTAGGAATATTAAGTTTGAGTTGAATAAAACGAATCGTGTTGATTCTAGTATTAGCTATAAGCGCATCGTAATTAATTCAAATTCTGCTATTATTCGCAAAACCATGTAATGATGACCGCTTGATTTCATTACTAATCATGAATATGGTGTGAATGTTTTGTCTAATGCTGTCAAATGCCCTGATAAAATTGTTAATGCTAAAAGTCAAGCTAAGAAGGCTAAAAGGCAAAGGCGAAAGAAAGTTAGAAAACAGTGGAAACCCACAGGAAGGAAATTTAGTAAAATAGGTTATCAATGGATACCTAATGGCCGTAAGATTAATGAGCTTTGCCTTAAAGTTGCTAAATCAATGCCCACTAGAAAATGGATGCCTACTGGTAGAACTATACCCTTAACAAATGAACATACTTTGAATAGGTCAAATATGGACACTAGCATTGCATCTATTTCTAATGATTCCATTGTTTCTACTTCTGATGTGGGTGTTCCAATCACTGTTACTAACCAAGTGGAACCCATTCTTGCATGGGGATCCCAATTATCCAGTTATCCATTCTTGTCTATGTTCAATTGCAGATTGTTCAAATCGCTTCGTGGTACCTGGACTCAGCCGCTTCCAAGCATATGACCGAGACCGATCCGGCTCATGAACTTCGTGAGTAAATTCATCGGAAATGTTAGATTCGGGAATGATCATTTTGGTGCTATTATGGGTTATGGAGATTATGTTGTCGGTGATAGTGTTATCTCCGGGGTATATTACGTAGAAGGTCTTGGTCATAACTTATTTTCTCGTGGTCAATTCTGGATTCTGATCTAGAAGTAGCCTTCTGAAAACATACTTGTTTTGTTAGAGAACTTGATGGTAAGGAACTTTTAAGAGGAACACGTGGTTCAAATCTATACACCATCTCTATCGAAGATATGATGAAGTCTTCTCCAATTTGCTTGTTGTCAAAGGCTTCAAAACCAAAGTCATGGTTATGGCATCGTCGTCTCAATCACTTGAACTTCGACACCATCAATGATCTCTCCAGAAAGGACTTAGTTGTAGGTTTACCTAGACTAAAGTATGAAAAGGATCATCTTTGTTCAACATGCCAATTAGGAAAAAGCAAGAAGTATGCCCACAAACCCAAACCTTCAAACTCCATTACAGAAGTTCTTCATACAATTCACATGGACTTATGTGGACCCATGAGAGTGCGAATATCTTTGGGAAAAAATACGGTTAGTTGTTTTGATGATTACTCTCGATTCACCGGGTTAAGTTCCTAAGGACAAAGGATGAAACTCCGATATCATCATCAAAGTTATCAAACAACTGCAGTTCGACTTAACAAAACTGTCAGAATCATCCGAACAGACAATGGAACTGAGTTTGTTAATAAACAACTTAGTGAGTTTTATGAAAGTGTTGGAATCAGTCATCAAAGAAGTGTTCCACGAACTCCTTAACAGAACGGTGTAGTTGAAAGACGAAATCGAACTCTTGTGGAAGCCGGAAGAACAATGCTGATTTACTCAAACGTTCCAATGTTTCTTTGGGATGAAGCCATTGCCACTGCATGCTACACTCAAAATCGATCCCTAATTCACACTGCTCATGGAAAAACTCCATATGAACTTGTCCACAATAATGAGGGTCAAGACTTAGGCAAACTTAAGGCTAAAGCGGACATTGGAGTATTTGTAGGATATGCACCAAACAAAAAGGGATACCGAATCTACAACAAAAGAACCCGAAATATCATGGAAACAATTCACGTTACGTTCGATGAGTTGACCGGTCCTATGGCTCCCTGGACAATCCAGCCTGACCCGCATTTCAAAACAACCGATTAATTCATCCCTTGTTCCTAACTCATCTCCAAAGAACTCCATATTTACCTCCATCTAAAGATGATTTGAAGAAATTGTTTGATCCAATGTTTGATGAACATTATGAGCCAAATGCCAATGATCTGTCAATTCCAACAGCAGAGGTCGCTTCTAGCCCTGTCAATGAAGTTAACCCTTCAGCCATGTCATTAAGTCAAGAAGCCGCTCGATCACTCTGTCCTCATCAACAAACCTTCAATCATCAAGTGTACATCATGGAATTTTTTCGGCGGGATGAAGTTAATCCATTTGCTACTCCCGAAGATGCTCCATTTGAAAACATATTTGCTCCTGAATCATCATCGTAACCATCTTCATTAAGGGAAATCGATTCTCGCTACTTCGGTTCCTCAACAACAACATGAACACCTTAGGAAATGGACACATGATCATCCATTGGACAACATCATTGGAAACCTCTCTCGCCCAAGATCCACTCGAAACAACTTGCAACCGATGCCTTATGGTGCCTCTTCAACTCAGTACACTCTAAGATCGAACCAAAAGATGTTAAAACCGCCATGAATGAAGACAGCTGGTTCAATGCCATGCAAGAAGAAATTCATGAGTTTGATCGACTAGATGTATGGGAATTAGTACCGGCTCCTGACTGTGCCATGATCATTGCTCTAAAGTGGATCTTCAAAGTAAAACTTGATAAGCACGGTGATGTTTTAAAGAACAAGGCTCGATTGGTTGCAAAAGGATACCATCAAGAAGAGGGTATTGACTTTGAAGAATCATTTTCTCATGTTGCTCGTATCGAGGAAATCAGAATCTTCTTGGCCAATGCTGCTAGCAAAAATATGGTTGTATATCAGATGGATGTGAAAACCGCCTTTCTAAATGGAGATTTGAAAGAGGTGGTTTACGCCCACCAGAGGGTTTTGTGAATCCAGAGCATCCTACTCATGTCTATCGCTTGAAAAGGCCCTTTACAGTTTGAAGCAAGCTCCTAGAGCATGGTATGATACACTGTCAAAGTTTCTTCTATCTTTGGATTCAAAGAAAGGAGCAGTTGATCCGACATTGTTCACCGTGAAGTCGTGCAAACATTAATTCATGTTCAAATATATGTTGATGATATTATCTTTGCCTCGACTGACCCTAATGAGTGTGACCGCTTTTCAAATGAAATGGGTTCTAAATTTCAAACGTCAATGATGGGACAAATGTCATTTTTCTTGGGATTACAAATTTCACAAAGTCCCGGAGGCATTTTTATTAATCAATCTAAATATGCAAATGAGATTTTAAAGAAATTTGGATTTGATTCTTGTGACCCTGTTGATACTCCCATGATAGAGCGTACTAAACTGGATGAGGACCACTCAAGGATCATGGTAGGCCAAAAAAAATATCGCAGTATGATTGGATCCCTGATGTACCTCACAGCTAGTAGACCAGACATTTTGTTCGCTGTTTGTATGTGTGCTAGATATCAGGCTAAGCCTACCAAAAAGCACCTTGAAGCTGTTAAACGGGTCTTTCGGTATCTCCAAGGAACCATCAATATGGGACTTTGGTACCCGGAGGACACCGGTATGTCACCGATGCCTATGCAGATGCCGATCATGCAGATGTCAAGATACTCGCCGGCACGCCCGAGGTGCTCGTTTTGGGTGATAAGCTAGTGAGCTGGTCTTCAAAGAAGCAAATGAGTACTTCTATTTCCTCTACAGAGACTGAATACATAGCCATGTGATCTTGTTGTGCTCAAATCCTATGGATGAGATCCCAATTATCTGACTATGGCTTTGAATTCAACAAAATCCTCTGCATCGCGTGATAATAAAAGTGCTATTGCTCTCTCATGCAACAACGCACAACACTCAAGAGCAAAGCATATCGACATTCGACATCATTTCATCAGGGAGCAAGTGGAAAACGTTGTGGTGGAACTCTATTTTGTGAAGTCGTAATACCGCTTAGCGTACATCTTCACCAAAGCTCTTCCTAGAGAACGCTTTGAGTTTATCCTTCCACGACTTGGTCTTAAGAGCCTACAACCGAAACACTCAAACGCCTTCAAGAGGAAGAAGAGGAGTAAAAGGTTTTCCTTCATCTACAATAAAAAACCAAAATACAAAATTATAAAACAACAAAAGCAAAGAGAAAAATATAAAACTTTCAAAAATCCGAAAAATATTGTCCTTTTGTCATGTTTTCCTCGATTCGATAATATCTACGGTCTTTGTGTTGTCATTCAAAGAATGACACGAGACTTTAGATGTTAGTCAATGTTCAAAAAAATATATATATATATATATATATATATATATATATATATATATATAAATATATATATATATTTAGAGAAAGAAATTTTTAGCAAAACCGTGGTTTATTGTCATTTCGGGCAGAAACCCGTTTTTCAAAGAAAGAACAGAGCCATGCCTTATCTATTTTTTTAATCTCATGCTCTGATTCTATAAACAATTACTTACTATCTTATAAAAACTAATTGCTTTGAAAAATAACTCGACTCTATTTTTGAAAACATCCGACTTAACGTTTGTCAAAATATCTATCTCTCAATCACCAACTTATGTCATTGATTGAGGGGGAGAATAATTTCAATTAAATCAAAAGGTTATTTGTCATACAATTGTTTTCAAAAGATAATCATGCATGTTTAATCAATGGAGTTTAAAGTCTCAAAAACCGATCCTTATCAGCTAAAACGTTTTCATAATCAAGTCACAATTCTCCTTAAAAGCTTTCAAAATCAATTTAAATCCATAGAGATCATAAATCTCATGTTTTGATAATTGTGATCGGGGGAGAATTTGTGATTTAAATTGGATTTAAACTGATAATTCGGTAAATGGTTTTATAAGGATGTACAAGCTCTCCTTCCCACATGTGCCAAACGATTTCAAATTTTCCATGCACATGTTGAAGGGGAGCATCTCTCTTAAACCACAAAGATTTGAAACGTGATCAATTTAATTCAATGTGCAGACTTTTCCTAATATGTGCACAAACTTTTCAAATATCTATGCACATATTGAGGGGGAACAACTATTTTGAAAACCACATTTCTATATAACTACTCTTAGATGTAAGCCAACCCCTCAAAGATGAAAATTATTTATATTACAAAAATGATGCTTGATGCAAATGTTGAGGGGGAGCTCTATTTCAAAAAATATCAGAAACAATTCAGATACAAAATACTTTGATAATATATCACAAGTATTTGGACTGATTTTCAAATGGTTTTCAATTGGTTCCAATGGCAGATGAACAATACCAAATAGACCGACCAAATTTACTTTATGCATGGTGATATAAGGATGATAAGGTTAGGTATTAGTTCCCACGATCCGCCAGAACCGGAGGGATCTACCCAGGGGACAATCCACTAGATAGTGTAGAGTCCTTAGGTATGACGAAAAAAGGAGAAAAGTGAGATATGGGAAGAGTGCGGACTGAGATAGAGCTAGAACTGGAATAAACCCAACAAGGTTCTAGTTATGAAGTCTCGTAAGCAATCAAGGGGTTGAAGAATGAAAAAGAAATGAATATGAAAATGGTGAAAAGAAATAGCCCTCCAATAATTCAACCTTAGGGCGTAAACCGGTTCAATTCATATGTTACTGGTAGTTACCAAGGTAACATCGGTATTGAAGACAAGACGTCATGGACCCAGTGACGCACTGCACTTCAACTTCCCAAGCTACTCAAGTTCCTCTTAAAAGGGCTTGTTTCATTCTCACGGGGAACCGACATAATATATCGACTTTCTCTTAGAGATCATTGATATTGAAGAAGGAGACCCTCTCCCTAGTCTCCGGCATAGGAACCAAATATGCACAATTGATTCTAGAGCCACGAGATCATCAATAAATCTCACTAGGACACTTTCAATGAAGACTCTCTATTTCACACAATGTGGAAAGAGAGATTATATCTCATGAGTCCTACGCATTATCCTTGTGGTATTTCCAGAACATCTGAGTGATATGCATACATACTCACAATGAAGATGGAAAGCCTTTTGGAGCCAACATCAAACAAGCTCCTGGTAGGTGGCATGTGAGATCTATCCAATAGATCAACCATGTGACAATTGAACAAAAACAATGGGGCGATTCAATCTTTTGATTCAATCCTGGTTCAGGTTATGGATTGACGGATTCCTTTGAAAAACCGGTCGTTGTGCTTAAAAACTCTTTTCTTTAGCACATCGACTGAATACAAATATTTCAAAATAAAAGGTGTTTATGATTGATAATTGATTTTCATTAAAACCTTCGTTGTATTGCAAAAACAATTTCTATTGAACGATACACGATTGTTTTTCAAATCTCTTTTCATCAATCAATGAATCTCAATTACCGGTTCACTCACTCCTGTTGTCTCTTTGAGACATTCCGTTTGAGAACAACTAGAGCACCGAAACCCTGCTAAGGAAATTCTTCGAATTTTACCTGATCACAGTGCGATTTGTACTGATCAACCGGGAACTGTGGGCCGTGTACCTCAATTCAACGAAAGTGATCAAAGACACTTTCGTACGCTTTATTGCTAACTGCTTTATGCAGGTACACCCCGACGTTGCGTGATCGTAATGAAGCGGTCAATCCAGAGCCGCATGCTCACACAACCATTCATATCTAAAGAAATCATGATTAGTGCATCAATGACTCTGATGTTTTCACTCCATGCTTCTGCTACGCTGCTGCCAATATCATGAATCAACGAAAGCTTCCACTACTCTGATGAGAATATATCATGATCAAGAATGTGAGCATGTCGGTCCAAAAGTCACAACATCATATAATACCAACACCACAAAGGATGAGTCAAAGATTTATGTTTGCCTCAAAGTTGGCTCAAAACTCAGATCACGTGGATCAGCTAAAGACCTCCACTCAGATTATCCAAACATGCAAAAATGAAGAATCAAAGACTACGAGCTACAGAACAAAGAACATGAACAAGAATCCAAGAACAATCTCAATGTAATATCTGTTTGTATTCTATGTAATTTGAGGTGACCTCCCTTAGGGGAGATTGTTAGGATTTAGAAAATCCCGGTATTAAAGTGTCGGTCACCTCAAGTATTTGTAATCGTTAGAAAGCTCGAGTCGTAGTTATTTAATATCATGTAGTATTTAGTTAAGTAATACCATGGAGGACGGACGGGTCTTTACCCAACTCTGTATGCCCTGATCCACGTACCCGGGTGGCGTTTGTGAAAAACTATAAATACTCTCTACCTCCCAAGGTAGAGCGTTGGAGCTCATAATATGATTTTTCTTTCTCTCACTAAAGTTCCCAAACCTCTAACTTTCTCTCTCTAGAAAATCATCTATACGCCTACTTGTGTTTGTGTTATGATGTGTATGTGAAATCCAATATGTATCATATATTGATGATAGAGATTGGATAAGTCTCATATTAGCGTTCCCTAAACGTTTATGCCAAAGATTCGAAGAATCATCTAACGAAGTGAGGCAAATTTTGTCTCTTGATGTATTGTCAATTTTCATGATGTATATGCTGTTTTTCAAAATGCCTTTAGCTATGGTTATTCCGTCTTTTAGTATTTTACTTTCGTTTTCACTAAATAGGACATTATACTTTTTACGGCATAGTTGACTAATACTAAGTAGGTTGAATCCTAGATTATCAACATGTGCAACATCATCAATAGAGAGAGTCATGAGAGATAGTACATTTTTTGATGATTTTGCTTTCCAATTTGCTACCGAAAGTGATATTACCTCCGTCATATGCTTGGTAGGAAGAGAAGAGGCTCTTGTTTCTCGTCATATGTCTTGAACAACCGATATCTTTGATCCATTCGTCTGGTTCCAATCCGGATTTCAAGCATACCTAAGTTATATGAAAACTCAAGCATTTTGTCCCCAATATCTCATGGGTACATTTTGGTTAAACATTCCATTAATTTGATTCATGTATGGTAATGGTAGATATGGGTCCCAAGACATGTAGTTATGAGTTTGATGATGTCTAGGGAAGTTTTGATTCCAACCGTTATATTGGTAGTTGGGTTGTCCGTTGTAGTTACTCTTTGGAAAGGGGCATTTGGGAATATGTGTTTGAGGCCTTTGTTGAGTAGTTTTAGATCTAAACTAATTTTTAGCAAGTCCTATTCCTATAGTAACAGTTGGTTTTTGCTTGGATTCATTTGTAACAAATTTAGATTTCCTTGTGACTTTAAGAAACTCAGTACGAGCCGATTCGCAATCTTTCTGTCCTTCTAAGGAACCCACGGAACAAAAAGGTTCATCGGACGGAACCAAGGTTTTAGTTCCGTCTATTCCGTGGTTTCCTGAAGTAGTTGGGATAGTTTCTTGCTTTTTTTCGGATTGTTTCGTTATACTACTTAGATCTCCTAGTTTCATAAATCCTAGTCCAGTTTTATCATATGGTAATTTATGGATTTTTATTATTTCATCCGCACAACAAATATTTTTGTCGAACCTTTTAAATTTAGAATTATGTTTAATGAGCTCATCATGTGTGAGTTTAAATTTCTCAATTTCAAGCCCAAGTTTTTGACATGATATACATGCTTTGTCGATGGCTTTACTCTTTTCTAAACGTTTAACCTTTTCTTTTAATTCATAAACTTCATTTTCTAAAAATTCCTTTTTAGTTTTTAAAAGTTTGTTTTTGTTTATGATTTTCAAGCCAAGTTCACATAGTTTGTTATATTATATTTGCAATGTATCATCACCAATAAAGGTGTTAGGTCACTAGTTTTACAACACAAGCTTATAAGAAAGGAGATGAGGCGATTGAACAAGATCTAACACACACACAAACAATAATATGACCGGTTATGCGTAGGTATGAGTGAAAGAGAAAAACTTGAACAACCAACCTTCAAATGAAGGTTTACAAGGGTATTTATAGGAGGGAAGCTAGGGCAACACTCCTAGTTCCTTTCCTATCCTTATTGGGCTTGGGTCAAGCTTATGGGCCTTCTACATAAGCTTGACCTTAAACAAACATAAAGGCCATAATAAAGCTACCTATTACATATGAAATATAAATACTTGAAATACTGTTTAGGAGTGATTCCAACAATCTCCCCCTCAAGTATATATGAATGAAAACGGTGAAGGCGTTGATGTAATAGTAGCAAGGACGCCTCTTCGACATTCTTCTTTCTTGTAAGAAGAATTGCCTTGATTCGAACAATCTCCCCAGTGTAGAGAGATAGTTATCTTTGAACAGCTATGCTTTGACGTCATCTTTAACTTTGTTCTTTGATCATTGTTCTTTGTGGTGAGAGTGATAGTATGTTGTTGTCTGTGATCGGCCGCCTCAGTCAGTCCGCTTCGTTGCTCCAGTGTTCCACGCCATTCTTCAACATGCTCACACGATCTTTGACGTTGGAATTCAATACTGATGAAGTTCTTTAAGTCTTTAACTTTGTAGATTCTTTGGTTTGACGAAGAATCATTCGGACGGTTGTGTTGCTTTTGAATAGAACTTCCATTAGTGATGATGTTGGCGTGAGCATGAGAAGAATCAAGACGATCATCCCGCCCCGGAGCTTCCATAAGAAGAAAACATTTCAAACGGTTAGTAATAAGCGGTTTCCGCCACTTACAAGTTTGAACTTCGAGAGTGTTAACAAAATAGTGTGAAAACACAACTCTAATTCTTACAAAGGCCGTTCTCTCAACTGAGTCCCACAAGTGAGATAACGCGATGTACCAAGTACATCTACAGCTTCGATGAGTCGCTGAGGTACACCAAGCATCACCTCACAATCAGACCGCTTGAGACACACTCCGCGAATCCACGGGAGTTACCGAAGCGACCTCTGACAGTGGTCGTTTGATGTTGACCCTGGCAGGAGTTTCCATTCAATCACCGAGGATCACAAATGTGAACCTCTCATAAATGTTCTCGACATATTGCTAAGATCTGTGAAGGACTCGATATGAACCACCGATGATCTTATTAGTTGATCATCAAGTGATTAAATGTCAAGTGTTCCTAAGAGATCTTTTGATGAATCTCGTGGCTCTAGACTCAATAGTGCGTTTTGGTTTTCCTGAGCGGAGACTAGGGAGAGGGTCTCCTTCTTCAATACCAGCAATCTCTAGGAGAAAGCCGATAGTTTACGTAGGGTTCCCGGTGAGAATGAAACAAGCTTCTGTTGAGAGAAACTTGAGTGGATAAGAAGGTTTAGTGCATGCCACCGGGTCCATGACGACTTTTAATCTTCAATACCGGCCACTAAGTGACAACCAAGTAGCATATGAATTGAACCCTGGTGTCCGCCCTAAGTTGAATAATTTGGAGGGCTATTTCTTTTCACCCTTTTCTTTGCATTTCTTTTTATTCTTCAACTCCTTCTTTCTCCGATTCTCATTTTCTCCTTTTTTATAATCATTCCTAAGGACTTCTAACACTAACTAATGGTAGTGTCCTTGGGTAGATCCCTCCGCTCTGGCGGATCATAGGACGGTTATTCCTAACCTTAGTCACCTTATAACTCCATGACTAACCTATGTTTGCCATTAAAACCACTGTATGATAAAATATCTCTCAAAGGGTTTGTTAATGAAAAACATGTTTGAACCATTGTGAGAGATGATGTTTTGCATAAATACCTCCACATGTGCTTAATAGTTTTAATGGTTAAATGCACAGTGAGGAAAGAGCGCGACTTTTGAATTGATCCATCTGAAGATAGACAATCCCCGGCGAGACACGGTTACGTTGCATAGTTAAAGAGTTACATTGTCAGCTTTAGGTGACAACTAGCTCTAATAACTACCTTGAAGGTGTAGACAATCCTTGGAAGGTTGTCAAACCCGTCAGAGTTCATGTCTATCAAAAGTTTCTCGAATGGTACATTCTACTCGACAAGTCCTTAGACACGCATCACTAGCTTAACTAGCTTGAAATTATTACCCGTCCGACAAGTCTTTTCGAAGTTACTAACAGCTAAGTATCGCAATTCGTTGGTTAAGTCAGAGGTACACAGATTCATTTGCATTTTGTACAACATATTTCTTATCACACAATTTTCTCCCCTCAAAAATGGCATATTAAAGTGTTATTTTTGAAACGTTTGAGAATAAATATGACCATTTCGAGTGTTGCGGAAGAATGACCACTGTGAACAATTTGTGAACAAAGTTTCAAATACTTCCCCTCAACAAGTGATATAAACGGTTGAGGTTTTGAAAGTCTTAAGGGAAAGTACTTGTTCTTTGGAGCAAAACCTTGAAAAGTGAAAGGTTTGATAGGTTTTACTCAAAAGTAAGAAGCTTTCGCCCTTTTTATAAGGATTGTGGCACAAGCGCACTACGTGGTCCTTTCTTGACAATTACGGGTTGTACATCGCTATGTGTGCACAAGCCGTAGACATATTTAATCATACATCCAAAATTATGAAGGAAACAATTCAAGGGGTACCGGGAAGTGTAGTGATGTTCCCAAGAGTGCGCAGGACGCTTGAAAGCCGGTGATGTTTCTCCCGGTCGACCACCAACATAGCTCTCCAATCGCTCGAATCGATCCCCTCAACAACCGCTCATCAATCATGGTGATGATCCTTCTCACATCCCTCCTTTCCTGAGAATTCCAAGCTTACGAGATCCCACTTTCAGGCGATATCCTTCAACCTCGTATGCTAATCCGTCCCCTAACCAGCTTCAAAGTATGATCCCCGACTGAAGATCACTACACGCCATTAAGCGCTTTGAAGTTCACTGCGGTAAACAACTCCGAAAGGTTTGCCGATGAGCGTATATTGAGGTAGCTGATTGAGATCGGGAAGAGTAAGCATTGGAGGAGTGAGGTTGACACGCCGCCTCGATAAGATTCAACAGCCATCCGATATCTTCAACACGTTCTTTGATCACAATTCGTCTAATGAAGGTGAGAACTGACTTGATAAATTCACGCTTGAACTTCACCGAGAATTGTCTCATACGACCCGCATCTTTGGCAAGGTACATGTCTTCGATGTCGCTTGAGGGACAAGTTCTCAAAGTCACCTCGAGAATCCATAGTCCGGTTCATCTTGTCGTTTGACTATGATATTCTTTAAGAATGAATAGTCCCACTTAGACTTGAGATCAATGTGTTTGATGGCCACGATGTCCTTAGAACTATACACCGCATGTTGAGACTTCTGAACCAGTGCAGCCTGAGTAGATTCTTCGGCGTTAAGGCCAATGATGAATCCCATACAATGCATCTTGGTCGTATGCTTGCATGTTGTCAGAAAACAAGTGATTTGCACGTTCCTCGATAGCTATGCAGCTTTGAGTAAATAGTCAGCTGGGAATGGAAGATTCAGTGATGTAGCGTATTTTCGCGAACCATCGCTACCGTGTAAGAGAAAATCCGGTCTCGTTAAAGAAGTATCGTAAGGGAATCCGTGGTTCGTCTGTTTGGCCAATGGTCGGTAGGGGTTTGGTCCAATCGGTGTAGTATGGAGGGTTGTCCCTTTGTGTGAAGTCAATGTTTGCTTCCGGATTGAGCCAATCCATGTCGTTAGACATAGCTCGAGCGATGTTCTCAAGATGATATTCGACCTCACAGCGCTTTCAGAGTCAGTCTTTAAGAAGTTGGAATGCTTCATTCTTGATTCGCTTCAATTCAGATTTCGCCATTTTCTTCACATGGAACTTTTCTTGCAAAAGTTTTGCGTGCTCCAATGTAGAACCGCCTACCAATTCTTGACCTTCATCAGGGTAGGGAGTTTGATTGACAAGTGTGGAGAACCATTCAAACTCTTTCGTTTTATCGTCATCTAGCCATGAGACAACTCCAGTCTGAGTCGCTTCTTCTTCTTTTGGAAGGCCTTGATGATGATAATGGTTTCTGCACTTGTTTGGGTGAGGTGGGTTGTTGTCGGGGCTCAAGGACCTCTTCATCGCCACCACCCGTATACTCAAAGTAATCACCTGCTTTATGAGTCAGGGGTGGTAACTCGGAATCGTCCCCAGGTTTATCAGTAGAAGACCGAGGTGGAGGAGACTTTTGTTGAGAAGAAGTTCGTGGTGGAGGAGGTGGCATAGAGGTAGATTTACCATACCGCTTCTGACGCTTAGGTGCAGAATCCTTATCCTTATCATCGTCATCTCTTGGTCCTTTGGGTTGATCGGCTGACTCCTTGCATGATGATCTAAGTTGAAAATCAAGTAGATTTTCAAAAAATTTAGCTTCATCCGAAGTAAACGCTCCAGATCGCTTTGACATTTGTATCACAAGTTTAGCGATTAACTCAGATTCAGAGAGATCAACTTCTTTGGCCATTGTATTTTTGACCAATGCTACGATGTTAGGGGTGAGTTGTCCGAAAATATTTCTCTAGTCACACCGGGACAGTGTCGAGAAGAAACTTGTGAGTATGATCTCTTGCTGTCTTCTCCAGTTCCTTTAGGATTTTAGGAACGATATCCCCAAGGTACTTGTTAGTGTAACCTTCGATCATTTCGCTCAGTTCCTCTTTACGATGACTCTTCATGAACTTCTGAACAAATTCCCTTTCTTTCTCCATCTTGTCATGCTCGCCATACATATGCTGTATGTGATCAGCAAAGAAATTTAGCTTTTTGTAGAGCACGCTTTTCTTCGACTTGTTTGACAGCTTTGTGAATTCGATTATGAGCTTGAGAAATCCAAGATCGAGGTGGTTTCTTCACAGATTTGGATGATGATTTTGTTGATCTTTTTGATGGTGGTGGTGATGAGTGAGATGAAGAATCTGATGAGGAGGGAACATGAGGAGATTCGGGTCCTTTGGAGGTGCAACAGTATCCTCCTTGGAACGAGTTGGACTGCTGAGAAGAAAGTCATCATAATCTTCTTCGCCATCATGTCCAGCTTAGCCTTTTCTTCCGTCTGTTCCTTAGCTTCTTCATCAATTCTCTTTCTCCTTATTCTTTTCTCGTTCCTCAATGTTAAGATCAGTAGACTCCTTCACAAGCGCTTGTTGTTGCACAAGAGTGGTGGCACCAGATCCCTTATCGGGTTGATTAACCGCATCAGATCCGGTGAAGAGTGGACAGTACCACTTGATCCTCCGGGGCCACCCATTTGATCTTTTGCAAATTCTTCAACTTTTTGAATTTGTCTAACTAATTTAAACTTCTTCCCATGATTGATCCAGCTTGCTCTTCTTCTTCATCAGAGCTTTCATCATGAGACTCAAGTACATGAGTCTTTCCTTTTCCATGATCGGCTATTGGACTTGTAGATTTAGCTGCTGGAGGAGGGGATACGGTTGCAGCATTCGAGAAGGTAATCTCTTCATCCGTGTCAAGATCCTTGAGCTTTCCACAAGCTTTCTTTGCGGTTCGGGTTTGGGAATTGGGATGGGAGCAGCTTCCTTAGATGGAACAAGCCTCTTTGAAGGAGGGTTCCTCTTGGGGAACTTCCTTTGACTCACAGTACTTGCCGTACTTCCCGCACTTCCTCTTTTGGTTCTCCTTACAGTGTTCCAAGATTTTTCGTCGAGATGACCAACTTTGCCTTGTCTAACTGCTTCCAGATACCTTTTGTACGCTTCGAGCTTTCGACATCTTCGCTAGAAGGAAATCTGTAGCACAGACCTTGTTTCTTTGTTGACGTTTCCTTGATTCTAACAGATAGAATGGGTTCCGTCAACATGTCGTGATTGTTGGGGTCATTGAGCCTCTTGGGAATGTCGGGATGAAGTCCAAGTGCTCTCTGGATCAACAATTTTGTATATCCGATGTAGGGAATCTTTGAGCCAAGTTTGTTGAGAAATGACATCATGTCATCCCAAATCGGAGCTTCGATAGCGATGTGTTTCTTGTTGACCAATGCCCAGAATATTTGCAGTTCTATGAGCTTAGGGTGCTCATAGCCGCCACCACCAGAAATAGACTTGGTGATGATCATGTAGAGTGTTCTCCGTGGTTGAGGAATACTCTGAAGCTCTACGTGAGAGTGCTTGGTGATTACTCCTGTAGCCTCGTCATAACCGATATTGATTAAGAATTGGAGAGTGAGCTCTTCAAGGGTGTGGCATATAGTTTGGTTGGATCGACATCGAATTAGAGAAACAGCCCTTAAGTCTCAGGTGTAATGGTGACTTGTTTGTGATTCGTGAGTCACCGCCACAGCAGTTTGTCCTTTGACCCTTTCCATAGTGTTCCAGAACTGTTGGATGTAGATCTCAGTGAACGTTGCAGAGTGTGAAAGCATGTTCTGATACGGATGAGTCCTCAAAATGTCAATAGCAATTAAACACGAAGATTCAGAGCAAGTGAGGTTGTCAAAGTCAACACGGAGATTATTCTTTCCTATCTTCATTGGATAGCCATGAGGATAGATATCGGCAATGGAGAGAACTTCAGGTGCATCCATATTCATTTGTTCACCATGTCGTGATCTCGAAATAACATTAGCCAAAAGAACCAACATATCGAAAGACATAATGTTAGTCAACGGAAGGTCTTATTGTCTAGTTATTGAATGTACAGAGTCAATGATTGTTACGAGTCCTAAGTCACTTGTATATTCAATAGTCCAATGACGCCGCGGAAATGTTTCGTGAGTTTGTTAACTTTAAGTTTTAAAGTTTATTTTATCACTTATTGTTCACAACATATCAAACGATTTCAGTTTATTAGTGACATTTTAGGATTCGTGATGATATGATTAGTTTATTTACAAGTTTGAACAAGTAACAATTCATCATGAAGGTCAATCCAAGGTTAAGCGTAGTTTTGGCAAAGTTATGCGTAGACAGGAATGATATATGCTTAGGCGTAGACTTACGCGTAGAATCTTAACTTACGCGTAAGAAGTGTTACGCGTAGGAAAAGGAGACCTTATGCGTAGAGCTTATGCGTAGGCATATATTAACCTTACGCGTAAGGCTACTCGTAAGAGTTGACCTTATGCGTAGAGGTCATTGTTTACGCATATCCTTCACAGGATACGCGTAGTCCATTGTAGAACCTTACGCGTAGCGGTTATGCGTAGGATTATTCTTACGCGTAACATGACTACGCGTAGGGTAATCCTTATGCGTAGAGTCCAAATGACCTTGATTCTGATTTTCAAGTAACAAGCCCGAAATAAGTTTATCAAATCATCAAAGTTAACACAAAACATCATTTTATCACAGATCAAACATACTAGCTCATCTTAACAGTTACGCGTAGAATACATACGCGTAGCCTAAACCCTAAATCTACGCATATGGATTCTAGCCATAGATTATGCACTAAACTTTTCTGGTAGCTTAAGAGAGTTGAGGAAGTCTATATACCGAGTTGTAACACCCAATTCATGGTGAATCAAAAATACCCAAACTTATGAACTTTAAACCCTAATTCCAAATTATTGATTATTTAGAGTTTCTGGGTGGTTATAAAGCAAGGAAATCATCAATTCATCACCATAAGACCATAACCCAACAATCTTTTTGACCAAAAACACTTCACATTTGAAAATACCCAATTCGACTCATAAACCCTAATTTTCAAAAATCATCAATTAGTGTTTCAGGGTGGATTTTGATGGTTAAAATGGTATCATAGATGTATTATGAACGTTTTGACACAAATCATTTTACCACAAATATACACACAATGATTGTGTGTTCATACGCTTATGCGTAGAACACATAATCACGCGTAGAAAACGTTTTAGCCGTAGGATTTGAATGAAATTGAAAACCTTTGCTTAGAAACATGTTTTACACAAGAAACAACTTACAAATGATGATCAAAAGCACAGAATTCTTGAGTTATTATTAGGCGTAGGATCCTTTTAGGTATTTTGTAATAAATGAGAAGTGATAGTTAGGTGGGGGTGTTTTATTTAAAATAACTTTAAGTTTTTGACAGTTTTGGTCCCTCCACCTTTTCCATTTTCATCCAAAGCCTTTTAACTTCCATTTTTTGTTACCAAATGAAGATTTTAAGAAAGAAACTTGACGACACTCCCCCTCGACTTGAGAAAATAATGAAAGGTTATAAACTAAAGTTCGAGGAGTGTCTTTGAACCAGAAAATGTACCACCATTTGTAAAAGAATCAACCGAGATATGATAACATGCAAGTACACAGATGTTTTGAAACAATGTAAGTTTATTTTCTCCCCCTCAACACTTGATCGAAAAATACTGAATTTTGAAAGATTAAAGTGTTGACGGAAGAAATGTACTTGCAATGTTGAAAGAAAAGTAGATTAGAAGAATATTTTTGTTGTTTTATCGTGTTTTATAATTTTGTATTTTGTTTTTGAAAAGTTATTTACAAAAGATGTTTTGGTGTTTGATGTGTTTTAAGACTGCTTTTAGGAGGTCATCTAATTCCTCTTGAGTCAAACACCTCATACCAATCCGGTGGACCAACTCATTAAACCTAGCGGGAGGCTTTGGTGAGAAGATCTGCCAATTGGTATTCAGACTCCACAAAATATAATTCAACAAGCACTGCTCCACGTGATCCTTGATGAAATGATATCAAGATCGATGTGCTTTGATTTCGAAAGTGCCGAACTCGAAGTTGCACGAGATTGCAATTGCACTCCGATTGTCGCAATACATCGGGATTCTGTCAAATACGTAACCATTGTCTTTGAGTTGTGTTCTCATCCATATGACTTGAGCACAACATGCGGACATGGCTACATATTCTCGCTTCGGTTGATGACAACGATGTACAATCCTCGCTTCTTCGATTGCCAAGACACCGCTTTATCACCAAGAAATTGTAAAGCTCTCAAGTGCTTTTCCGTGTATCTAAGCATCCTGCGTGGTCAGCGTCTGAAAAAGCGATTAGTTCAAAACCGGAATCCTTCGGATACCAGATCCCCAAGTTAATGGTTCCCTTTATGTATCTGAGGATTCTTTTAGCCTCGGAGAGGTGGGTTTCAGCTTGGTCGCGACCGATAACGGAGCATAGATAAACGGCAAAGACAATATCAGTCTGCTAGTCGTTAGATACATGAGAGATCCAATAATACTACGGTATTTTGTAGGGTCCACCAATTTCCCATGTAAATCGGCGTCTAACTTCTTGGTATGAGCCATTGGTGTGGCATAGGTGTCATGGGTTTTCATTCCAAATTTGTTTAACAATTCAAGGGCATATTTGGACTGACTCAAGAAAATACCACGGGTGATTGATGAACTTGCAGTCCGAGAAAGAATGTAAGTTCACCCATCATGGACATTTCAAAATTTTCTTCATTAGTTTTGCAAAAGCGATTGAAAACTTTTTATGTGTAGACCCAAAATGATGTCATCCACGTAAATTTGAACAATTAAGATATGTTCCCCGTGATATTGTATAAAAAGAGTTGGGTCAACCGAACCTTTGGTGAAATTATTAGCAATGAGGAAAGATGATAGCTTATCGCACCATGCCCGAGGAGCTTGTTTGAGACCATACGAGCTTTGTTCGTTTGTAGACATGATTCGAACTCAGATCAACGAATCCATCCGTTGGTGACATAAACCGCTTTAAGTTGTCCATTGAGAAACGCAGCTTTGACATCCATCCGATAGACCGCTATATTCATATGAGCTGCGAATGCTAGAAATATCCGAAAAGCCTCAAGACGAGCAACCGGAGCAAAAGATTCTTCAAAGTCTAATCCCTCTTCCCGACGATAACCCTTAGCCACCGTGACGCGACTTGTTTCGGATGACGTTCCTTCAAAGATCCAATTTGTTTTTCCAAATCCATTTTAGACCAATGACGAGACTCGTTGGTCTTTCAACCGCCTCCCATACTTCAAGACGCTTGAATTGGTTGAGTTCTTCTTGCATGGATTCAATCCAGCTTGTCTTTGTTATTGCGCCTTTGATGTTTTTAGGTTCGATTGGCATGCGGTGAGTGCATAAATGCAATGTTCACCGCCCGAGTGAAGACGTTGTCTTGTAACGACTGGTTGATTCGGGTTGCCAATAATGTTTTCCAGAGGATGGTCTTTCGTCCATCTATGTGTGGAGGGTTGATGTTGGTATACATTGTGCGATTCTGAGGATTCAAATGGTTTGTGGAAGATTCGCGACATCCGTGCGCAGCCTCATTAGCAAACGGGTTGAAGAACGCATTTGGATCAAAATCTGCAGGTTGGGGTATTTCATTCGTAATATCATCACCGGTTCATCATTGTTGGAAGCGGTGTGTTCAATCGTTGTGTTGGAGTCAATCGGTGTAGGTGCTTCTTCAACGAGTTGTTGTAGCAGGTGTGTAATGTATAGGAATATTATCGTTGTCGCGTATGGAAATGGATACACTCGAGCACGCTCATCAATATCGCCACCGAACAAATGGAGCAAATAACCTTTCCATTTGGTGACGAGTAAGGAGGGCTTTCTTCACCGATGATGGGGTTTGAGGGAAGTTTAAGCGGTTGTGACCGGTTCTAAGTCGTTATACTCGAAGCCATTTCCGTGAAGTTCATCGAAATGAGCATGAATCGCTTCCATCACCTGCTTTGTACGACGATTCCGATTCGGAAACCTTTGGAATTATCACAGATCCCATAAAGACTCCAATGTCAGCTTTGGCTTTGAGCTTTCCAAAGTCATCACGATCATTATTCGGATAGCAAAGAGATCCAAATACATGAAAGTGTTTTAGATTCGGTTTTCTGTATGGACAAGCTCGAAGGTGTTTTGTTGTGGCGTTTGTGATCATAGAACGTTTTGAGTATAGCATGCAGATACAGCGCCCATAAGTAATCTGGAAGTTTAGCATTTATTAACATTGTTCTTGCAGCCTCCACTAACGTTCGGTTTCGTCTTTCAACAACTCCGCTTTTGTTCAGTGTACGTGCAATAGATGTTTGATGTCAATTCCACTTTCTCATAGAATTCACGAAGGGTTTTGTTAACAAATTCGCCTTTGTCTGTTCTCGATGATTCCGACTGTTATGAGCTCGAACTTGTATTTTTGTGAGAAAGGTGATGATCATTTGTGGAGCTTGGTCTTTGCTACGAAGAAAGTAGACCCAAGTCCATCGAGAGTAGTCATCAACAATTACTAAGATGTAGCGTTTGCCATTGATCGCTTGCACGCGCATCGGGCCACACAAATCCATGTGAAGAAGATGAAGCACATGTCGAGAGTCAGGTTCCACCTTTGAAGTAAAGTGAGCACGAGTGCTTTTCCCTTGTTCACAAGCTGAGCAAAGGTGATCTTTTGAATACCGGAATCGTGGAGTCCTTCAACTAATTTGTGTCGAGCAAGGTTGGTGATGGTTTGAAAGTTTAGATGTGAGAGACGACGGTGCCATAGCCAGGATTTTGTTGATGTTGCCTTAGAAAGTAAGCAAATGGGAGAGGAAGCAACCATGTCTTGCATAGAGATAGTGTAGAGACTAGAATTACGCGAGCCAGATATAAGGTCATTTCCTTGTAGATCACGAATGAAACAAGTTTTCTCCCGGAAAGCAACCTCCAACTCTCCATCACAAAATTGACCTACTGAAAACAGATTGTGACCGAGGCCTTCCACATAGTAAACCCTGCTAATTTCGATGTTCCCATTGACATAATCTCCAGTAGCCCATGATAGCTGCGAAGTGATCATTCCCGAACTTTGCAATAAAGTTTGATAACAGTTTAAGATTGCCCGTCATGTGTCGGGAACATCCGCTATCAACAATCCAGAGAATGATCTGTATCACCTGCATTACACACAATACATGATGGAATAGAAGTAGATGTGGAACCCGAAATGTTAGAGGGTTCCATAGCAGCTTTAGTAGATATACACACATCAATAGCTTTAGGTATCCACTTAAATCCTAGTGTGTTATATATCCATTTCTGCCATCTATAACTACTCTTTGCTTTAGTCTTAGTGAATTCACTAGGTGGTACTACATTCCTAGGAGGTGAAACTAGAGCTACAGGGACAGCAATGCGTTTCTTAGAATCTAAAGATGGCGGTCTACCAAGCACTGACTTAGAAAGATTAGTGGGCCTAGAGGTATTCCGTGCTTAGATTCCTTAAACGAGAGATGATAGCTTTAGCAACACATTTATCATGGCAATCAAAATTCATACTTTTACCACAAATAACACAAGGTGCATCGATCAATATCAAAAGTACTTAACGGTTTAGCATTCGCTACATCACTATTTCTATTACATTTGCTAGACGCAATATCTATAGTGGAGGCAACGCGAGTCTTATTCATAGTCCTAGGGTGTTCTTCTACTTTAGCATTCTTGATTGATCTTTTCTTAGGTCGCAACTTCCTATTCTTCGATTGAGTGCTCTTAGGTCGTGAAGTGCGGACGCTTGGAAAAGGCTCAACTATTCCTCGCTTTCAAGAGAAGGAAGCACGTTTGCTACTTGTGATTTGGCAGTAGAGATTCTAGGTGCATGAGTACTAAGTGTTACGGGAGCTAATCTCTTAATGATTGTTGGCGGAAGTTGTTCATACTTTCCTAACATTCTTCTTAACTTGATGATAGTGTGAATCGATCTTGATTTTCGGACCTAACATTTCCAAAGAAAATGCATAACTTCTTTAGTGTGTGCAAGATAATGATCAATTTCATTTGATGCTTCATCACGAAGTCTTTTTGAAGTAAATCAAATATGACACCATATTCCTTTTTAACTTTTACAAGTTCTTGTTCATATTTTGAGATTTGACACTTGAAAGACACGCTTTGATCATCCAGTTGCTCAATTTTAGAATCGAAGGTTTTGCACGCGAATCTGGTTGATTTTGTTTTGAAAAGCAATTTGTTGATCGTGAATATCTTTTTGACACCAATTAAGACGACGTGTTGCATTTGAAAGTTCGTTTGACAATCGCTTGTTTTCAACTTAAGGACTCGACCAAGCACATTATCGTTGTTCTCAACATTTACCACGTAAGCAACAGTATCGCAGAGATATTATCAAATGCATATGACAACAAATTCAATAACACAACATTTTGAACATCCGCACAGATAACATCTTCCAAGAGTCGATCAACATCTTTTCTTAACATTTTCTTTTTACGCTTAGTGTTTGAAATAGATGTTTCTGCTTTCTAAAACGCATGACCCAAGTTCCTTATGAAAATCCTTTTCCCATGCAATTGCACAACTTTTCAAGTTTTTAACATTAGGTAAAAGATTTTTCCAAAAATGTCTTTGTTCTCGCTGCAGGATTGAAAATGTTCAACTTTGATTTCTGATCGATATTCTATCTCATGTTGTAAAATTTTGAGGTCAGCCATGAAAATGTCAAAATATCAAGAATTTTCGATTTTCGTGTTGTGAGTTTACTTCACTAATGGAAGGTAAAGGACCATAAGTTTGTGCAAAAGTCTCGCTTTGGGATTAACAATAGAAGACTCGTGTGTTCGATGATAACTCTTGGTGTGTTAGAAGAATCCGTGGTGTGACGAAAGTGACCTTAGAATAATTAAAAGGTTTGTTGTAAACAACAGTTTTTAATTTTGATCGACTCTCGCCTTCTGCATCTAATTCCTCTTGACGATGATATTCAACAACATTCATAACAGAATTATCAATTTTATATTCTGCTGAAACTTCGATTTGGTTTGAATGCTTTGGTTGAAAGCTTAGGTTTGTAATCAGGAAGATTCGGTCCATATCCATTTGGATTTGGTTTTAAAGTAAACTTTTCAATGGTTGTGACCGACTCGCCATGTTTGTAAACAACAGTTTTAAACTCTTTAAGTTTGTTTTGCAAGCCGATGATTTCTTCAAGATGATCATCTATTCGTTTCGCTGAATGCTTTTTGTATGCAGAGAACTGCTTTTGACAAGTTAACAACTCAGCCTTAGCTTTTTGATTTTCCAAGGTGAGAGCGTTAATTTGCTTTTTATGTTCATGTTTCGATTGTTCTATTTCGCATAACAAAGCATTCTTCGAAGCGGCTAGATCACGCATCTGTCGTTCTAAATATTTTTCGCTTTGATAAGATTTGGCAAAGGCTGCTTCAAAACCGTTTCACGTTTTTCTTGAGTTTTGAAAAAGTTGAGTTGCTTTTGTAAACATTCAAAATCCTTTGTTAACATTGCATTTTTACTTTTCAAGTCCTGATTTAATGCAACACATGCATCAATTTGGGATTGTTGGTCTTGAAGTAAGAACAAGATCTCGGATGGGGCAAAGGTCCATCTTGTTCAACGTGAGTCACAACATGATCATTATTTAGATCCTCAAGTATGACCACGGAGTCAATTTGATTATCAAGGGAAACCGGTTGGTCATCTTGATCGCCAAATATAACTACGGGGTCTAGTTGAAAATCGCCTAATGAGATGTGGATGACTCATTTTGAACATTCTGAGCCTTGCGGGATGCAGATGTTGGCGGAGATATGAGATCAGAGATAAATATGGTTTGTTCGCACCGAGACAAGCCATCGCATACACCTGGACCTGTGTCACTCATGTGTAACGCGCATATTAGCCATCAACATAACAAATGCATTGGCCCCGCAAGTCCTCCATATCATCATCGAAATGTCAGCATTTGCCATAAAGCTCGTTTCTTTGTCCGTGAGAGTTCCACCAGCTTCATCCTTAAGAGCCAAAAAGAAGAGCCTCTTTGAAATAAGCACTGCCCTTAGTCCTTGGCTTTGGGCATGCATTAGCCGAAGTGTCCCTTCTCATTGCGCTTGTAGCATCGAAGACCATTCAACCCATGCTGAGCATTTCCCAGCTCCACCACTTGAGCTCATGTTGTTATTCCTACCCACAAAGATTAAACCCTTGACCACCGCCCATCGACGACCATAATCACGATTCTCGAACTTCAACACGCCCATTGTTCACAAATACTTGAGTCCTTGTGTTAGATGAGGAACGAATACTATTGTTGGATTTGTTGGTATAACGGCTAAAAGCATTAGCAATCATCACAAATCCTTGTTGCAATGCTTCGAACGGATCGGTTTCTCATCGCTTTCACCATATGCTTGAGCATTGTTGTTGTATGGAACCAATTGATTTTGTTGAGGTTGTTGTTGTGGAGGTGTGTTTGAAGCATTTGGTTGAGTTTGCCGGTTGAGGAGAATAACCGCTTTGGAGCATATAAGGCAAGTTGTTGTTGTCGTCGAGATGGGAAAAGTGGAGAAATAGTACGGGAGGTTGCTATATTGCTGAAAAACTTCAGGTGGTAAAAAATGGATCTTTTGTAGTCTAATGAACTTTCTTTGTTGATGAAGTG
>OU343225.1:173500929-173569773 GCA_910596185.1 Chrysanthemum makinoi
CCATCCAAAGACAAAATCATCTGAGAGGTATTAAAATTATATGATGAAGTTGATGAGCAAAAGATACATAATGAAATACAATCAAGCTGAAATCTATTGGTCAAATATTGAAAATATGGGTAATATCAATGTTGTCCCATATGATCAATATGTGAAACAAAGTGAAGTGTGATTACGTAAGTGATGTATCTCTCCTGCGATCAATGATGATTATGTCTTTGATGAATACTTTATCATCCTGATGATTACGTTATCTCGAACTAAATGCCTATAAAGAATGAGTTGCCATTTATGAACAACGTGCTAAGTTTGAGCTAACTACTGCGTGGCGGGAGTTGGATAACCATATGCGTACAATTATTAGAAAAAGTAATTTTAGAGAAGAAGTGTTAAAACAAGAGTTAAATTCCTTACAAGAAAAGCTTTCAAAACCTGCTAAGCAAAAACAAGAACTTCAAGAAAATGTTAAAGTGCTTAAGAAGGAATTTCATGCCAAGGAATCAAAACTTTTGAATGATTTTTCTAATCTAAAAACTTTGAAGAACAAGCTTGAAAATAAGTTGTGCATACAAGGGAACCATTCATTTTCTCACATGGTCACTAAGCAAAGAGTTTTAAGCGATAAGCATAGTGTTCCCATTATAGATAAACCAACCACGAGTACGGCAAGTTAGCTAGGCTGCTCAAAATGTAATCTATGATGGCAATGAGATTCTTAAACCTAGGCAGAAACCTAGTTGCTTTGAGTGCACGAGGAAGATAGAAAATTAGATGATGCATCTAGGGTGAAAATGAATAAGAAGCTAGAAGATCCGGAATGCAAAAAGAATAACATCACGATCAAACCCCATGATTACAAGAAGGAAAATTGGATCTCCTTAAACAAATTTAAGCCTCAAACGTTGTTAACACCGAACAAGTTTTCGGAAAAGGATTTAGATAAGCTAAGTGAAAATCTTGTTGATACTAACCCTTCCCTTAGGAAAATGCCTACTGCGACTGTGTATCCTCCAAATACACCAATGCATTTAGTTCCTAGAACTATTGCCACTAAAAGCAAGACCTTAATCAGCCAATATGTTATTCTTCAACTATTTGTCGATTTTGAGAAAACTTGTAAGAAAAGGATCACACCCTGGGATAGCGGAAGGGGAAGGGGTTTTGAGCAAACAAAAGAATGCTATTTAAGTGAGGTCATGCCTTTCTTTAAACTACTAAAAGATCATTTTGAGAGTCTTAAAAAGGGGATAAGTTCAGATATTAAAGGAATGGAAAAGAAATTTGATGCAATGATAGTTGAGGTTAGTGACTATGAGCGAGCATTAAAATATAATGAGATTGAGAGGAAGAACTTGCATACCTTGAATGAGAATCTTATTTATGAATGTATTGCTCAAGATGTGTTTTACACTGCTACTAATTGCTCCATTAATGCTTCTCAATTTCATGAATTATCTTGCTTTCACGAAAGTCTCCCATGATCGTGTCATTGAGCTTGAAAAGATTAATACGAAACTTAATGAGAAAATTGATAGGGATGATCGATAATTTGGTAAAAACATCTTTCTAAACTAGAAGTTGAACATTTTGATTTACAACTAAAATATCAACATCTAAAGAAAATGTTAAAACCTCAAATATCAAGACATCCTTGGATGCTCCAGAGTGATCGATTTTTGAAATTAACAAACATGATGAACAGATTCGAGCTCATTGTAACACGATCAAAAAGTTGAAAGCCCAAATCTCTCAATTAAAGGGTGAAAGAACAATGTATTGGATCCCAAATGCCTTTTCCTTTAGATTCTCAGTACTCTCAAACTTTTCATCTTCAAAACTTAGTTAATGCCTTACAAAAGGAAAAGAGAGTTTTCTAAAATAAAATGAAAAAGTTAAACGACACTTTAAAGAGTTATATGATTCAATGAAAGTCACTCGTGACCAAAACAACAAAAAATAACGTCTTTACAAAGGAAATTGAGAATCACGAGAGTCGAGGAAATGGGAAACGCCACTTGTTTTTAATAAGAATGTTGTTTCAAAGTCACCTTAGGCTACTGCAAATACTTTGTGTGGTTAAATATATTCCTCCTCATCTTAGGAATAATGACCTGCGTTTCATGACTATTGTGCTCACCTTAAGGATAGTCTAGAATGTCCAGTGAGATTGTTGAAGAGGACTTCATTAATAAACCTCTTGATAAAGAAATTAGGTTTGCTTGCCTCCGGGCCAAACGATCTCAAGAGCTGCTTGAATGTGTAATTGCAACATGTCCAAAATCCTTAGGTGCAAAAGGCAAATTTGTGATGCCTTGTTCTATGCCTAGTGCCAAGCAGGAAATCCGTTCTATGCTAATGTATGAATGTCAACCTAGGGTGCCTTCAAGTAGTTCGATTCAGATATGTTAGTCTAAGAAAGTGAGTTTTAGTGTGCCTCAAATAGCTCAAATCACGATCTTAAGAAAGTAAACACTAATGTGCCTTCTAGTAGTTTAGATCCTTGCACATCAAGCTCGGGAATGCAAAAATTAGATCAACCAACTAATGTTCCCATTCCTCTAGGAGTAATCAGGTGACATTAAAGCGATCAAGTCAAAGTCTCAAGACAATACAAGGAATGATAGGACCTTGCAAGCTAAGAATGTGCATTGGAAGAGTAAAGACCAATCTAGGACCTTTAAGTTTGAGTTGAATAAAACGAATCGTGTTGATTCTAGTATTAGCCATAGGCGTCTTGTGAATAATGAATTCGATACTATTTGCAAACCTTGTAATGATGTGCTTGAATTACATTTGCTAATCATGAATGTGGTGTGAATGCTTTGTCTAATCTTGTCAAATGCCCATTAAAATTGTTAATGCTAATAATCGTGCTAAGAAGGCTAAAGGCAAGACCAAAAATTGTTAGAAAACAATAGAAACCCACAGGAAGAACATTTATAAAGATAGGTTATTATTGGATACCTTTTGGCCATAAGAATAATGGTTTGTTCTCAATTTGCTAAGACAATGCCCACTAGAAAATGGATGCCTATTGGTAGAACTATTCCCTTAAGAAGTGAACATACTTTGAATAGGTCAAATCTACAGACACCAGCACCGCATCTATTCCCAATGATTCCATTGCTTCTACTTATGATATGGATGTTTCTATTTTGATGGGTGTTCCAATTATTGTTACTAACCAAGTGGAACCCATTCTTGCATGGGGATCCCAATTATCCAGTTATCCATTCTTGTCGTGTTCAAGCTGCAGATCGTTCAAATCGTTCTGTGGTACTTGGACTCGTCGTTCCAAGCATATGACTAGAGACGGTCGCGGCTCATGAACCGTGAGCAAATTCATCGGAGACATTAGATTCGGAATGATCATTTTGGTGCAATTATGGGTTATGGAGATTATGTTGTTGGAAAAGTGTTATCTCGAGGTATATTATGTGGAAAGTCTTGGTCATAACTTGTTCTCTGTTGGTCAATTCTGCGATTCTGATCTAGAAGTAGCCTTGAGAAAACATACTTGTTTTGTTAGAGAACTTGATGGTAAGGAACTTTTAAGAGGCTCTCGTGGTTCAAATCTATACACCATCTCTATCGAAGATATGATGAAGTCTTCTCCAATTTGCTTGTTGTCAAAGGCTTCTAAAACAAAGTCATGGTTATGGCATCGACGTCTCAATCACTTGAACTTCGCCACCATCAATGATCTCTCTAGAAGGACTTAGTTGTAGGTTACCCTAGACTTAAATATGAAAAAGATCATCTTTGTTCAGCATGTCAATTGGGAAAAAGCAAGAAGTATGCCCATAAACCCAAACCTACTAACTCGATCCGAAGTTCTTCATACAATTCACAGGGACTTATGTGGACCCATGAGAGTGCAGAATATCTTTGGGAAGAAATATGTGTTAGTTGTGGTTGATGATTTCTCTAGATTCACCTGGGTAAAGTTCTTAAGGACAAAGGATGAAACTCTAGATATCATCATCAAACTCATCAAGCAGTACTGAGTTTGATCTTAACAAAGCGGTCGAGAATCATCCAGAGACAATGGGCTGAGTTTGTTAACAAAAAACTTGGTGAGTTTTATGAAAGTATGGGAATCAGTCATCAAAGAAGTGTTCCTCGAACTCCTCAACAAAGCGGTGTAGTTGAAGAGCGAAATCAAACTCTTGTGGAAGCCAGAGGACTATCTTGATTTACTCAAAGTTCCAGTTTCTCGGGGTGAAGCTATTGCCTGCATGCTACACCAAAATCGATTCCTGATTCACACTTGCTCATGGAAAAACTCCATATGAACTTGTCCACACGAAAACTGATCTTTCATTCCTTCGTTGTGTTTGGTGCTTTGTGCTTATCCAACTAATGATGGTCAAGATTTAGAAAACTGAGAGCTAAAGCGGACATTGGAGTTTTTGTAGGCTATGCACCTAATAGTAAAGGTTACTGTATCTACAACAAGAGAACCTGAAATATCATGGAAACAATTCACGTCACGTTTGATGAGCTGACCGGTCAAATGGCTCCAGACAATCGGTTCGGGACCCGCACTTCAAAGCAGTCCATTGGTTCATCTCTTGTACCAAACTCCTCTCAAGCATCTCCATATGTACCTCTATTTGAAGATGATTTAAAGAAATTGTTTGATCCAATGTTTGATGAACAATTTGAGCCAAGTAACAATGATATGACAATTCAATCAACAGAGGCTGCTATATCCCATTGAATGAATTAACCCTTCAACTTCTATGTCATTAAGCCAAGAAGCTGCTGCTGAATCTGTTTCATCAACAAATCTTCAATCATCAAGTGTACATCATGGAAATGCCGATTCACCGGGATGAAGTTAATCCCTTTGCTACTCAGAAGATGCTCCATTTGAAAACATATTTGCTCACGAATCATCATGAACCATCTACTTCAGGAGACATCAACTTCCGACCGCCCCGGTTCCTCAACAACAGCCACATGAATACCTCAGAAAATGGACTCACGATCATTCATTAGACAACATCATTGGAAATCATGAGTTTGATCGACTTGATGTATGGGAATTAGTACCGCTCAGTTGTGCTATGATCATTACACTAAAATGGATCTTCAAAGTGAAACTTGATGAGCATGGTGATGTGTTAAGGAACAAGGCTCGATTAGTTGCTAAAGGATACCGTCGAGAAGAGGGTATTGACTTTGAAGAATCTTTTGCTCCATTTGCTCGAATTGAGGCAATCAGAATATTCTTGGCTAATGCCGCAAGTAAGAACATGGTAGTCTATCATATGGATGTAAAGACGGCATTTTGAGCGGAGATCTTAAAGAGTTGTCGTCGTCAACCACGAAGGCTTTGTGAATCTAGAGCATCCTACTCATGTTTATCGTTTGAAGAAGGCTCTTTATGGTTTAAAGCAAGCTCCAAGGGCATGGTATGATACGCTATCAAAGTTTCTTCTATCTACCGTCTTTGACAAAGGCGAGTTGATCCAACATTGTTCACCAGGAAGTCGGGCAAACATTTAATTCACGTTCAAATTTATGTTGATGATATTATCTTTGCCTCGACTGACCCCAATGAATGTGATCGTTTTTCAAAAGAAATGGGTTCAAAATTTCAAATGTCAATGATGGGACAAATGTCATTTTCTTGGGATTACAAATTTCACAAAGTCCGGAGGCATTTTTATAAATCAATCTAAATATGCAAATGAGATTTAAAGAAATTTGGATTTGATTCTAGTGACCCTGTTGACACTCCCATGATTGACCGTACTAAAATGGATGAGGACCACTCAGGGATCATGGTAGACCAAACGAAATATCGTAGCATGATCGGATCCACGATGTACCTCACGCCAGTAGACCGATATTGTTCATTGTATGCATGTGTGCTAGATACCAGGCTAAGCCTACCAAAAGCACCTTGAAGCGGTTAAGCGGGTCTTTCGGTACCTCCAAGGAACCATCAACATGGGACTTTGGTACCCGAAGGACACCGGTATGTCACTAACAGACATATGCAGATCATGATCATGCGGTGTCAAGATACTCGTCGAGATACGTCGGAGGGCTTAGTTTTGGGTGATAAGCTTGTGAGCTGGTCTTCAAAGAAGCAAATGAGTACTTCTATTTCCTCTAGAGAGGCTGAATACATAGCCATGTCATCTTGTTGTGCTCAAATCCTATGGATGAGATCCCAATTATCGACTATGGCTTTGTATTCAACAAAATCCTCTGCTTTGTGATAATAAAAGTACTATTGCTCTCTCATGCAACAACGTTCAACACTCAAGAGCAAAGCATATCGACATTCGACATCATTTCATCGGGGAACAAGTGGAAAAAGGTGTGGTGGAACTCTATTTTGTGAGGACGAATACCATTAGCAGACATCTTCACCAAAGCTCTTCCAAGAGAACGTTTTCAGTTTATTCTTCCACGACTTGGCTTGAAAAGCCTTCAACCAGAAATACTCAAATGTCTTCAGGAGGAAGACGAGGAGTAAAGGTCTTTCTACATCTATATCTTTGTATATATTTAAAAAAAAAATACAAAATTACAAAACCTTCAAAAATCAAATTGAAAATTATAAAACTTTCAAAATCAATAAAAATGTGAAAAATTCGAAAAAATCCTCAAAAATATTGTCATTTTGTCATGTTTTTCTCGATTCGATATCATCTACGGACTTTGTGTTGATATTCAAAGAATATCACGGGTCTTTAGATGTTCATCGAATGTACATAGTTTTTCATTATAAAAAAAAATAGAAGAAAATGGTGGTTTATTGTCATTTCGAGTAACCCGTGTTGAAAAAGAAAGAACGAGCCATACTTTATCTTGTTTTCAAATCTCATGCTCGATTCTATAAAAAAATTCTCACTATCAATGAAAACAAATTGCTTTGAAAAATTTTCGGGCTCAATTTAAATCATTTGTACTAAGCGGTTGCAAAAAATATCTATCTCTAAATCAACAACTTATGTCATTGATTGAGGGGGAGAATGATTTTTAATTAAAAAGTGTATTTTTCAAACAATGGTTTGTTTTCAAAAGATATTCAAGCATGTTTAAATCTTTGGAGTCTAAAGTCTCAAAATTCGATCCTTATCAGTTAAAACGTTTTCAAAATCAAGTCACAATTCTCCTTAAAAATCTTTCAAAAACAATTTAAATCTACTGAGATCACAATTCTCAAATGATTTGATAATTGTGATCGGGGGAGAATTTGTGATTTAAATTGGATTTAAACTAATTCGATACATGGTTTCATAAGTGATTAGTATGATTGCTTCCCTCCTTAGTGACAAACGATTTCAAATTTTCCATGCACACGTTGAAGGGGAGCATCTATCTTAAACCACAAATATTTGAAACGTGATCAATTTATCTCAATGTGCGGTCTTTTCTAACATGTGCAAAACATTCTCAAACATCTATGCACATATTGAGGGGGAGCAAACTCGTGAAAACCTCATCCTTCCTAAAAATGTTTTATCTACTCAAATTGATTAGGAAGTGATGATGATCATTTTAAAATGTTAATCAAAAGATTTGACCTTTCATTCTCAATCCAACGATTTCAAAGATCTCTTGCCTCCATGTGCTAAACAAATTCTAAATTTTTATGCATATGTTGAGGGGAGCATTTCTAAAATATCAAAACAATTAATATACAAAATGCTTTGATTCTATATCACAAGTATCTTGATTGATTTTCAAATGGTTTTCAATTGGTTTCTATGGCAGATGAACGATACCAAAAGACCGACCAACTTTACTTTATGTATGGTGATATAAGGATGATAAGGTTAGGTTGAGGTCCCATGATCCGCCAGAACCAGAGGGATCTACCCAGGGACTATCCACTAGATAGTGTAGAAGTCCTTAGGTATGATGAAAAAAAGAGAAAAATGAGAATATGGGAAGAGTGCGGACTAAGACGAGCTATCTGGAATAAACCCAACAAGGTTCTAGTCATGAAGTCTCGGTAAGCACTGAAGGGTTGAAGAATGAAAAAGAATTGAATGAGAAAAAGGATGAAAGGAAATAGCCCTCCATTTATTCAACCTTAGGGCAGAAACCGGGTTCAATTCATATACTACGGTGGTTACTAAGGTAACGGTATTGAAGACAAGGCGTCATGGACCATGACCTTTGCACTAACTTCCCAAGCTACTCAAGTTCCTCTTAAAGGGCTTGTTTCATTCTCCGCGAGGAACCGACAATCTATCGACTTTCTTTTAGAGATTGTTGATATTGAAGAAGGAGACCCTCTCCTAGTCTCCGGCATAGGAACCAAATATGCACAAATTGAGTCTAGAGCCACGAGATCATCAATTAATCTCTTTAGGACACTTATTTCTTGAAGACTCACTATTTCACACAATTTGGAATGTGAGATTATATCTTATGAGTCCTACGCACTATCCTTGTGGTATTGCCAAGACTTGTGTGTCATATGGACCTCATCGATTAAGGCGATTCAAAATTGAATCAATCCAGGTCCAAAAATGGATTGACGGATGCCTTTGAAAAACGGTTGTTGTGTTAAAAAACTCTTTTCTCTAAGCATCATTGTGTACAATTATTCAAATCAAAAGGGTGTTTAAGATTGATAAATGATTTTTCACTAAAACTTCGTTGTATTGAAAAAACAATTTCTATTGGCGATACCGCGATTGTTTTCAAATCTCTTTTCATCAATCGGTGAATCTCTACCATTTGGTTCACTCACTCCGTGTTGTCTTCTTGAGGCGTTTCGGTTTGAAGCGGCTAGAACGGCGGTGAAACCTGTCAAGGAAATTCTTGAATTATACGATCACGAGGCATTACTTGTACTGATCAACGGGGAACCGTGGGCGTGTACCTCAATTCAACGAAAGTGATCAAAGACACTTTCGTGCGCTTTATTGCTAACTGTCTTATGCGGTACACCCGGCGTTCTGGTGATCAGAATGGGCGGTCAATCCATAACCATATGCTCACACAACACATTCATATCTAAAGAAATCATGATTGGTGCATCAATGATTCTGATATTTTCACTCCATGCTTCTGCTACGCTGCTGCCAATATCATGAATCAACAAGCTTCCTTCTACGATAAGAATAAATCAAGATCCAGAATGTGAGCATGTCGGTCCAAAAGTCACAACATCACTAATTACCAACACCACAAAGGTTGAGTCAGGGATTTAATGTGGCTGATGATCTCAAAGGCTCAAAACTCATGTCACGTGGATCATTAAAGACCTCCACTCAGATTATCCAAACATGCAATTATGAAGAATCAAAGACTAAGAGCTACTGAGACAAAGAACATGGACAAGAATCCAAGAACAATCTCAATGTAATATTCGTTTGTATTCAATGTAATTTTAATGTGTGTTTGAGGTGACCTCCCTTAGGGGAAGCTGTAGGAATTAGAAATTCCAGGTATTAAAGAGTTGGTCACCTCAAGTATGTGTCGTTAGAAAGCTAGAAGTGAGTAAGTAGTTATTTTATGTTAAGTAGTATTTAGTTTAGTAACACCGAGGAGGACGGACGGGTCTTTACCCTGTATGCACGATCCACACGTAGGTGGCGTTTGTTTGTGAAACTATAAATACCCTCTACCTCCCAAGGTATGGGGTTGGAGCTTCAATACCATTTTTCTTTGTTTCACATAGTTCCCAACTCTCCTTTCTCTCACTAGAACTTTCTCTCTCTAAACTCAAGTTAACGCCCAATATGATTATGGTTTAATGTGTTTGTGAAATCTTATATCTAACACATCTGTTATCCTCCGTGTCGCGTGCCATCTTAAATCTTCTGAAATACTTTCTAGCTTAAATAGTCGTTCTTGATCTTGGTATAATTGGAAGGTACCACATTACCTTTCTTTGGAATGTTTTAGTACACTTTATGTGTCTTATTATCACCTTCCATCTTGATATCCCACAAGTTCGACCGCAGCGGTCAAATCCTTGTCATCCTTCCATTAAAGAGGTTGTTGATACATACATGTATCTTTTTTGTATCGATCCCATCAATTTCAAAAATTTTGGCTTGATAAGTTTTCCCACCATTTCGTTACTAGGTGACATCTTCTTTAACAATCCTAGTAATTCGATTAAGAACTTATGAGCATCCGTACTTACCCTTCAAGTTGAGTTGTTTAACTATTGCTGACAGCTTTGTGAAGTCAGGACATCGTAAAGAGCTTCTGCGTCTAATAATAATTTTTGAAACTTGACAAGATCATCCTCATCAAAATTATCTTTTGTAGCATTAACCATTTCTCTTTATTCTTTGGGGCATCTGTTGGAATATATGAAGCAAAATCCATGTCGTCAACAAACTCATTTGTAGCGTTAACAGTGTTTAGGTACTTATTGATGACTCATCCTCTCCCATGTTTAGTCCAGTTTAGGTAGCTTAGATCAAACCCATTGTTGAATAAATGGGCTGCACTTTCTCCAATTTATGCTCTATGTGGTTTTAAACAATCAATACCACGGACATGGCATTGAAAGATCATTTTTCTTAACTTCGTGGGTCGATGTTCCCCATCTTCCATAAGTTGTGTCTTGCATAATCAATACTTATTTGCTACTCCATCAACATAAGATTTGTTGGTCCTATTAGTTCCTATACAAGACTTGTCCATGTTTATAAATGTGTCCCACTTATCCGAGCAGTAATGTTTATAAATGTAGTCCCTGCAGCCATGTTAAAAAGGCGGTCAAGTTATTGAAGATTATACAAGAAAACATCAAACTTCAATTGATGATCTTAAAAGTTAAAAAAGACATTCCAAGTAATGAGGATAGCTCAAAGATTGAATGTGGTATTGAATTATGCTAGAATGAATAAAGTCTAATGAGCAGTTCCTAAAGGGATGTTTGGGTCAAGGGAAAATAAGAAATTAACTAGCTAAATTATGGTTCCATGTTCATGTGGTAATAGGCTTAACATGGTTTCTTAAATTTTTTTAACCAATTAACTATCTAAATTTAACAATAAAATGACATAATTTACAAGAGGATATCTCGAAACAAATGTTCAATTAGCTAATAGGCTTAGGGGTTATTTATGTGTTACTTGATATTATTGTACAAAAGGAAGATAACAATACTTACCCGTGGTGGCCAGGATGGTGGGTCTATGCGGGAGAGTTGTGGTAGTGACGGGATTTGTGGTGAGATGAGAGGGAGGTGTGGCGGTACAGGAGGAGGAGGAGGAGTTAATTTTTGCAATTAGTTTGGAATGGCCTTGATGCAACTTTGGGGGGAATAAATTTAATTTGTGGGGGGAATTTTAAATTTGCTTAAATTTTTGAAAGTTTTCATATTAGTTTAAAAATGTTTTTTCTCTTATGATTTAATGATTTTGTTTTCATTTAATTAGTTTAAAAAGGTTATTTATTCATAATAAATAAAATAAAATTCAGAAAAATACAATTTAAAATATATATATATATATATATATATATATATATATATATATATATATATATATATATATATATATGTTTAAGTATTTAGGACTTTTAAAAAATAATTTTAAATTTTATGCTTAAATTTACAATATTTGGTATTTTTAGGATTAAGTGCATTTTAGGTTATTTAGACTTTTGTTAGTTGATTTATTTGCTTATTTAGTTGTTTTAGTTAACAAAAAAATAAAAGTAACTCTATACAGTCTTCACGGTTATGGGTCCCAATACGTCTTACGGTGTATGTGGGAGGTTGAGACGTGAAACTGACCTTACCCTACCTAAGGTAGAGAGGTACATTTCGGTTCTAAAGGTTGAAAAGGACCTCCGACTTGCAAGGGTGAGGATCGAACCCTTGGAGGCTGCTTCGGTTCTACCAAAGGTAGAAAAGGACCTCCGACCTTGCAAGGGGTAAGGATCGAACCCTTGACCTCTTTCTCCCGAGGCAAGAGTGTTAACCACTTGATCTAACCTTGCTCTTTTTTTGTTTTTAGTTTATCTTTCATAAATTTATTCACAAAATCCAAATATCTTTCATTATTCTTTGTCACCCGATCCGAACGAGCGAATTTCCATTCACACTCGTTGGGACTTAAAACGACACAGGGAATATCTCATATTTCTAGAAAATATTGTGTTTGACTTTCTTTTAAATTGGGATTTTCATTCTCGGGTAGCCTGCAAATTGACCATTTGGTCGGGTTTTTCATATGCTTACATTTTATATATACTATTGATTGAATCATGTCGTAACATGACACCCTAAGCAACTATAACCCAATGCTTTTATATATATTATAGTGTGAAGGTTATATGAATTGTATTAAAGTTATTAAAAGTGGGCACGTTAATTTTGACATTTAGGGATGACATAAAATCATTAACTCACGTGTCTTACTCAAAACAACGTGTGAAACTGTGTTTAGGTTCGTTAGATCACGTTGGGCACGGTAACACAACCCTTGTGCGTTTTGTGCGTTTTAGTGGTCCTCGTTTTTCGTCAGGTGTTCATCGTTTTCTTAGTTTTGTTCATGTTTTCTTCGATTTTATGCGTTTTTACGTTTTCGTCACTTTTCATATGTTTTCGTCCGTTTTTATGCGTTTTTACACTTTTACACATTTTCATACATTTTACAGTTTCAAATCTTTTTTCATCACGTTTTTCACCTTTAAGCGTCTGACTTTGTCCTTTATAATAGTTTTATACGTTTTTGTTTTGTTTACAACGTTTTCGTCCGTGTTTACTTTGTCATTTGGTTTTCATGTTTTAGTCCGTTTGTATAAGTTTTGACCGTTTTCGTCCGTTTTACAGCGTTTCATCTATATTAGACGTTTTGTCCGTTTTCATCTGTTTTACATATTAGCATACATTTTATTACGTTCTTATATGTTTTCGTCCGCTTTAGTTTGTTTTTTGTCCATTTTAGACATTTCCTTATGTTTGAAGACTTTTTCGCGTTTTCATACGCTTTCTTACACTTTTACACATTTTCATACGTTTTACGTTTGTCTGCATTTTCATCGTTTTCCACCGTTTTGATACGACTTTGTCCTTTTTCATTTTTTTATAGTTTCGTTTTGTTTACACGTTTTGTTCCGTGTTTACACTTTGTCGTTGGTTTTTTCATGTTTTAGTCCGATTGTATAAGTTTTTGACCGTTTTAAATCCGTTTACGTTTTCATCTATTTTAGACATCTTAAATGCGTTTTCATACGGTTTAATATGTTTTACATATTAATGTACATTTTCTTAAGTTCCATACGTTTTCTTACGTTCTTACACGTTTTAAATCGCGTTAGTCCGTTTTTCCGTTTTATCCATTTTTAAGACTTTTCGGGTCAACCCAGAAGCGAAGTGAATTCATATTGGTTTTAAACTCGCTGGTTTAATTCTAGTTCGGTTTTTCGTGTTGAACCGAATAAAATTTACCAATTTAACGAAACCAAACAACCCGATAACCAACGGATAAACACCCCTAATTTATAGTGATAGTTTAAACGGAGGACTTGTTTTGCGGTTTTAAAGTTTAGGTCTTTATAGTTTGAATTCATAAGGAGTTACAAGTATCTTCTCTATCACACTATCCCCACATCTCTTCTTCAACCTTTCTTATCAATCTTCCAATAATATCATATTTTACCCAATTTCATTATCAATGGCAGCACCATCACCACAAAACCATTTGGCTAAGCGTGTTATTGATGACCTAATTGAGTTTAGCGGGGAGACATCTGTTGATGGTTACATGAGTTTCTTCAAGGCTCAAAGAAATTTCCAGTCTCCGTGGCTTTATAAACGGATCTTGCGAAGAGGCCACCACAGTAAAGAATGAGATCGACAAATTTCGGTCTCCGTGGCTTTATGGAGATGGGGATGAATATTTTGACATTGATGGATCTTAGGCGAGCTGGACTGCGAGGACTAAGCTGCGAGGGGTTGAATGATCTCATTACTCAAGGCGAGGAGGATATCGAGACCAAGGAATAACAAATTAAGTCGATGAATGGTTGAAGGGTTGCTCGCTATGTAAAGGGATGGTTTCTTTTGCTCTAGTGTCATTTGTTTATAATGTCTAATGTCTTGGTTTAATATTATGGTTTGTAGATATATTAACAATGAAACATGTATGGATCGTTTGATGGTTTATCCAATGGAATGGAATGGGATCTTTCGCTAGTTTATTTCATCTTTTTTTAATGATGTTTTGCATTTAGGAATTGGTTGTGGTATTTAAGTTCATATCTGGTAGAATGTATTATTGTAGGTTTGAGGTTGATCCAATCACAGTGGTGCATCCCATGTTATGTGTTCAATGTTGAGCCATGGATATGCGGTTCATAAGTACTTTGCTTACGTTGTTCATTTTATGTTGTTGTCAATTTTTAGGGTGTTTTGTTGTTTTTGCTTTAAGTTAATTGCATTTATGATTTCTTGATTTTTTTAACTGTTGGAGGATGTTAGAGCTTATTTACGTGCTTATAAATAGCTTATTTATAGGCTTAAAGTAAGGTCTGGGGCTTTTGTTTTTGTCAGCAGTCCTTGGTTGGATTTGATTATTTTTGTGCTTACTTGTTTATCTGGGGTACTTATTAGTTATAGTTGCTTTAATTCCATTTTTGATTTTGTTTCTATATTTGTATCGCCATGTGGTGAGATTTTAGTAATAGCTGATTATATGTGTCTTTGATACAATTGGTTTGAAGTTATAGGGGTGTTTGGGACTGTGGGTAAGAACCATTTCTGTCATGGGTGTGTTGGTTTCAAAATGCAGCCAAAAATGAAATATTTAAATTCTATATTATCAATTTGGAGCCACATTTTAAAATTATCAAATTTGGAGCTAAATTTCAGCCAAAATTTTTAAAAATACTTAGGAAATTATGGTTTCCTTAATTGAAAAACTGCCCCATAATGAGACCTAATTTTACTCCAATAAATCAGGATTCAAGCAAAACAACCAGAACTTCAATTTTTACACCATTATTTACCAATTAAGTTTACTAATTTTCTTTAACACATTACTTATGACGAATCATGGCAACTCAAACCAATTGTCAGGATGATTTGGTTTATTCGGATCGTGAAAATGATAACTCATTTGGATATGAATCAGTGTTAGGATGAGGGGTGAGGATCTTTGAAAACAACCATTCAAATGCGAATGTTGTTAAGAGGGGCATAACTAGGTTAGCTAAGTTTGAGGGGATTATGGAAAATACGGAATAAAGGTCGGTGTAACCGATCTGCTTGAATAGGATATCGAGGAAAAAGCAGGGCATTGTTTTCGAGTTTTTTGGGTGATTTGGTTCGTGAGCATATAGGTGTCGGGATTCTATCCTGGAGGAAGGTTGATTCAGAAGCAAGAGATAAAATGTGGGACGAAATCACGGTACATATACCTTTTTTAACTAGTAGTGGCTTGGTACATGCGTAGGTACAAGGTGTTAATTAGTTTATCTCTGCATTTACATTGTGTGCAACTAATTAACAACATTGTGTTAATCTTTGCAGCGATATTTTGATGTTGACTTGACAGATCCGAAAAGCTGATAATGAATCATCTTGGTCAACTTCTAAGGAATTTCAGGAAGGAAATTGACGAAAACTACATATTTCCCAACCAAAATACCCTTTCAAAACTTAATGAAGTCCGAAAGTATAGTGCAATTATAAAATCCGAAGATTGGGTAAATTTTGTAAACTACACGGCCACCGAGGAATACAAGGTGTTAATTATTCATTTTATTCAAGTTCAAATATCTGTCACATTTGATGTTTCCATATATATTAGTTGTATACTATCAGCATTACTACATCTAAACACCTTTTTATTTTGTGTTGCAAGGTGAAATCAGTTGCATCTAAAGTGGCGCGTTCAAAATTCTGTTTATCAGCATAGAATGGGACGAGGTGGATACGCCCATGTGATGGATAAAATGGTAACATTAAACATTAAACATTTGCATTTAATAGCATCATACTTTCGTTTATATTGGTTTATCTTACAAGTGTATGTATTTGATGTTTATAAGATCGAGAATAAAGAAATTGAACTAGATGAAGAACCACCGCGTGGTACGTTGTGGTTGAAAGGAAGGGTGAATAAAGATGGAGAATTTCGATGATGATGATGTCGAGCAGTTGGACAAAATTGTAAGTTTGACTCATTTTATGATTATGTTTATTGTTAGTTATAAGTTAATATTGATAGTGTATTAGTTAAAGCATAGTGTATTAGTTAAAGCTGTTAGTTATAAGTTAATCTGTTATTTATAAGTTAATACTGTTATTTAAAATTTATCTTGGTAGAATTAAATAACCTATTTCCCATATGTGTGTGCGAGAAAGAGGCGGGAGAAGATCAAAAGGAACCTTGAAGCGTCATGGCACGATGCCATGACATTTGTATAGGTAAGGAAAGGGAGGATATGCGAGGGAGTGGGAGGTGGAGTAACCTACAAGAGGTATTTTGATGCGCCTCGAATCAGAACAAGCATCGATGAAAGAGTGGTGTCACTTCAAAGTGAACTTTATAATGAGGAAGCAACGTCAAGAAAAGCGGTATCACAGGATTTGATGAAACAATTGGGCACAAAGAGGCGCAGTCCAACTGCAACTCCATTGACACAAACAGAAGTAAGACATAAGAAAGTAACATTCCATCTTTTTTTACCCTTTTAAATACTGCTGCTGTCTTCTTAAACAATTTATATTTCAGGTGTCTCCGGTGAACATTAATCTTATAAATAGCTTGTCTTGATAGGGATCTTGGGAACACGTGTTCTTTGGGCGATAATTGCGAGCATTGATAAGTCTAATGGACTTGCAACTTTGGAAAAGGAAATGGAAATAAGTGTAAGTAATAAATCCCCCACAGGATTTTTGAATTCTACATACATGTATTATTTATCGTGTATTATATATATAGGAAACTGTTAAATCATGCGTATCTAAGAAATCGACAAGATCAAAATGAAAGGATTCTTCACGTCAACTTTCCGGATCACAAGAACAGGAGTCTCCATTAACATTACTACCACAAGTATGTATTTAAACATTTTCATATGTTCTTTAGTTTAATTAATTCCTGATACATATATACATGCAACAAATTATCTTTTTAGTAATTAAGTGCAGTTGTGGCACTTAAAAATCAACTTTATATTGGTGCGTGTACAAAACTGATGGAAAACAAATGCTTCATAACAAACCACTCCCAAAGGATTTCTACAGAGTGCCTATTGAAAAAGCTTTAGTGGATGCAGCGTGCATACCGGATGTTGGAAGTAACGGTCTCAAAACAGTTAAGGATGCAGTAGGTGGTTTTTATGCATGGCCAAAGGATCAAGTGGTTTTGGATGAAAAGGTACATACATGCATGTGTTTTATAAACCTACATATATCATTCTTCATATTTAATTAGTGTTTGATACACCGGCTTTGTTTCCTCAGGTAACACAACCAAGTACCATAAAACTGATTGATGAAACAAGGCGCACCGAAATACAAAGACTTCGTCTCTAGTGATGCAATGCAAAAGGAAGCTAAGAAGATCAAGAGTCAGAAGTCGTTAAATTATTGAGAATTTTATTATGTACGACATTACAATTTTATATACATTCCAATTTTATTGTATTTGAATATATTTTGAATATATATATATATATATATTTGAATTTGTTTTGATATATATTGATTTCTTATATGTGACTAAAAGATTCATATAGTCACAATTATTAACACTTTTTGATCACAGTTTGCTTAATTCGATGTGTGACTAAATGTTAGAAAAGGCCACACAAACATAAAATTCAAGTGGCCATTGGATGATCAATAGTCACACAAAACACACATTTCTTCACTTTACACACCATATGGTCACACTTATTAACACTTTTGGCCACTTTATGCTTAATTGTATGTGACTAAATACACAAGACAAACATGCTTTGTGTGACTAAATGTTAGAAAAGGCCACACAAACATAAAATTAATGTGGCCATTGGATGAGCAATAGTCACACAAAACACACATTTCTTTCACTTAAAACACCATATGGTCACACTTATTAACACTTTTGGCCACTTTACGCTTAATTGTATGTGACTAAATACCTAAAAAAAACATGCTTTGTGTGACTAAATGTTAGAAAAGGCAACACAAACATAAAATTCATGTGGCCATTGGATGATCAATAGTCACTCAAAACACACATTTCTTCACTTTAAACACCATATGGTCACACTTATTAACACTTTTGGCCACTTTATGCTTAATTTGTATGTGACGAAATACCCAAAACAAACATGCTTTGTGTGACTAAATGTTAGAAAAGGCCACACAAACATAAAATTAATGTGGCCATTGGATGATCAATAGTCACACAAAATACACATTTCTTCACTTAAAACACACAATGGTCACACTTATTAACACTTTTGGCCACTTTATGCTTAATTGTATGTGACTAAATACACAAAACAAACATGCTTTGTGTGACTAAATGTTAGAAAAGGCCACACAAACATAAAATTCAAGTGGCCATTGGATGAGCAATAGTCACACAAAACACACATTTCTTCACTTGAAAGACCATATGGTCACACTTATTAACACTTTTAGCCACTTTATGGTTAATTGTATGTGACTAAATACCCAAAGCAAACATGCTTTGTGTGACTAAAGCGTTAGAAAGGCCACACAAACGTAAAATTCTTGTGGCCATTGGATGAGCAATAGTCACACAAAACACACATTTCTTTAACACTTATATATGAATGGCACACTTATTAACACTTTTGGCCACTTTATGGTTAATTGTATGTGACTAAATACCCAAAACAAACATGCTTTGTGTGACTAAATGTTAGAAAAGGCCACACAAACATAAAATTCATGTGGCCATTGGATGATCAATAGTCACACAAAATACACGTTTCTTCACTTTAAACATCATATGGTCACACTTATTAACACTTTTGGCTACTTTATGATTAATTGTATGTGACTAAATACACAAAACAAACATGCTTTGTGTGACTAAATGTTACAAAAGGCCACACAAACATAAAATTCAAGTGGCCATTGGATAATCAATAGTCACACAAATACATATTTCTTCACCTTAAACAACATATGGTCACACTTATTAACACTTTTGGCCACTTTATGCTTAATTGTATGTGACTAAATACCCAAAACAACATGCTTTGTGTGACTATACAGTGTTTATGGTCACTAATACGGATTAATCCAACAAAATTTGTACCTAATTAGTCTTTTATGTTACGGTTTGGTTTACTCTTTTGCAATATAGACTAAAAAAAAAGTCAAACACGTGACCATAGATTACCTATGGTCGCGCGACCTTTAGTCACACACGGCCGAAAAATCATGTGTGACTATATGTATATCGTCACACATATTCGGTGTGGCCAAATCCACTTTTTTTTCTAGTGTCAAGATCAAACATCAGGACCTTTACCCTTTTGTTTTTCTTGATCTTCTAAAAATTCAACATGAAGACAATCTTGAACCTTTTTGGTAACCTTGTTGTACCCTCTAAATCCTTTGCTATTGGTACAGTAACCTAATAGTTATAGGGCATCCAAAAGGTTTCATAAAACAAATGTTGGGTTTGTTTCCCATCAGCAACTCATAAGGTGTCTTCATCTGAGGTTTAGTGACTGATACTCTATTCAACACATAACAAGCGTTACTTACTGACTTCATTGCAAAATGAATAGGTAATAGAGAATCGCAAGCATTGTTACGGCTTCTTCTATCAAGGTTATGTTCTTTCTTTCTGCAACACCATTCAACGTGGAGTTCTAGCAATGTTAAACTCCCTCTTAATCCCTTTCTTGGCACAAAATTCATCCATAAACTTGTTCTTGAATTCAGTCCCATTATCACATCTAATACCTCTACTTTGAGTCTCTGGTTTTCAAGGGCTATTATAAGATCATCAATAGTATCAAAGGTTTCATCTTTAAATCCCAAGAAAAGACCGGCTAAATCTACTATAATAATCATACATTTACAACTAGCGGTACTTCTTCTTGTATAAGCTTGCAACGGCTTGAGGTCCAACAGAACCATGTGCAACAACTCTAAAGGTTCTCTAATAGTTCTTTCTCATCTTCATGTGAAGCTTTGTGTTGTTTACCCCTTTTGCCGCCAAACATGAATGATAATTCTTGTATGTTTTGGAAGGTAAACCTCTAACTAAATTGCCTTTAACCAACTTGTTGATATTCTTGAAATTCACATGTCTTAATCTTCTATGCCATAGATGTGCTTCTTCAAGTGTTGCTTTAGCTACTAAACATGTTGCTCTTTTCGAGGAAAATTAAGACTCTTCATATCTAGACTGTACACATCATTGGTTCTTGGTACTCTCGGTGTTACAAGTTATCATCAACAACGAACTCAGGGGAAAGAATGAGACATTCATTAATGGAGTGAATAACACATGGTGCTTCTTGTCACGGTCAGAATCTTGACAAAAGATTGAACTTGAGCTCCTTCACATTAATGAACATTTTCAATATCTATGCTTCACTGCCTTAATGGTTCCTTTACGGTAATTCTACCTCCACTAAGATCATTCCCAAATGCAACTCTTCCTCCAAAATAAGATCTAAAATCGAAGAATCTCTTTGTCTCATGTCATGCTTCCAGAGCAACCACTATCAACAATTAAATGATCTTTAAGCTCCTCTTCTGGGTTGCCTTGCACAAAGATGAAAGAGTTAGTTTCTTTTAGGAACCCAAGCGATTAATGACTTGTGTTCCCCTTGTGGAGTGACATACTTAAATTCTTTAAGTATGTAGTCTCCACTGTTTTTGAAAACATGATCAATTAATTTTGTTTGTTCCAAAACTTGTGTTGGTTGTTCAATAAAACTCTCTTTTTCAACAAGAATTTCCTTTTTATTTTCAACAAAATTCTCTTTTTCATCTTTACTTGCTGAAAGTACTGTTTGTTCCCCATCAGTACTTTCTTTCTTAACCCAGTTGGTTTTAACTTTTTGTATAGATTTCTTTGATCTAGGTACTCTATTTGAAGTGTAATACCTCCTAGGTTGATAGTAATTGGATCTCCTAGGGCTTCCATTCGAAAAAGTGCTAGCAGTACCTTGATTGGGTGAAAACCTAGCAGTACTTTGAGAAGGTAATGCTTAAGAAACTTTTGACTTACCAGTACCTTGAAAAGTGTTGCTTGAGGGAATGTGATGGTTTTGAAAAGGTCTTTTAAAGCGAGGGGAATTGCACCGTAGTCTTTTGAGAATTACTATGGTTAACCCTATGTGAGTCATTCCAAACTGGTTTATTCTCCCTTGGCTTATGGTTGGTAGATGTAGTCTTTGGGAATTTGCTTAAATAATCGAGTGAAAGTCACATCCTTAATCAATGATCAGGATTATAACAAACAAAACATAATTTTGACCAGGTAATCCCAAAATTTCTTCCTTTATGTCTATTACCAAACTACCACGACTTTTTGGTGAATGAAAATTATGTTGACCAAAATTATCCAAAAAGATTTGCAGATATTTTGAAAAGTTTTTCTTGAAGGTACTAGCTGAATGTCTACAGATACTTTGAGATGAAAGTGCTTGCACAGATTCTTCATTATCATCCTTAGGTTTTTCAACTATTTATTAGGGGTTTCAAAATTAGATGGATCAAGATTAGATTGACGGTAAAGCTTTTTCCTAAACTCTAAGTTGTCTACTAAAACGAGAAACATATTCTAAGTGGTTGAAAACTACTAGTTGGTGGAGAACGTATTATAACCCTTATCTTTCTTAAATCGGAGGTGTTTGACTAAGCGATTCCTTATTACTAGATGTGTTTTCTTCTGAGCTAATGAGTTCATCCTCACTAGTTGTTATCTCTTCTGACTCAATTTGTTCCTTATCACTAGGTGGGCTCTCTTTTGTACTGCTAAAATCCATACCAAAACCTAGGCCAGTTATAATGTGTGCTCTCCTTTGTTTTTCAACAAAACTAACATGTGACAGACCAGATTCTTCCCAAGCAGCAAGTTTTTCTAACAATTCATCCCTTTCTTTAGTGATCTTTTCAAGTTCAAAACCTTACATCCTAACTTCCATTCACTTGATTTTAATTGATAATCTTGTTGCTCATATTTTTCTGCCCAAGCCATTTCATTGTTTTCATGAGTGATTATTTTGGCTTCTATTGTCTCTAAAGTTATTTGATAACCAGCTACCTCAGACCTAGCCCTTCTAAAGTTATCTCTTTCAGTTACATAATCCTTAAGCACTTTTTGATAAAAGTCATTACATTTAGAATATACCTCAGAGATAGTGGGTGAACTTGGTGAAGTAGCTACCATAGTGAGCAGAACAGGTTCTTCTTCACTTTCCATGCTCCAATCAAAGCTTCCAAGGCCATCTCTTGATTGGCAGCAAATCTGGTTCCTCATCAAAAGTACGTGCTCAATCAAATCTTCCATTGCAACCATAGAGTAGGTTCTGGCGGTTCATCATCAAATTCAGCACTCCAGTCAACCACAGATAGATTTTCTTGAGCAACCAAAGCTTTTGATTCAGTAATAGGAATTTCCTTTAGTTCAAGCTTGGGTTTCTCTGTTATCCTTAATAGTTTTTATTAGAAGTGATGGTCATTCACATTTAGGAACTTTGTAACGTGTGTTAGATATCGTGATAGAATAGTCATCGGGCTCGTGGACTGGGCTAAGCTAATTGGTTAAATGTTAAGGTATGCTAAGCCGTGTATAAGCTTAAGCATCCCAAGCCCAATCCAAGTCCACGAGAAGCCCATGGAAAGCCTTTAGGGCAACATGTATCTTACCTATATATACCCCTCAAATGGTCATTTGAGGGGTGTGCTTGAAAGTGTGTGTGTGTGTGTGTTTTTCTTTATTGAATATACAACATCTTGTGTTTATCTCTTCTCACATCATACACGGATTTTTATATCTTCAAGTCACCATCTTTCTCTTCCTTACTTCTAAGCATAACGTTTGTGTTTGTATTGTTTGTGTTAACGTGGTATTTGTGTTGGGTTTGTGATAAGGTTGATATATCTTTGGTCCTAACAATTGGTATCAATCGCCTAACAATGGTTTAGGAGTGTTTGTGTTTGGTTTGAAGGTGTTACGTAAAGGGCTCTCGTTATCGTTTTTTGTCAAGCTAAAAGCTTTAATTTTTGCACTTTAAAATTCAAGATTCTTGTGGTTTAAGGTTTATTTGGTGCTAAAGTTTCAGTTTTTGCAAAAAGTTGAAGCTTTGGCGTTTGGTTAAGTTTTGAGCTCGTTTTTGGTTCTTTGGTCATTTCTACTCGTAACTTTTCTAGGCACTTTGGGTGAAAAAGGTCAACATTTTTGGGTTATTCGAGTGTTTTAAGGCTATCGGGCAAAGAAATCATTTGAATCGTTGGAAATTTCTTACAGTAGAAGTCAAAAGTCAAAACCCTAGTTTTCTACTCGTAACTTTTGGTGAAGAATCTTCGTGCTATAAGCGTTACTCGATTGCCCCTCACTTGGATAAGTGTGTGGAACACTTGACTTGTGGATATCTCTTACTTGTGGCAGTGTAAAGGATTTTTGGTTCTTAACCATAGTTTACGCATAAGCTAAAAGCTTACGAGTAACTCTACGCATAACTTCAAAATTACGCGTAAGGTTTCCGAGTAACTTTTTGTCTACGCATAAGCAAGGTTACGTAAGGTTTCTCGCTTAAGGTTTCTACGCTTAAGGTTTCTACGCTTAAGGTTTCTACGCTTAAGGTTTCTACACATAAGGTTTCATAAAGCTTCCTACGCATAAGATCCTACGCGCACGGATCCTACGCCTAAGCCTCGTCTACTTCGTAACCGTGTTTCTACGCCTAAGCTTTTCATTTTCCAAAAAAAAAAAAAATAAATAAAAATTTTGGTTTAACTGTGAAAAGTTTGGTCAAAAATTCAAATTTTTGGGCCTAAATTCAAATTTTTCGGGTCAAATTTGGCGTCAAAATTGTCATAACTCAAATTTTCATACGACCTTAGAATTGATTTTTATAGTGAATTTCAAATTTTGGAGAAAATTTTTTAGAACCAAGGTTCGATGCGACTTTCGGATAACACTCAACCGGGCTTAATTTTCATCAACCACAACTCCTTTATCGTTGAATCGATCCTACATCAACTTTATCAGATCATACCTTCATCAATGGCAACTCAACAAGACATTCATGCAGCCGGTGCCAAAAACCGTCCTCCTATGTTGGCAAAAGGTGGTTATCTTCAATGGACAAGTCGTATGCTTCGTTACATCAAGACCAAACCTAATGGCAAACTCATGATTAAATCCATTCAGGATGGACCCTTCAAGCCTCGACAAGTTAATGAACACGGAAATCCGGATGCAACACCTCCCACCACACCATCTTCGTCTTCAATAGAATCGAATACACTGCAGAGGATCGAAACAAGTCGGCGAGATGACATGGCAATTCATATTATCCAACTGGGTTTACCAATAGACATCTTTGCTGCGTAGACGGTTGTGAAAGCTGCTTTCGACATGTGGGAGCGTGTTAGGCGACTTTGTCATGGAGCAATCGGTCAACAAGACAAGGAACAAGTTGCTAACTGCATGGGAGAAGTTCACATCTACTCCAGGAGAATCCATTGAATCATACTATGGAAGGTTTTGCACTTTGATGAATGAGCTAATCAGAAACAAGTTGACACCCAGAACTATCGTTCAAAACATCAAGTTCTGAACAATCTTCGGAAGAATGGGGCGATATGTCACTATTGTCAACCAAACAAAAGACTTACATGGTGAACTTTGATCAACTACGAAACAAAACCAAGTTGAAGCGAATGAAGTCAGGCAAGAAAGATTAGCAAAGAATCATGATCCATTGGCACTCATTGCAAAGACTCAACCTCCGGTGAATACACAACAACAAGCTTCATCATCTTCCAACAACAACAACTTGCAGCAATACATTCCACAACCACAACAACAATTCTATCCGATCCACAACACCGAACAAGGAATCGATCTCGAATCGATCAAGAAGACCCTATGTCCCAAATAATTTCTCTCTTGGGTCAAGTAATCAAAGTTCGCTATTCCACACCTACTAACAACAACCAAAGGATATCATCAAACACTTCATAGCAGGCAAATGCGGTAGGGTGTGAATATGGGTAATCAAGGACAAATGGTTGGAGTTATTGGGAATCAGCGAGGATATGCTCTGGATTTCGTATGGGTAATCAGGCGGTTCCGTATCGAGGGTATCAGGTTGGGTCAGAATGTTGGAAATCAGTTGGACGAATGTTGGGAATAGCGATGGGTAATCGAATGGGTATGTAGCAGCTCCGGTCGTTGGGAATTATGGAAATGTGAATCGGAATGTCAGTTAAGTGTTATAACTGTCAGGAGTGGGTCACATGGCGAAAGCTGTCCACTAAGCGCACAAGTGGTGATTTTCTTGAGAAGTTGCTTTGTTAGCAGATAAGCTAGATCGGGAGTTCAGTTAAGTCTTGAGGAAAATGATTTTTTCGCTATTGTGGATGATTTGGAAGACCTCGAGGAACTCAATGCGAATTGCATCTTCATGGCAAATCTTGAGGAGCTAAGTATGACAAGTCGGACTCACCTCCGTCTATGGCGCCAAGCGGTGTCGAGGTACCAATCATTGATCCATGCTATAACAATGTCATATTTGATGTGTTTACTCATGACGAACGGCGATTCGTGGCCAGCACCTACTTATGATACATACATGGACAATCCGAGTTGTAGCAATACTAACTCGAGACTCGGATGTGGATCAAGTGGGGCGTGTGGCACAAAATCTTGAGGCCGATGAGGAAACACGTGATTATGTTGAATCATTAATCAATCAATGTGGCATTGAAGTTGAGAAAGTTAGAACGGTCAATCGCGAAGTTAAGGCCGCGAATGCTAAATTGACCGCTGAGCTTGAGAGTTACAAGAAACGCGCTAAGCCTATGAATTTCATACAAACAAAATGTCGAATTAGAAATTGGTTATCGAGATTCGTTTTAAAGAAAAAGATTTGCATCTCAAGTATGACACACTTGATGTGAATCTGAATTTGAAAATCAAATCTTTAAACAAGGAAATTTCTGAACTAAATGACCAACTTTCAAAACAAAAACAACATATTCGATCTTGAAAAAGAAGAAGTTGATAAGCGATTTTAAAGCGAGAAGATTCTCTTCTTGATGAAATTCTGGATAAAAGAAACGATCAAAAATTGGACAATTTACTTCTTACAGCGGGTCATTCCGCTAAGACAATCAAGATGCTTTCTAATCAAGTAAATCCGATTTTTCATACTTCACATAAAATGGCTCTTGGTAACTCACCTCTTGTTTTCTCAAAGCTCAGAAAGAATGGGATGTGTTGAACAATGGAAAACCTTTGCATGAACCCATAATTGTGCATGATTCTCTTGAAACGTTGGAACTATCTGAGGAGAGTAGATCAAAATGAAACAAAAACATCCGGAAATCAAACCAATTGATTATAACACATGGAACAAAATTAATGGTATTTCGTTTGTTTCTCAATCAACGTTTTCCACCAAATCAAGTGTTTCAAACAAAGTGTCAACACCAGTTTCAAAATCAGTTTCAAAACGAGTTGTTGTCTCCAAATCTCTTTCGAACATTGAACAAATGTCTTCAAACAATCCTTTTAACACAAGTGATGCGCGAAGTATTTTGGAAAATGTGAAAACTAGAATTGCAGATCTTCAAGAGACCGTTAAAACTAAAACCAATATTACAACAAACATCCGGTTTAATAGTTTTGATAATGAACAGAAAAAGTTTTTTGAAACTCAAATTGCCTCTCAGCTGAATAACATCAACTCAAGGGTAATTCATTTTGAACAAGCGTTTTTGAAAGCAGTGACTTTGTCAAGGACCATAAATCCACAGTAAAGCAAGCTAATGAAAGTGTTGAACACATCAAAATTTTGGAAAATTTAAATGATTCTCTCTTGAAGATGTTAGACTCTTGATATTATGTCCATCATTTTGCAAACATATTCTTTGAAGATCATGAAAGACTCGAGGATGAGACCTCGAAATTGTTTCAAAATATGAAAAAACCCTTGAAAAACTTGAAAAAGAAAATGTCTCATATTTTAAACAACTTGATCGAATAACTGAGGAATGCAAGTATGACAAATTGTCGTATGAGCGTGCCTACAATGACATGAAAGCTAAAAATGATCTTTTGAGGGCTCTTTGGAAAGTCAAAAAGGAAAGGCGGTGGATCTACGTGATTACAAAACCATTGACTGCGGAGAAAGCAAATGTTCTCAAACCGGTTTCAAAACCAAAATGTCTGTTTCTTGCCTCCTCCAAAAGTCAATGAGAAAATTGTTTCATCAAAACCGTCCTCCACCTGCTACCTAAACAAAATGTTGATAAAGGGAAAGCGGTTATCGAGAATCCTAAAGTTTTAGCACTGGCCTTTTTAGATGAGTACCACTAATGCGCACTCCACATCTAAAGAGACTAGGATAGGCTGAAACCACCTCCCTTCATAAAAAAAAATGAATCCTAATGCGTGTGCCTCACCTTCTGGGACTAGAAAGCACCTTTAGGAGCAACAGACTAAAGCCTAAGAGCAATACAAGGAACAATAGAGTCTCATTGCCTCTAGGAGTAGTAGCTTGAATAAAGGGAAGAAAGTAGAAGAACACCCTAGGAATTTACAGCTTTTGAATAAGAAAGACATTTCATCTGAATGTAATGAACCTATGAAACTTGCTAAGTCTAATGAATGTGTTGAATCTCTTTGTTTAACTTGCAAGAAATCTTTAAATGTTCAAGATGATTGTGTTTCTAAGAATGTGAATGATAAGCTTGTTAAGAAGAACGTCCCAAAAAGTAATTACGCTAAAAGAGTAGGAAGACTAGTTGCAAAACTTAGGCTTTACACTACTGACAGGAACCAACGTGTATACTTTAGGGATGATATTTGGAAACCCACAGGTAGAACTTTCACACTCGAGAATGGAACAATGAGTGATAAACCGAACTTCCTGTAGAAAACCTCTGAGTGTGATCAGGATTTTACCTCTAAAAGGAACCAAAATCAAAAGCGGTTTCCACAATATTCTTTTTCATTACTTGCAGGTTATCAAAATTTGTCTTTGGATCGTCGACTTCGGGTTGCTCCAAGCACATGCCAAATCTGAAGGCTGCGATCAATTTCGATGGAAATTCATGGGAAATGCGTTTGGAAATGATCATCTAGAAGCTATCATGGGTTATGGAGATCTACCTTTTGGAAATTATTTGATCACTTGGGTTTACTATGTCGAAGGGTTGGGACACAATTTGTTTTCGGTCGGAGTTCGTGATGCAGATTTAGAGGTCGCTTTTAGGAAAAATGCTTGCTTCGTTAGAAACTTGGATGGCACGATCTCTAACGGGAATCGTGATACGAACTTGTATGCTATCGACATCAATCAAATGGCCTCTTCATCACCAATATGTCTTATGACACGAGCATCACGGAACACGTCCGGTTGTGCACGAGACGGTTATCCCATTTCAATTTCGACACCATCAACAAAATTGCCAAAGACAACATCGTCAACGGACTTCCAAAGTTCAAATACACCAAGGATCACTTATGTCCATCATGCGAACAAGAAAAAAGCAAAAGAGCATCATATAAACCCAAAACCGTACCTAGTTAGGAAGCAAAGTTGCATATGTTGCACATGGACTTATGTGGCCCAATGAGAGTTGAAAGCATTAATGGGAAAAAGTATATTCTTGTTATCGTCGATGATTATTCGAGATATACATGGGTTAAGTTTCGAGATCAAAAGGCGAAGCACCAGGCATCATCATCACCTTTACGGCGTATTCAAGTACTTCTTCAAACTCCATTAAGGGTTGTAGAACAGACAACGGCACGAATTCACAATCGAGGAGTTAAGAACTTATTTTGAAGATGTTGAAATTACACATCAGACATCGGTTGTTAGAACTCCACGTGAGAATGGGGTAGTTGAAAGAAGAAATAGAACTCTTGTGGGCCTTTCGCACAATGCTAATCTATTCTAGTGCACCATTATTTCTATGGGGATCTTTGTTGCCCTGCTTGTTTCACTCAAAATCGATCCCTAATCCATCCTAGATTCAATAAAACCCCATATGAGCTTGTGAACAACAGAAAACAGGATATCTCTTACTTTCACGTGTTTGGCGCTTTGTGCTATCCTACGAATGACAGAGAAGATCTTGGAAAATTGAAAGCTAAAGGTGATATTGGAATCTTCATTGGATATTGAGATAACTCGAGGGCATTCAGGGTGTATAACAGGAGAACTAGGAGGATCATGGAGGCGATGAATGTGAAGTTTGACGAACTTTCACATATGGCTTCTGAGAGACTCGCTCTAGAACCCGCACTAAACCGTGAACTTGGACACATCATTCAGGGACTCGTACCAAAGAGCTCAATCAAATTCGCTTGACAATCCTAAAGAACAAGAATGGGAGAATTTCTTTGAGTTAATGTTCGATGAATACTATGGTGGAACTTCGACAAATGCATCAAACCATCATTCCGCTGCACCCGCCAACATCATCCTCCACCACCAACAGAAGATGCATCTACAACGATCGAAACCAATGCACCAACTCCATCTACATCATCTACATCTACTACAGTTATTGCACCCGTTCTACCCAGGTTGATGAGCAAAACCATAACGATGCAACGTTAGATGAAGACTTATTTGAAAACCCGTTTGCTACGGAATCACCTGAATCATCTTCATGCTTACGAGAACCATCTAACTCGCATACGTTTAACCAACGGTATCCTTCTACTCGGAAGTGGACAAAAGACCATCCGTTTGAACAAGTTATTGGTGAACCTTCAAGGCCAATTCAGACGAGACGCCAACTTGCCACCGATTGCGACTTATGCATTTACCTTTGCTCAATTAGCAATATTGAACCAAAAACATTCGCGAGGCAATGGCAGAACCCGCATGGATAGAAGCGATGCAAGAGGAACTTCTCCAATACCGTCTACATGACTCTTGGGAAATGGTTCCAAGACCAATTGACATTCGTGTCATTGATCTCAAATGGTTATGGAAGAACAAAAGGGATGAAGAGATGATTGTAATTCGCAACAAAGCTCGTCTTGTGGCCAAAGGATACAGACAAGAGGAAGGGATAGACTTTGAAGAGTCATTCGCCGGTAGCTAGACTAGAAGCGGGTCAGATATTCTTAGCCTACCCTCCACAAAAACATCACGGTTTATCGATGGACATTAAGACCGCTTCTTGAATGGAACTCTGAAAGAAGAAGTGTATGTGAGTCACCCGTAAGGCTTCATAGACAAGGAACATCCAGACTACGTCTACAAACTCAAAAAGGCAATCTATGGATTGAAACAAGCTCGAGAGCGCGGGTATGAATGAACTGTCCTCTTTCCTTATCTAAAACAATTTCACCAAAGGAACAGTTGATCCTACCTTGTTTACACAAAAATGCAAAACGACATTTTGATTGTTCAGATTTATGTGGACGACATCATCTTTGGGTCCACTAATCCGAATCTTTCAAAACATTTTGAAAATCTCATGAAAAGTAAATTTGAAATGTCCATGATGGGGAACTAAAATTCTTTCTTGGTTTACAAATACATCAATCCCCTCGTGGAATTTTTATAAATCAAGCTAAATACACAACCGAGATTTTGAAAAATCATGGTATGGATAATTGTGACTGGGTCGGAACACCAATGGTAACTTCACCAAAAATTGGAGCCGATTTGTTTGGGAAACCTATTGATCCAAGAAATATCGAGCATGATTGGTTCTCTCATGTACCTTAATGCTAGTCGACAGATATTCATTTTCTTGTTTGCTTATTAGCGGTTTCGTGCAAAGCCTACCGAATCGCACCTCAAAGAGGTTAAACGGATCTTCGGTACTCGAAGACATCCATTCATAAGGGACTTTGGTATCCGAAGGAATCCGGATTTGATCTAATTGCCTTTTCAGATGCGGACCACGCAGTGATCAAGTTACGACAAAAAGTACATCCGGAGGAGCACAATTTTTGGGTGAAAAGTTAGTAAGCCGGTCTTCAAAGAAACAAGATTGCACTGCACTTTCAACCGCGAAGCTGAGTATGTGTCTCTATCTGCGTGTTGTGCTCAAGTTCTATGGATGAGAACACAACTCACAGATTATGGCTTTACTTTCGATAAAATACCTATGTATTGTGACTCAAAAGTGCCATAGCCATATCATGCAATCCTGTTCATCACTCAAAGACTAAGCATATCGAGTCCGCTATCACTTCATCAAAGAGTACGTCGAAAATGGTATTGTTGAATTATTTTTCGTGAAGACAGATTACCAACTCGCCGATCTATTAACTAAAGCCCTTCCAAAAGAAAGGTTTGAGTATTTAGTTCGACGAATTGAAATGCGAAGCCTAACCCCTGAGGAGTTAGAACGTCTTCTCGATTCTTCTTGAAAATGATTTTCCAAAAGCTTCACAGTAATATTTTTGAAAAACAAAATACAAAATTTGAAAAACCAACAAAAGCAAAATATAAAAATATAAAATTTTTCAAAAATACAAAAACAATTAAAATCAAAAATCCAAAAATATTCTTCTCACGACATGTCTCTCGTATAATCGATATTCTCAGACGTTTCTAGAAATGTAATTCAACAATGATACGGGCATGTACAGATGCTTGAGCGAGAGTTCTTTAATTTGTTTTCTAAAACATGTCGTTTCTCAAAATTTCTTAAATAATGGCTTTCGTATACATCAAGACGAAACCCGACCGAAATGATGACTTTTGATTATTTTCAAATCAAAACTCGTGCATTGATTGAAAAATGAGGTGTACGCCTTTGCACTACATTTAAAAAAAAATGGTGAGAAATCATCATCATCTTGAGCACCTTTTCAAGATTGTTCAAAAGATTTTCAAAATCTTTCAAAATATTTTGTGCTCAAGATAACTCCCTCTCAAACCCTTTAATTGATTATGCTTTATTAAAGGGGAGTATAAAACTAAAATGTTCCATATTCATGCTTAAATCAAATCCGTTTGTCTCCCCAAAAGATTCTAAAATGTTGTTAATCCGTTGATATCAAAAATATCACGAATATGCTATTTTTGAGGGGAGGAGACGTGATTAAAATGTGATCAAAAAGTTTAATGATCGTGGTTTGAATCTCAAAATGAGCTCGACTCAGACGGAACCAATGAATTGACGGGAATTAAAGTCAGAAAATGTACCATCTCGAGAAACTTTCTATGGACTTGACCAGGACGGGTAATAATTTCAAGCTAGTTCTCTAGTGATGTAAACGTGTCTCGAATCGGTCTTGTTCATATAAAGTCGATCAATTCAAAAAATCGAACTCTACCCTCTATGTGCAGATTTCTGTCAAAACATATAAGCACATGTGAAGGGGGAGTGTTTCTAAAAATATAAAACTCATGGAGTGTTGCAAACATGTTTTCTATCATAAACACTCTGAGAGATTTTCAAGAAAAATGGTTTTATGGCAACAATAGGACAGTCATGGAGTTATAAGGTGACTAAGGATAGGAAATCCGTCCTATGATCCGCCAGAGCCGGAGGGATCTACCCAAGGACATCACCAATAGTGTAGTATTAGAAGTCCTTAGGTATGATTGAAAAAAGGAGTAATGTGAGAAAGGAGAAAGAAGGGGTTGAAGAATTAAAAAGAAAAGTAAAAGAAAGGGTGAAAAGAAATAGCCCTCCATATTCAACCTTAGGGCAGAAACCGGGTTCAATACATATGCTACTGGTTGTCACTAGATGACACTGGTATTGAAGACAAAGATCATGGACCCAGGACGACTTGCGCACTAAACCTTCTAACCACTCAATTCCTCTTAAAAGGGATTTGTTTCATTCTCACTGGGAACCCTACATAATCTATTGACCTTCTCTTAGAGATCGTTGGTATTGAAGAAGGAGACCCTCTCCCTAGTCTCCGCTTAGGAAAACCATAATGCACTTATTGAGTCTAGAGCCACGAGATTCATCAAAAGATCTCATAGGAACACTTGACATGACATCGCTTGTTGTTCATCATTAAGGGCACAAGTGATATATTATAGAGTCCTACACAGATCTTAGCAATTTTCCAGAACATTTATGAGAAGTTTCACATCTGTGATCTTCAGTGATTGAATGGAAATTCCTGCCAGGTCAACATCAAACCGACAGCAGGTCACTTTGGTAATTCTCCGTGGATTACGCTTAGTGTGTCTCAAACGGTCTACAGTCTTGGGGTGATGCTTGTGTACCTCCTCACTCATCCGAACTGTAGATGTACTTCTATATCGCGTTATCTCACTTGTGGGACTCGGCAGAACGGCCTTTGTGAGAATTAGAGATGTGTTTTCACACTATGTTGTTAACACCCTCGAAATTCAAACTTGTAAGTGCCGGAATCCGCTTATTACTAACCTGTTTTTATGTTTTCTTATGGAAGCTCCTCGAGCGGATGGATCGCAGTGCAAGGCTCGCCACATGCTCATGCCAACAACACATGAAAGTTCTCATCATAATCAAAGGAGATGATTCTTCGTCCATGTCAAAGAATCTACAAAGTTTAAAGACTCGATAACTACATCATTGGTAACCAAAAGACAAATAGAAGTGTGAGCATGGTGGAGAAAGACGTGGAGACACCTAACCAACGAAGTTGACAACGGCAGACAACCACATTATCTGATCACAAAGCATGAAGGAACAAAGAATCAAGACTATTCTATATCTACACACAAAGTCCTAGCTCAAGAAAAGTAGAGACCTAATCAAGTGGAGCATCATTTGAATGACCACCCCTAAGGGGGAGATTGTTAGCCTTAATAGTTTTTATTAGAAGTGATGGTCATTCACATTTAGGAACTTTGTAACATGTGTTAGATATCGTGATAGAATAGTCATCGGGCTCGTGGATTGGGCTAAGCTAATTGGTTAAATGTTAAGGTATGCTAAGCCGTGTATAAGCTTAAGCATCCCAAGCCCAATCCAAGTCCACGAGAAGCCCATGGAAAGCCTTTAGGGCAACATGTATCTTACCTATATATACCCCTCAAATGGTCATTTGAGGGGTGTGCTTGAAAGTGTGTGTGTGTGTGTTTTTCCTTTGAAATAAACATCATATTGTTTCATCATTCTCTCACAACATACACGATTTTATATCATTCAAGTCACGATCTTTCTTATCTTTCCTTATTTATTTACGCATAACTTGTGTTTGGTTTCACGTGGTTAAACTTGTATTTGTGTTGGGTTTGTGATAAGGTTGATATATCTTAGGTCCTACATTCTCAATCATTCTATTTGCCTGATATTTAGCAAACTTGCATTCTCTTTCAAAGTGTCCAGTCTTTTGACAATTAAAGCATTCAATCTTGGATTTGTCAAACGTTATTCCCTGTTTGGGTTTCAAGTCAATGCATCTTCCTGTTTTCTTCATGAACTTCTTGATCCTTGCAGTGATCATGGCAACTTGCCATCTTATGTCAATTTCTTCTAGAGCATCCACTTCAATTTGTGACAAATCTTCTTCATAAGTAACCGGTAAAGTGGCTTGTTGAGCGAAGAATGAACATACAACTTCATCAGAGTTGATGGTGTTTGTTGGTGATGAGGTAGGGGTAGTCATAGTTGTGTAAATATGCTGTTTATCACCAACAGTACTTTGAGCAGGATAAGCAGTACTTTTAGTGGAAGTACTGCTTCTATTTTTAGAAGTCACAAAAGCAATGCTGTGAGATTTTGAACTTGTTTGGCCATTAATTTCATGCTCATACACCTTTAAATGGTTTTAAAGATCATCAAAGTCCATAGTGTCCAAACTAGGTTGTCCTCTAATCATAGTAGCAATCACATGCCATACGGATGGCAAACTTCTTAAGAACTTCAAGTTTGCATCTTCAACAAATACCTCTGCTTTGTATAACTCTAGCATACTAAGAAGATTTTGGAATCTCATAGGCGATCAAGACCTTCTTTCTCCCAGTGAATGTTTCAAATTTTTGTTTCAACAGATTTCTATGCATCTTCTTGGAAGCATCATTACCTCCAAATCTTGTCTTGAGAGCAACCCATAGTTGTTTTGCATCCTTAGCATCATGGAACTTGAGTAGGTGACCATCGGAATAGCGCACAACAAAGATGTTGAGAGCCTTTTCTTGATTTCTTCAGTCTGCTGCAAAAGGTAGGCTTAGGTGGTTTAGGTTGTCCAGTAACTTCTACTTCTTCAAGAAGCGACATTACCATTGACAATCACATTCCACAATTGCATGGTCTGTAATAGCAATGTATCTTTGCCTCATCTTCATGCTCCGAGATCATGTTCTCCCTTCTTGATGATAGGAATTCCGAGTGAGGTGATGGATGGGGGTGGTGCGCTTCACCGACATCTTATAGGGTTTGTAGTTAAATCGGTTTTAAGGGTTTCTTCTTAATCAGAGTTTCCACACAAGCTCTGATACCACTTGTTGGATCGATATACTCTGACCAACTAACTATGTAGCTTGTAAGGGCTTAGCAACCTCGGATAAATCATAAGTTACTAACAATGAAACACTGATATTACTCTATTAAGTATGCAGAAACTACTTCAATAAAGCTAAGAAGAATAACTTTAAACTTTAATGATTTTATTAAAACTTTGAACCTGCTTGATATACAGATTCACTAATAACCCTAATAACTCTAATAACAAACTTGCATGTAAGTCGTATCTTTAATATTCTATAATGTTGCGTATATCTAATGCCAATCTAGGGGTCCTTTTATAGGCATAAGGAGTACCCTAGTCGGTTTACAATTACAATTCTTGTACGACAAGTAATACTAAATATAAACTAAGAATATTCTAGAATTACATAGTAGTCCTTAACGATTTGCATAGCAGTCCTTTAGCCTTTGAAGTACTTTGACACGAGCAGTACTTTAACTTTCATTAAGCAGTACTTTGACTTTCTTCAGTACTTTAGCTTTATATCCCAACAATGAGTAGCTAAATTACTATTGTGTTTGCTTAGATCTATGAAGCCTAGTTGTTAATTATTGTTAGGTTGTCTCTTGTTTTAATTGGTAGACGCTAGAGTAAGGAATACTGTCTTCTTCTTTAATTGTTGCAAGCTTGAACGTCCCAAATAGCACAAAGCTTGAGAGTGCACTTGAGCCATTGTTGTGTTTATTGAGCGAGTTGTAGTTTTAGGATAATAGAGTATTCGAGGAAGATACTACGGTACTTGGCGATCTCAGATAGTCTAGAGGAGAGTTACAATTCAAAGAACTAGGGAATTAGGCACCCCCTAAGACCACACGCAATACAACGCACCAATTAAGATGAGGATGTGACAATTCAACCGACCAATAGGAGATAACTAGGGAGTAAGAACATCTAAGTAAACACGCTTTTAATTATCATAAGAACACACCATACAATACATAGCTTATCTTCTTCTTTTCATTAGTTATTAGTTTAATTAGTAAGTAGTTAAAGTTGGTAGAAGTATCACCCCCCACTCCTATACCCCGAGATATTTACTTGTTTTCTAAAAAATATAAAGAGCTAAAAAGAATCACCCTCAACCTCACCTTCCCGTCATACATCTCTACTAGCATCTCTATTTCCCTAGAGAATGATCAACCCCTAGGCTTACCCATACTACACTGCAATGATTAGGTACGCTGCCTAGTGCGTTGTAAAGCTTGCTCGAGGAAAAGGAAGTCTTTCGACCCCGAACCTACGCATCAGGCATAGTATCTTAGGGAGGTTCAGCAAAAAAGATGAGCAAAAGGTTGTGTAGATGCAGATATTGAGAGCTGAATTGGAGCTAAATGCTCGCCAGCACGATTTGTTTATCCAGAAACTTAAAGGTTTGATGGACTTCTAAGTATTGTCTTAGAATGGGAAAAAGTTGATGTTTTTTATTATTTGTAACTTATGCTAATGTTTCCTTTTGTAATCATCTATGGGTGTTTAATTTCAGTGTGAGTGTTGTTGTAATGTCTTTGTGAAAGTTATGTCAGTTAGATGTAAGATATTCTATTCATTAAAACTGACTATTTATTTTAAATAAATATTTGCAAGTTACCTTTTTGTTTCTTTGGATCTGGTGACTGATCTAAATGAACCTCCCTTCATTGTTGATGGCTGGACCAACGACTGGTGGATGGTGACTTATGAATGGTGGTTGTGACGTGACTGGTGAATGGTTAATGGTGACTGGTGGCTGTGATTGGTGACTGGTGATTGGTGAGAAATGTGAGAAACTTTGGTGGAGATGGATATGGGTGGTTTTTTAAAAAATTTGAAATTTGATGAAAAAAATATGGGGGGCTTTTTAAAAAAATTGGGAAGGGAAATACCAAAAAGGAAGCAACAAGTATCGAACTTGTAACCTCCCCTTCACAACACCAACACCTTAACCATCTCCGCCCTTGGGTCTTTTTCGATTATACTAGATTTTGTTTTCCTCTTATAGTCTTTCTGTTTTGAGCTTATCTGTTTTAATTGGATGTTTATAAACAATAACTTCTGTTGCTATATGGTACATTAAGTAATATTTGAAAATAATGATCCAAAATTTTGTTGTAAAAATTAACATGTTAAGCTACTAATATTAAATATGCAGGTTTTCTATACAAAAACTTTCTATACAATAATTTTTATTCTAGCCATAAATATGCAGGTATCTAGACATAACTTTATCCATGATGTCTTGTGGCCCTGCACATAATTTCATTTTCTCTGCTCTTGCTTTTTCTCATCAAGTTTCTGCTTCTTACTGCTCTTAGTTTCTAACTTTTCCCCTGCTCTCTTATCACTCCCCACCACATCAGTATCATCCATGGGCACAAACTTATCAGATTTTCTTCTGTCAATGTTATATAATTCTTCAATTTTTCCATCATCAAAATGGTCTAAAACATTAAGACTCCATTTGTCCATGTTCTTCAGATATCTGCATATGTACTTCCTTCTTTGTACCTTGGTGGGTGGCTTGTCTATCTTTTCCTATAATCTATGTGCTTCATAGAATTTCTTTTTTTGTTCAACAAAATAAGCCAGCAGCTTTGATCTTTCTTTAATGGTGAAAGATGCATGCTCTTCTTGCATAAGTCTCTGAGCCAGCTCCCAATCAGCATCACACTGAGCTCTCTCATCATCCCACTCTTGAAGTTGTTTGATAAGTTCAATACTGGCCTTTTTTTCTCTTTTCCTTCTTTCAATCAATATTCTTTCATTTTCAGCATCATATTCTCTTTGATCTATTTTTGCTATCTCTTCATCCAATAGCATTTGCTTCTTCTTTGAAAGAGTTTTTTCCTGGTTCTACAATGCTTTTGCCCTTGTCTTGGGTTGATGGTTGTTGTGATAGAATTGTTGTTGTAGTCTCACTTGGCTCTTGAATGGTAACACATTTAGCTTTAGTCCTTGTGAACTCTTTTGGCTTGATTGGTGACTTCTTCAATTCAGTTAAAACTTGAGCCATATTAAGCTCATCATCACCAGTAGTTGTTGCAGCAACATTAGTCTCAGTTTCCATCCCAGCAGTACTAACATTTGGCTCAGCAGCACTAACTGGTACATTGACAGCAGAAACCTCAACACTAGCAGTAGAAAACACTTCAGCAGTATTAACTTATTCAGCAGTATTGACAGCATACTATATCACCTGACTGCAAAACAGATGAATGCTTATCTTGCAAAGGAAGAACTAACAAAGAAAGTAGCTGAAGAAGAAAGGATGAGTAAAGATGCCCTGATCGAGGTTGTTCATGAAGAAGCTGAAAAGCTTGGAATTGATCCTAAGACACTGATGCATGGGTTCGGGTTAGAGAAAACTTTCTTTTCTACGAGCAATCTTTTCAACCCTCTAGGCAGTTAACCTAATCGTTGTAGTGTAGTATGGGGTAAGCCTCGGGGATTGATATCGTTCTCTAGGGGAATAGGAATGCTAGAAAGAACTTTATGACAAGAAGGTGGGGTTGAGGATGATTCTTTTTTTTTTTATCTTTTTTATGTTTTTATAGAAATCAGGAGTAAAATCTCAGGGCAAATGATTGGGGGGTGATACTTCTACCGATTTATGTACTTCTACTAATTATCTAGTTATCTAATTGTGACAACTCGCAATTTCAGGTCATTTTACAAACTTTAAAAGTTTCACTATTTCATCATTTATCGTAAACTACGTTTACGAGTATCAAATTCGCGTAACCTTAATGGTTTAGCTGCGAATTCATGAACATTTCATCAAGTACATTTCATATAGACTAGGATTAGTCTACATATCATCAATAGCATCATTTCATATCGGTTCATGCATGGATTTGCATTTTTCAATTAAACGTTTATTTTCCTATTAAATAAACGCTATCGCGTAATTAATTATTTTGAACATTTGATCCGACACTTCCAAAAATATTCCTAATATATTTTTATACTCATTTTAAGACTATAAAAATTATATTATTAATTTACCCGATGTTTTCAATTTATTTCGTATATAAATTGTTATGTTTATATAATTACGACGGTTTTCGTAAATTCAACCCGATAATTATTATTTCACTCAAATTTTGCAAGAAATTTATTTTTATAATTTTTATGACTTCAATATATTTTATCTTGACCCGTTAAAATTTATTTTTAACTAACGTGACCCTAAATGCTTAAATAAATACACAAGTTATTAATCATCCTTAATTAACTACACTTTTCTACTACACATATGTACTTAGCTATTAAAATTTCATCTATCTTTTTCTTCTTTTATGTATGTCGACCAATTCAAAGGAATGACTCAACCATTGTGTACAAATATCTAGTATACATTATATTTATATTATTTCTATATCTTACAACTTCACATACACCACATTATTTTCAAAGCAAAAGATCAATTTTCTTCCTCTCTTCTCTCTAGAACCGGCAACCACAAGGACCAAGGAAAGGATCATCATAAATTTTTCTAGACAAGATTTTTACACATTAGTATCACTCTTGATTAAGGTTGTGCAATAAAAACCTTGGGTGATTAGGAAAAATCCTTTGTTCTCATAACCTCATCAAGTTTACTAGTAAGCATCCATATTCATGTTTATATTTCATATTCATTGTTATATTCATTTCATCATATTTGAGAAAACATGCAAGTCTCATGGATGTTTATACCACTTTTACATGTTTTTAAGAGTTATATATATTTATGTCATCCTATAATTACTCCTTGTTATAAATCACTCTTGGTGATGTCTAGGAACCCATGACACCCTAAGAAGGTGTATGGTAGGATTAGAATAGCTTCGGAGTTGTTTTGAATTGGTTGGATTAGGTTTGGCGCGAGAAAAACTCATTTCGACAAGTTTTCTAAAGGGTCTGTCCTTATTTTGAAATTCTGGAATTTTCGACAGTAAGCAAAATATTTTGGGCTAGATATTTAGAAAATATACTTTAAAACTAAAATGTGGCCGCTTGAACGGATTAAAACGGAGCTATAACGAAGAAGTTATGAATTTTTCAAGTTAGGCGACGAAAACTATAAATTCTGGAAAAATCAGCATGCTGTCTCGACTTTTTACGAGTCAAAAATGAGTCTTAAGCATTGTTAAATGTGCCGACTTATCAAAAATATATTAGTATATGTTATCACGATTCTGTGGATATAAAGAACGTAGAAAACGGACTTATAACGACTAAGTTATTCACATTTTAAACAAGTTGCCGAAATTTTTAGTACAAGTATAACATATATATTTTCTAATAGACAAATATAACGGCCACCAAGGACCATGTTGAGGGTCGTTTTTAACAATGACGAAGTACTTTTTATAAAGTGATGTCTTCTAGTAAAACTAAGTTCGCCAAGCATATTTTTCAAAATGTCAAACCACTTGTCAAGCGGAGTTGTAACGAATAAGATAGGGTCACTTAAATTTTGCCGAAAACCATCCTTAAACAATATTTTGTACAGAAGTACCATACTTTACCCATACTTTTCTCTATGATCGAGACCTCTAGGATGAAAACTTAAACACTAAAACTTTGAGACAATGATACAAGCTTCCCAAAACCGTTGAGTTTGTTTCTTAACACTCGACGTACACCATTTTACGACTAGCTTTTCGAGGCCGTTTAGTCACTTTCATGAAAATTTTCAACCGACATTATTTATGACTAAAAGTTATAATTTCATAATAAATCACTAAATGATTATCGTTGGATATCATTTCAATGTAAATACATGTGAAGTAATTTAAAAATGGTCAAGACGTTAAAAAATTATTTCTCGACGAGAAATATTATTTTCAAAAATTCATAAGTGGTATAGATATCATCCGAATTGCATGCATAACATTACATCATAACTTATTATGTATCATATCATTCATAATAGGTCAAGTTTAGAGATTCACGCTACATTTCGGTGTATCCACTTTTGTCATTATAATCATTGCAACAGGTGAGTTCCATAGCCCCATTTTCAATTGTTTTAATACTTTTATTAAACTCTTTGGGGGAGATACATGCTCATAAACTTTTATGACATTCTTGATTATTTGCAACTATATGTTTATCTGAACTGAATGTTTAGTCATATTCTATATCATAAATCACGGGGCTAAATGTCTTGGGATAATCATTGAGCTAAATGTCTTGGGATAATCATTGAGCTAAATGTCTTGGGATAATCATTGAGCTAAATGTCTTGGGATAATCATTGAACTAAATGTCTTGGTATTATCATTGAGCTAAATGTCTTGGTATAATCATTGAACTAAATGTCTTGGTATAATTATGAACTAATGGTCTTGGAATTATTTGAAACAACACTCATATGTGTTATATCAATTGAATATTGATAGATTAAGTAATGTACTGTTATGTGAATTCATTTGACATTATGCGTTTGAGCATAAACTATACATATTTTGGCAATGGGTTGTAAACACACAGGTTGCAAGTTTTGTATAGGCGGAACTTGGAACTGAGTGGATTTGCAATGCCTTTGCTGCATAAACGATTTTGAAAGGCTTTACATTTCAACACAAACTCTATGAACTCACTCAACCTTTGTGTTGACACTTTTAGCATGTTTTATCTCGGTATCTAAGGCATTCACTTCATGGCATGCATGTGGACTTATCATAGAGTCGTGGTGACGAGCGCGGTCACACATGGGATTTATGCATTTTAAAACATCCTTTGGCTTGTAACAAACTTATTTCCGCACAAATTGATTTTCATTTGGGACCTATCTTTGTAAACTCTGATTATTTTATTAAATCAAACGATGTATTTTCCAAACGACACTTTAGGTCGTTCAATATATCTGTAACTGTGATGCTATGACAGCCAACCCCCAGGAATTCCATTCTGCTGCAAAACAGGTATTTTGGGGGTGTGACACTAATTACTACGGATAGTTTTGTGCTTAATTGAGGTGTGCTCGTATGCTGATTAAAGATGTGTTCACCTAGATACTATTACTCCCTAGTTATCTTTTATTGGTCGGTTGAATTGTCACGTCCTTTATCTTAAAGTGTTGTATTCCTATTAGTCGTAGGGGGTGCGTATTCCCTAGTTCTATGAGGTTATCTCTCCTATAGGATTCACGGGATCGGCAAGTACAAGACTATTTCCTTCGAGCACCCTATCGTCTTCAAGCATACTCACGCAATAAATACAATGAAATCCTAGTTGCACTCCTAAGCCTATATCAATTAAGACAAGAGACAACCTAACAACAATCAATAACTAGGTTTCATAGATCTAAGCAAACACACAAGTAATTTAGCTAGACATGTTAGACAAGCAAGCATACACACAATCAACTGAACATGGGGTAGACATGATGATAAATTGGAATAACAAACTTATCTTGATGTGTAAAATAGGGTATGAGACACTAGAATACTGTCGAAGTCGGACTACAACTGAGTTAGGGTTTGCTCTCCAAAATTCTACCTGTTAAAATACAGAAAAATCGAATTCTATATATAGATTTACAATCGCGACGGCCTTGCCTTTTGCTAGCGACGCCGTCAGGTCGCCGTCATTAAGGTTTCGTTTTGGCCAAGTCATCGATAGGACGGCGTCACTTGAGAGTTGTGACGTCGTCGATCTTTAGTTGTGACGTCATCTGAATCTTGGATCTGGGTCGTCTGGAGTGAAAAGTGTGAGTGACGCCCTCCATATATTAAGCGTGACGTCGTCAGGCTTTAGGACCAGAAATTCCACTGAGCCGCCGCGTGCACTTTTTAATCAAGTCTTCATAGAGGGAAGGCTTCGCCCTTTGGATGGGATGCCGTCAGGTTCTGCAGAGCAGCCTTAAGTATCTTCAATATTGACTTTGCCATTTTCTTCATGTTTATGCTCCTTTTCGTCCAAATATGCTTCATTCCAGCATTTTGCTTCCAAAAGACCTAGAAAGTGAAAAGGAACAATTTTAAGCAGTAACGGATATAAAATTTGTCGAATTAGGGCTTAAATGACCCCCTAAAGCATACGTTTTAAATCCTTATCAAATATCCTACACTTTGTATTTGCTTGTCCTCAAGCAAATGTGCTTTTGGCGAATCAATTTATAAGTTAGGGGGCATGAAGCATTGGTTTAAAATAGTCTACAACAAGTGAAAGCGCCACAATAGTCATAACAAGCACGGAAATTATATACTAGCACCTCACAAGTGGTGTTTGGATTCTCTCATCTCTCGGGTTTATATGAAATATAATATGAATAGAAATGGAAGATAAACACTCATTACCTGGCATAGTACATTGATTACCATAAGCTTAAGGATAGATCAAACCTCCATCACTTTGGCGAAAGCACCTAGGAACAACTATCTAAGAGGTCTTTACAAGGGTTGTAACATTAGGCTTAGGGTAGGGAAGTAAAGGGTTTTGTTGGATAGGGGATATTTAGTGGTGGCAAGTAAAAAATCTTATGTTACAAGCATGTAAAGCGTGACGTTGCTAAGCCAAGACTTGACTCACTAACACTAGATAACTTGAATCAAAACAAACATAAACATAAAGATAGATGTAGGATGGTAGCCCGTATGTTTTTCTCTTTTTTTTGACATCCTTTACGATAACATCAAAATATAAGGGATTTATAGGAGCATCCCTACATTTAAGTTTTTATTTCTCTAACACTAATTGACCCGATTTGAAAAGATCAAAACACTTGGAGTATTTAATTACATAGACAAAGGGAATTTGAATTTATCGTTCTTTTCCGTTACTCCATAAAATATTACTTTTAACATGAGTCCCAATCATCCCAAAACTGTGTACAAAAGATATGACTCGACTTAGCAACCATGCAAGTAACTAGATAATTGAACTAAGGGTTATATAATGATAACAGTAATGCACTAAAGATGAGTGCATACAAGGTAGGCTAAGGCGATTAGGGTGTACATTTGGGGGTGGATTGTAAACAATGCTCTTCATTGATATTCCAGAAAACCAAAACATCACGAGAACCTCGAAAAGGATAGGCTCTGAGGGGGTTAACTAGGGGTATTGTGTACTAAAGATGAGTACATCACAAGGGTGTGGGGTAATTATTCAACCGATGTGGAAGATGTAATTATAATACAAGTTTCAAATAAGGGTTATCCTAATGCCTCTTATCATTTAGTTAATCCTAACTACACAAGTGTAGTCTCACTAGCGATCTTAGAATGCATCACAAAACAAGTTCTAGAATCTATTATACTAACTAAGCATTAAAGATGAATGCTTTTATTCCTAAAGATATAGGGGTGAACCTCACATTTTTTGGGTGGAATTTGAGTGGTAAACGGTTTTTGTGCTAGTCATATAATTCCTATGCATGAGACGCTTTATTAAGACTAAAGTTTAGCTCATAAATGTCATAAAAATTTTTAATTTGGTGCTAAAATTGCCCTAACGAATGTTTCTCATAGTTTATTACACAAATTACCAAGGACAAGACCAATGATCAAGTGAGTGAATAGTTTCTAAGTTCCCGTTTTATTCTTCCTCCCTACAATTAATTTGAACATTGTCCCCAATGTTCCCCGAAAGCATCTAAGTTATGATAAAGGAAGGTAAGTAAGGAAAAGAAACTAATACTCCCCTTATTAGCTCGGTAGGATATGTGTGAAGTTGCGGTTAAATACTCTTCCAAGAAGAATGCATAAGTAATAAGTTTCATCCAATGTGTGTTTCTTCTTCTTGTCCAATATAACCTGCACACTTATAAGAAAACAAACGAAACCTTTACGTAAAATTGGCGGTAAAACTATATATGAAACACAATTACACTAGAAAGCAAGTAAGATATAATGCTTGTGGAATGGATGTTTGCAGTTTTTCTAGAAAATTAAGACCTGGTAATTTCCAAAAATTTACAAACTGCACTGAAAACGAAAAATAATCATTCTGTTTCAACATAGCCTGGCGTCGTCAGGCTTTAATCCTGACTTCGTCAGGTTGTCCAGACAAAAAGTGGTTTACTGCCGTTTTCTGGAAATATTCTGGAAAAATTACATTATTAAAACCTGGAAAAATTCCTGCAAAACATCCATTATAACTCGATACAAGCATTTGACTCTAACAAACACATATATATATCAATTTCAATAATTGTAATTCTCATGTTCATGTTCTTAAAAACTTATGTGATCTTCCCTACACTTATCCTTTTGTAAAATACCTTTATATGTAATTAAGACGATGTTAAAAACAAAATAAAGCATTTTCACAAAGTCTAAAATGAGAATAGACAACAATGAAAAAGATATAAAACACACAAATTGAAAAACAAAACAAGAAACAATTAAGCATGGGTTGCCTCCCACGAAGCGCTTTTCTTTATTTATGAGTCTTGTAGCTAGACTCGAAGTCGTGCTCTTACGTACCTATGTAAGTAAGTTTATCCTAAAAAATGTCATAGGGATTAAACATATCTTTTAACTTCCTATTAGTACGCTTAGTCCAGTATGCCTTTTCAAACTTCTCACTATTGGGACCATAGATTGTCATCCTAATATGCCATTCTCCATTCCCATCACTAGGTGATCTATCCCGACTCCAATTATACTTAGCCTTCTCACTCTCAACTTTCCACCAATTCATATTAAGATTAATGGGTAATGTTCCTAGGAATTCGGTCATCTTCCTAAATACTAAAGTATCCTCGATTGGGTTCACTCCAATGTCCCTAGCCAATTGTTTTTCATTGAGAGTTGATTTACTAACGAAGGTCTCTTCTAGATAGAAAGGTCGTTGAGGGCTTACAAAGCCTCTATTAGTCCAAGGTCCATATCTAGATGGTTTTCTATCCAACATGATCTCATAGGGTATTTGTTCACCCTCTTTTTAGTAAGAATGATTCTTGACATCATAAATTTACCTAGCACTCCCTTCTCCTACCACTATCTTAGACATCTTAGAATCAATTATGGCACTAACGGTAGCTAAGAATCCTCTTCCAACTAACAATGGGCATGTTGGGTCCTTATTCATGTCTAGCACATGGAAATCCGCCAAAAGAGTTAATCGACCTACGTGTACTACCATGTCCTTCATTATCCCTACCGGATATGCAATACTACCGTCCGCTAAACCTAAGATGGTTTCTGTTGGTTCTATTTTACCTAAGTTAAGGCTTTTATGGAGGGACAACGGAAGAAGATTAATGCTTGACCCTAGATCGACTAATGTGTCGAAAGCTTTGGAATTTCCAATGCTTGACCCTAGATCGACCCATGTTCTCATAGTTTTAGTTCTTGCTCCTATTTATCTTTTAAAGCATTATAATAAGGCGCATGAGTCAAGACTTTAAGAACCAGTTTTTCTTGATGGATCTCCTTATACTCTTCTTCTAGAATAGATTTGGGTTTTTGATTGATCGGTGTCTCAAGAGTTAGATGGACCATTGGCTCGGGTTGTTGGTGTCTCATGACCGGTCGTTTGGAACCTGTGTTGATGGCGTTAACTGAATGAACTTGCGGAATCAACAATTTTAAGGAAATCCTTAAGATGCTGATTAGGATCTTCGGAACGAAGTCCATGGAATGCACATCCGTTTTGCACCAACCGGATGGTGTTGGATCGCAGGGCCGTAGTTTGGCCTTGGTCAGGAAGCTCAATAGTGTTCCTATAGCCTAGGTGGCTTGGTCTTGAATATTCACCAAGATTACGGCCTCTTGGCGGGTCATTTTGTGCTGGGTTGATGAGTGGTGGTTGATTATCACCTTCCATGATGAAAAGTGATGGGATTACGAACAAAGGTCACGAAGAAGGGGGATAAACTACGAGGAAGCTAATACTTGATAGGAATTAAGCAAGGAAACCTAAACGAGGTGGACCCTAACTAGTTATTCTATTCCCCGGCGGCGGCGCCAAAAACTTGATACGCATACAACGCGCGTTCGGGGTCAAAGGAACTTCCTTTTTGTCGAGCAAGTTTTTCAACACCCTAGGCAGTGAACCTAATCGTTGTAGTGTAGTATTAGGGTAAGCCTCAGGAATTGATATCGTTCTCTAGGGGAATAGGAATGCTAGTGAGAAATTACTACGCTAAGGTTGGGGTTGAGGAAGATTATTTTTTTATTTTTTTTATGTTTTCTTTTAAAATGGAAAGGTACGAATCTCGTTTGGATTTGCGGGGTGGTACTTCTACCGATTACTCTACTTTTATCTAATCTAAGGTGAGTGTAGTCTATGTCTATTGTTGTGTCCTCTTATGATGATTAAAAATGTGTTTACTTAGATGTTATTACTCCCTAGTTATCTCCTATTGATGGTTGAATTGTCACGTCCTTATTCTTAACGCATTGTGTTTCTAAGGTCGTATGGTATGCGTTTATCCCTAACTCTTTGAAGCTACCTAAGGTTAATGACTACGAAATCTCTAGGATTCATAAACTTAACACTAAGGTTATCTTTGGATATTTAGCCTACAATTCCACTAGTAACTATAAGCTAAGGTTCAACAAAGACTAATCAAGCATTAATAACACAACGAATGACCTATCGCAATACTAGGTCAATCACAATTAAGATAAGAGACAACCAATCAATATTCAATAACTAGGTTTCATATATCTAAGCAAACACACAAATAAATTAGCCGGACATAGAGAACATGCAAGCATACACACAAACAATTGAAGACATGATTGAATTAATGAAGTAAAACACTTATCTTGTTGTAAAATAGGGTATGGAACCCTAAGATACTGCACAAGATAGCCTTGGTTCAGTTTAGGTTTTTACTCTACAAAACTACCTCCCTAAAAACTGAAAAATTCGGAATCTATATATAGTGTTACAAAATGCGACGGCGTCACTCTTTAATTGTGACGTCGTCGGGTCGCCGCCATTAGGGTTTCGTCTTGGCCACGTCAACTATGTGACGGCGTCACCTTATGCTCGTGACGCCGTCGGCTTCAATCTTTGACGCCGTCTGGATCGAAATCTAGGTCGTCTGAGTTGCAACGCCCTACTCTTTTAAACCTGATGTCGTCACTTGTAAATTAGCAATTTGCTCTCTGAGTCGTCTCAAGATGTGTCGCGACGGCGTCGCAGTTAAGCAGTGACGCCGTCCCCTTCAATTTCCAGCAGCTTGAGTGTCTCGATTCTTGACTTGGCCATTTTCTTCATGTATTCGCGCCTTTTCATCCAAATAAGTGTCATTCCAGCAATTTGCCTTCAAGAGACCTAAAAAGTGAAAAGGAACGAAATTAAGTAGTAACAGATACAAAAGTGATCAATTAAGGGCTTAAATGACCCGTCAAAAGTGTACCTTTTAGATCCTTATCAAGAGGCCTGAAACTATTTCTGATATCTGGATTCATCCTAACACCAAGCCTACAGTCCTCAGTGTCTATAGAGGGCTTGATAAAAGAACCTTCAAGGTTCATGATCCTTTTAAGTTTTCTGACTCTGAAATCACAGAATTAGATTAACTGGGTCCCGTCATACGGAAGAATAATAATACAATTTTTAAAGATCTCATGGACTCATTGAGCAAGAGATATGATAGACTGAAGAAAATTCTTGAAGATCTTGGCATTCATTCTCTTCTTCCAGCCCCAGTGAATCAACCTACCTCCTCTCAGCCCTCTAGAAGAAAGAGGAAGACCCTGGAGCGTGAACCAGAGGTTAAAATTCATGGCTTAGATCGCAACAGAGCCCTCCTTGAAGGAGTTAGATTTTTGAACCATCTAGCCATCGAACAGCCTGAGAGAGGTATATTCTTTACTAATGAATTTGGCGAACCAGCCTTCCAAAGGTGGAGCGAAATAGACTTGGCAGAAATTGAAGCAATGGTTGGGGTTTTGGTAATGGCCACCCAGATTCAAAGTCCAGAGAATAAAAGGTTCAATCACGACCTAAGGATCAAGATTAGTGCACACCTTGATCAGGAGAAGCTTAAGTCTAAGAAACCAAAGCTTGAAGCCTTTGGATACTAGTTGGATTAGAACAACATCTGTTGCACCACCACTATCTTTTATTTTCACATTGTAACTTAGGACCATGTAATATATTTTCAATGAACAATGATGTTTTATTTTATTCAGTGTCCTTTAGTTGCTTTGTAGAATCTTTAGTGTCAGAAGAAGACCTTTACTCACTCACACTGAACTTAGAAACACTTAGGCTATATTTATATCCAAATAGGGGGAGACTGTTGGGTCAGTAAATTCCCAAACTCCCTGAAACAAGCATTTAAATATAAAATAACCTATGTGTTTAATAACCTTAAATATACGCAAGTCACTGAATGAACAATTGTTCAGTGAGTCATCTTTAAGAAGCTCGGGACAAGCTTAAGAAGAAAGGTTTTCCATTCAGTGAGGAGTGACTCAGTGAATGACACCTGAGCCAAAGAAGAAGATGATGGATTTAGTAAGTAATGACAATAGCTCACTGAATCCCCAGACTCCTCACCAACTATGAAGAACTGAAGACATAAAGACTGAAGATATGAAGACTGAAGTAAAGGCGGGATAAAGCGGGATAACTTTGAAGGATAAGAGAGTGTCCTTATCTGAAAATGTCAACTTACCCTGAATGGATAAAAGACCAAGAGTGTGTCAACACTGACACTAGGAAAGCAAACATATTCCTTACTAGAAATAGCTTTGTGTAATAGAGACAAAATACGTGTAAAACCCAAAAATCTGAAACATTTGAAAAGACTATTTTACCCTCAAGATTGATACTGATAAAATACGTAAATTACGCCAAGCTCATTACATGCATTTATAATCTAACTTAAAAAAATGATGATGATCAAATTGTACGAGATAATTAAAATCGACTACACTTAAATATAGGACCATTATATTTTTGAAGTTGGAAAGTATTATTGCTCTTGTGATCCCCCTAATCTCGTCCCTAACTCACGCCTTAACCGCCAATTAAGTGCATTAATAAAGAAATTGATTTAGTCAATAAATTCTTCCCCAATACTCGGCTGAAATCATTTCCCCATTTACTCCATAAACTCCCAATTTAATCCCATCATCTCTATCAAATGTAACTCATTTTCACGATTCAAAAATCACACATTGAAACCCTAGTTTATAAAAGTGACGGCACACTTAGTTTTGCTCCTTAATTCTTTCGGCAACAAAGCAAACAACAAGGAGATCGATAGGTGTTCCAAGGAGGCTGTCGTGATTGTGAGTTTGGGTTCGAAGCTGCTGGGTCTTTGATTCGAAGGAACTTGGGCCGTGGGTTTTTCTAGGTCAAAAGATGTCGAGTTGATTGGTTCCGAGTTCATCCTTGTCTCTCATTCTCCACACATTCACGCTTCTAGGGTAATGATATCACGAATCTCTTTTCAATCCTCTCTCATTTTATTTGTTACTCGTGTGATGTTTGTCTCCATAAGAATGCATGTAACAGGCTAAAACTCCACATAAAATCATAAGGTTTGTCACTTGATAGCATAACTTGAACCCATAAATTGTTGAATGAGAAACTATATGTTGGAAAATTTAGTGCACTTGTGGGATTAGTTCACACCTTGTAATGGGTTAGGAGGTACGGAGTGTACACCCATAAGGTCCATGAACACCCTGACTCTAATAGTGGTTTGTATTGGTAGTGCTTGGTGAAAGTACTGTTGTGGTTACCACTGATTATCAGTGTTTCCACTGAAGCAGTACTTCCACTGGATCGTGTTTCCAATCTGGTGGTGTTTCCACTGAAGTGATGTTTCACTGAAGTAGTGTTTACACTGAAGCAGTGGTGTTTCCACTGAAGCAGTGTAACCACTGATAGCACTATGAAAGTACTGATGATAGTACTGCTTGTAACGGCTTTAACCTATTCAAGTGGCAGTTTAAACTGCATTATGACCACGTTTAATTGGTCATGTAACCACTAACGGCTATAATGGGGATAATTATGAGGCTATTAATGGGCCGATTAATACTCATAATTCCATTGACTAGCTGAGAGTTTTTTCCTATAAATAGGAGATCTGTTCATGCATGATAAAGATACACAGAAAACACTAAACACTTATAAGCGCAAGGGTTATTGAATTATGCCTAATTCTATAACTGCATTTGGTCTTATCCCAAGTAGATATTCGTGTAACCCAGGCATTAGGGTCGAATAGTTTACTTTGGAAAGTGATCACACGATTCCAAGTGATATCCGGTAACCACCAAGTGGTATCTGTTACTGCTGACCTTTGTTTTTTTTCTGCTGAACAGTTGAGCATATCTGCTGAAGATTGATTATCTTAACCCTGCTGCTGGGAAACCGACACCAACAATCAAAGTAAACTATTTTGTGATAATCAATGGCAACTGCTGCAATGAAACACATGGCTTCAAACTTTGCTAAGCTGGATAAGTTTGAAGGGGTGGACTTTAGGAGGTGGCAGAAGAAGATGCACTTCTTGCTGTCAAGCATGAGTGTGGTGTATGTGCTAACCACACCTATTCCTGATGATGGGGATGATGCTACAGTGGAGCAGATTAGGAGAAGGATCAAATGGGAGAATGATGACTATATATGCAGAGGTCTTGTTCTCAATGGTATGTGTAATTCTCTGTTTGATATTTATCAGAACTTTGAATCTTCCAAAGAACTGTGGGATTCCTTGGATGCCAAATATATGGCTGAGGATGCATCAAGTAAGAAGTTTCTTGTTAGTAATTTCACAAATTACAAAATGACTGATTCAAGACCAGTTATAGAACAATACAATGAACTTCTTGGAATACTTGGAAGGTTTACACAACACAATATGAACATGGATGAGGCCATTAAAGTCTCTTGTGTCATTGACAAACTCCCTCCTTCTTGGAAAGATTTCAAGCATACCTTGAAACATAAGAAAGAGGAGTTAACTCTGGTTGAGTTGGGCAGTCATCTGCGCATTGAGGAATCTCTCAAGATGCAGGATAATGACAAGCCAAAGAGTAGCAATGCTACTGGACCATTTGTTGTCAATATGGTGGAGCATAACAACTCCACCAGGTACAATGACAACAAAGGCAAACGCAAATATCATGATAACACAAGGGCATATCCAAATAAGAAGGCAACACCTACTTGTTGGAAATGTGGCAAAACAGGTCACATTAAAAGGGACTGCAAGGGTGTTAAAGTTGGTGGTAAAGCCAATGGATCAGGCACTAATGGTTCAAGGAGTGGTGGTTCAGCCAACTCACTAAAAGGTCAGAATATGGTTAATAAGTCTTTTCAGATTTATTATGTTACATATGTATCTGAATCTTATTATGTGCAGGATGATGATGTTGCGTGGTGGGTTGACTCTGGTGCAACAGTTTATGTGTGTAAAGATAGAAGTTGGTTCAAGACTTATGAGTCACTGAATGATGGTTCTATTCTTCACATGGGAAATGAGTCAACAGCCTTGGTGCATGGTCGTGGTTGTGTAGATCTTAGGTTTAGTTCTGGAAAGATTGTAACTTTGTTTAATGTTATTCATGTTCCTGATATAAGGAAAAACTTGGTTTCGAGTAGTGTTTTGAATAATCATGGATATAAACAAGTTATTGAGTCTGATAAATTTGTCTTATCTAAATGTGGTGTTTTTATTGGTTTTGGTTATTTATGTAATCAAATGTTCAGACTTAATATTGTCACTGATAGTGTTATTTCAGCTTTTGTGATCACCACTGACCAAACTGACTCTACCCTATGGCATGCAAGACTTGGCCATGTACATTATAAAAGGTTGCAAGATATGTCTAAGGATGGTTTAATCCCAGCATTTGACATGGACACTAAAAAGTGTAAAACTTGCATGTTGACCAAGATAACCAAGAAACCCTTTTAGGGTGTTAGTCGTGAGACTAAGGTCTTGGAGCTAATTCACAGCGACCTGTGTGATTTGCATGCCACTCCTTCTTTGGGGAATAAGAAGTACTTTGTGACATTTATTGATGATGCTTCTAGATTTTGTTATGTCTATTTATTACATACCAAGGATGAAGCATTAGATAAATTCAAAGTGTTTAAAACTGAAGTTGAATTATAACTTGGGTCTTTGATCAAAAGATTAAGGACTGATAGGGGAGGTGAGTACATGGATACTCTGTATTTTCAGTCTGTTGGTATAATCCATGAAACGACTGCCCCTTATACTCCTTAGCAAAATGGTATTTCTGAAAGGAAAAACAGGGTGCTGAAGGAGATGGTTAATTCCATGTTGTCCTATTCAGGACTGAGTCAAGGGTTCTGGGGTGAAGCTATGTTAACAGCTTGCTATTTATTAAATAGGGTTCCCAACAAAAGGAACAAGGTTACCCCTTATGAACTCTGGACTAAAAAGAAACCCAACCAGAACTATCTCAGGGTCTGGGGTTGTAGGGCTGTTGTAAGACTCCCTGATCCAAAGCAAAAGACTTTGGGTGAAAGAGGCATTGACTGCATCTTTGTTGGATATGCTGAGCATTCCAAGGCTTATAGGTTCTATGTTATTGAACCTAATGAATATGTTCCAGTTAACTCTATAATTGAATCAAGGGATGCAACTTTTGATGAGAATAGATTCTCATCAGTCCCTAGACCAAGTCAGAGGATTCCTAATGGAACTCATGACACCGGTGTATCAGAGGTCCCTGATGATGAACCATCAGTGGTCCCTGATGAGGTTGTGGTTCAACAACCTGAACCTATGCTTAGAAAGAGCAAAAGGGTCAGGAATCCAAAGTCATTTGGACCTGAGTTTCAACTATACTTAGTTGAAGGAACAAGGAATGAGGTCTCAGACCAATACTCCTATTGCTTCATTGTTGAGGATGATCCCAATACATTTTAAGAAGCAATGAAGTCCCAGGATATTTCTTTCTGGAAAGAAGCAATCAATGATGAGATGGATTCCATCATGGGAAACAACACTTGGGTGTTGGTTGATCTACCTCCTGGTTGCAAACCTCTAGGTTGCAAATGGATTTTCAAAAAGAAAATGAAGGTAGATGGAACTATTGAAAAGTTCAAGGCTAGATTAGTTATTCAGGGCTTTAAACAAAAGTCGGGGATAGACTATTTTGATACTTATGCCCCTGTGGCTCGTATCAGTACCATAAGATTGTTGATTGCTATGGCATCTATTCACAAACTGATTATTCATCAGATGGATGTGAAGACAGCTTTCTTGAATGATGAATTGGAAGAGGAGGTTTATATGAACCAACCTCAGGGCTTCATCTTGCCGGAAATGAAAACAAGGTGTGTAAACTGATTAAGTCTTTTATGGACTTAAGCAGGCACCTAAGCAATGGCATCAAAATTTGATGAAGTGGTTTTGTCTAGTGGTTATGTTCTTAACCAAGCTGACAAATGTGTGTATAGAAAATTTGATGAATCTGGTAAAGGAGTCATCATTTATCTATATGTTGATGACATGTTGATCTTTGGCACTGACCAAAATCAGGTTGACTTAACAAAGGAATTTTTTTCATCAAGGTTTTCCATGAAGGACATGGGGGAGGCTGATGTTACTCTTGGTATAAGGATTAAACATGAAAGTAAAAGAATTTCTATCTCTCAGTCTCATTATATTGAGAAGGTGCTGAGGAAATTCAATTACTTTGATTGTACTCCTGTGAGTACACCTATGGATACTTGTGAGAAGCTGATGCCTAATAATGGCAAAGCTGTATCTCAACTTGAGTATTCTAGGGTAATTGGCTGCCTGATGTATGCCATGACTTGTACAAGACCTGATATTGGTTTTGCAGTAGGAAAATTGAGCAGGTATACTAGTAATCCTAGTGCTCATCACTGGCAAGCAGTTCAAAGGGTACTGAAGTATTTGAAGAGAACTATGGATTATAGTCACTCATATACTGGTTACCCATCAGTGTTGGAAGGATTCACTGATGCAAGTTGGATCAGTAACACTGAAGACAATTCATCTACCAGTGGTTGGGTATTCCTACTTGGTGGAGGTGCAATTTCTTGGGCATCCAAGAAATAAACTTGCATCACCAGTTCAACAATGGAATCTGAATTTTTGGCTTTAGCAGCTGCTGGTAAAGAAGTTGAATGGTTGAAAAACTTGCTTCTTGAGATTCCATTGTGGCCTAAACCTATAGCACCTATTTCTATCCGGTGTGATAGTGCAGCTACATTGGCTAAGGCTTATAGCCAAATGTACAATGGTAAGTCTAGACACTTAGGTGTCAGGCATAGCATGATTCGTGAGCTTATCATGAATGGGGTGGTATCTATAGAGTTTGTGAGATCTCAACATAATTTAGCTGATCACTTGACGAAGGGTCTGGCTAGAGACTTGGTTATAAAGTCTGCTAAAGGGATGGGTTTAAGTCCAACTTAGTCACTGAATACTAGGACACCCAACTCCCTCCTAAGGAAACTTGGGAGCTGAGTTCAATGTGGAAAGCTGAACATTCAGTGGACTGGAGCACATGTTTTATTTACATCCCAAGGTTGTGCTCAGAACCTGCTGAAAGGAGGATGAAGTCTTTACTTCTTAATGGTTAATTTTCTTTGAAAAAGTGCTTGGCAGGAGCATGAATAAAGAGGAACCACCTATGTAAATGTTGAAGTTTTTCCGCTTCAGGAAGCTTTGGACTTTTAGCTTTTACAACATTTATGCATTTGGATATGGACACATGGCTTGTATAGTGTCAGGAGCTTTTAAGTGTTTGAAAACTTGTGTGTATTTTATCTTCAGGTATTCAAATGGGTTGAAGGGTTCAATTCTTAGAACACCCTGATTCTCGAATATTTGAAACGTGTAATTTACTAAGATGGAAATTCAATCCTCATGACATTTTCATTTATGCACATGTTTTGCTTGATGTTTGTTTTCATGCAAAGGAAGTGAACTAAATTTGGGGAGGATTGTTGGAAAATTTAGTGCACTTGTGGGATTAGTTCACACCTTGTAATGGGTTAGGAGGTACGGAGTGTACACCCATAAGGTCCATGAACACCCTAACTCTAATAGTGGTTTGTATTGGTAGTGCTTGGTGAAAGTACTGTTGTGGTTACCATTGATTATCAGTGTTTCCAATCGGCAGTTTCCATGGATCGTGTTTCCACCGGTGGTGTTTCCACGGGTGATGTTTCACTGAAGTAGTGTTTACACTGAAGCAGTGGTGTTTCCAAGGCAGTGTAACCACCGATAGCACTATGAAAGTACTGATGATAGTACGCTTGTAACGGCTTTGACCTATTCAAGTGGCGCTTTAAACGCATTATGACCACGTTTAATTGGTCATGTAACCACTAACGGCTATAATGGGAATAATTATGAGGCTATTAATGGGCCAATTAATACTCATAATTCCATTGACTAGCTGAGAGTTTTTTCCTATAAATAGGAGATCTGTTCATGCATGATAAAGATACACAGAAAACACTAAACACTTATAAGCGCAAGGGTTATTGAATTGTGCCTAATTCTATAACTGCATTTGGTCTTATCCCAAGTAGATATTCGTGTAACCCAGGAATTAGGGTCGAATAGTTAACTTTGGAAAGTGATCACACGATTCCAAGTGATATCCGGTAACCACCAAGTGGTATCTGTTACTGCTGACCTTTGTTTTGTTTCTGCTGAACAGTTGAGCATATCTGCTGAAGATTGATTATCTTAACCCTGCTGCTGGGAAACCGACACCAACACTATATAATTCGACCCACACCTTTACACCACCACTGAATCTGTTTCGATATCATATACTCGACCACTTACATGTTTCATATCTAAAAGGGATGACAACAGGCGAGAATATCACGTTTAGTTTCATGTCGCTAAATAAAATGGAAATGGGTTTCGTTGTATTAGAGTCAGCCATATACATGAGTTCTCAAAACATGATATAATAACCTGTAAAATAGGAACTTTTGAATTTGCCTTTTAACTAGAGTCTAAGCATGTTGTTTTAAAACTGTAATATGCATGGCATGATAGATTCAAATGAATATGTCTAGTTTCTTTTATACGCATAATGATCAAAGTAAGACTAATGAAGTGTTCTTGGGGGTAAGTTTAAAGTTGATCGCGGGATTCTGGGGTAAACCGTTTTGTATGTTTGAAAGTGTGTCGGGAAGATGAGTCGGGGGTTAATCATATGGCATGATTTTTAAAGCATAGATGTTATTCGTTTGAGCCGCGAGCGAGCATTAAGATAGGGTGATCGCGGGAAAAACTGTTGGGTCGTTTGGAGTTTTGAAAGGGGATCAGGGGAGACGGGCATCGTGTTAGTCCGTTTGCATGTTTACCTTGTCGTAGTTGTGAATATTGTGAACCGCGAGCAAGTGTAAAGATTGTCGAGATTTCTAACAAATGACGTTTGTATTTGAGTCCTTTAAATCTAAATGTACGCATGAAACATTTTAATTGCATGATAGTTTTATTTAAATAACTTACTAAACCCTAAACTATGATAAGTTGTCGCTAATAACCCTATACTTTGAAATAATGACATTGTAAACCTCAAACTTTGAGATAATTACCATGCGAACCCTATACTTTGAAGTATTATCTAATAAAGCCTTAAAATAGGATATTTGTCTTATTAAACATTTAAATTTACCAATTATCATTTGTAACCCCTAAGTTGGTTACTTAATAATTATTACCCTAAAGTATCTATTTCGGTCCATTACTAAAAATGAGAATACGCGTAATAACACTAAAAATATTGATACGATTTATATAAGCAATAAATCAATTATGACTTAAATGAGATAATAAATATTGTACGAACCGTAATCCGTGTAGATTCATTGAAGAAGATGCGGCATTGTATCTTTTTGTTCATTCATTCGTTTGCTTTCCTTTCATCGGCGTTAAGGTACAGATATTCTGACCTTTCTCATAAGGTTTCTCATGAACTCTTTGCATCTTTTGATCTCTTGCCATTGCTATTGACCGATTTGCTATCGAACCATTGCTATTGACCCATTGCTATTGACCCCTTTGCTATTGAACCATTGCTATTGACCCATAGATATTGATCCTTTGCTATTGAACCATTGATATTGATCCATTGATATTGAACCTTTGATATTGAACCCTTGATATTGGACTATTGCTATGAACCTTTGAATTGGGAACCACTGATTTGAACCTTTGATTATGAAGACTTATACATTGCTACACTTTGGACCTTTGTTTGACCCTTCAAATTGATACCCGAGCCAAATATTGTTATCCTAGCCATGAAGATAACATGGTCGTGTCATTGATGCACCAATGGCATGACTCTAGTGTGGTTGAGTGATGCTCTACACCGTCCCCATTATTGTATTGATTATTGCACACTTCAGATATATTGTATTGGCCACTATTGTATTGCAGGGGGCGTATGGATGCATCCTAGATTTGTATTGTATTGGATTGATATTGATATTGTATTGGTGATGTGGTGCGTGTGTGCAATACACCCCCTCACAGTCTGAGAGCTAGCTACTCCATTGGTTACTGAGGTCTCCCCTCCTATTGTATTGGTATTCCGAGGTCACCCCTCCGAATACAATGGCTACTATTGGATATTGGGCTGCTAATGCCACTATTGATTGTATTGTATTGTATTGTTGGCTCGGGAGGGATTTCTGACAAACCTTACACTATTGATATACCTATATTGTACATTCTGTATTCCCCAACGCACCATATTATGTATTAACTGTTCATTTCTCAGCACCCTTATATGACTCACTCTACTACCAAGATATATACATTCCATTGCATTGATCTGTCATACTCTCACTCCGTTAATTCAGACTATCATTCCATTCACGTACCAGGTTGTTATATGATTGTTGAATTTGATTATGCTGTTACATGATTTATGTGATTACTGTGTAGCCTGATGCGATATGACTAACATGCGATTATATGATTTAACTGTCGTCATCTGAATATATGTTATCTTACTGTTATGTGAACCTTGATTGGTCTAGTGATAATGTTGGTGTGTAATCAGTTGATTTATCTGTTTATTATGGATACCTCCGTTTAAATTATGTTCATGGGCTATGATTATCCATGGGTGTTTTATTGCGAATTGACGACCTACCATGCTTATATATGTTATGATATTGTTATGTTATTAATCTGTGGGTCATTTGTCTTGTGTGATTGTCGTGCTCACTTCTTAATTTATTTGCTTCCGCTTGCTTATAGTTTTCCGTTGGGCTTTATTATATTCTGATTTCTTGATTTGACTACATGCTATTCTATGTTGACTGGATGCGATTTCTGCTATGCATGATTTTGTTTTGGTGCTTGTGTGTCTGATTTCTTATATGTGATTATATATGTCATGGATGTGTTGCTCTGCTGTGTTCTCCTTGATTGCTGTTCTTTCTGGACATCTGTATAATTGTGTTTCTGCAGGATCCTCATTGACTCATTGTTCTCATTTTGTTGCGATCTTGTTATCAGTTTCCCTATTTCATTTGTATCTCTGATTTCGTTTAGCTTTCGTTTTGTTATATCTATTCACTGGGCTTTTTAAGCTCAGCCGCATTTCTTTTCCTGCGGCAGGTTTTTAGGTTTGAAGATGGGCTCGTTGGGCTGAGAGTTGGATTGTTCGAGTAGACCGACCTTAGTTACCTTATCATTTTGGATTTAACTTGAAGAGTTATGGTTCTTAGATTTTCTTTCGTTTTGGACATATTGGATTTTGTATTTTTCTTGTAAGTCTTTTGTTATAAGGCTTTCGTTTAAAAAAACATTTATTTGCATGTTCTGATATGACACCAGAATGTGACACTTTTACCCTTGCCGGGTTGGGGTGTTACAATACGGAAGGTATTTTGTCATCTGAAGCTTATGTCAGTCTTGTCTTTTAGGAAAATGATTGTGTTTCATACTTGTATAAATAGCAGCCATAAGGTGGAGTAAATGGGTTAATCTTGTGCACTATCTTCTTAGACTTTCACAAGCCCTTTTACTCCTCCAAATACAACTAAGTCCCTGAGGTTAGCTCAGTTGGTTAGCATAATTGTACTTAAGCTTAGCTTAAGTTTAGTGAGGAGGACATCATTCATTGTCATTCAATCGCAAGTGTTGTTTCGTAAGCACTTGGGTAATATATTCTTTGATTAACTTTTAATAATAATATAAACGTTGAAAAACTCTTGTCTATTTTACTTTACGTTTTAACTTGTTAAACTGTTTTTCAAACAACATTGCTAAGCCATGGAGCTTTGATAAATTAAATTTGTTGTTAAATATAACCAAGTTATAGGGAACAATACTACCCTAACGGGGAATCTCAATCCCAATAGGTCTATTCACGGCATTCGCGCTTACTCAGAAAAGTGTAATTAACGATTCATGTAAAGTGGGGATGCAATAGAAAAACAAGACTTAGGTAATACTAAAATGTTTAAAGCACTTGTGTCCGTAGTAAATACAAATCATGTATTTATATAAAACGAGGATCGTGTTTCGATAAACAAGTAAAGTGTTTCAGTAAACATTGCAAAAGTTTCAGTAAACGTTTCTACTTCTTCAGTAAATAGTTCAAGTGTTTTACATAAACAAGTATAGTATTTCAGTAAACGAGTGTAATGTTTCAGTAAAACAAGTAAGTGAAACAAGCATGTATTCTCATCCCAAAAATAGTTCAAAATAAGCATTGAAATGAGTAAAGTAGGGGCCATGAACTCACCTTGAGTAAAGCGATAATCAAAAGTGAAAAATAAGGCGACGAGAAGTCGAGTAAATCCTAGAAGCAACAAGGATACAGAGTTGAGTCATAGGTTGTAAAGAACACGCATATGAATGCAAATGAACTTATATAAAGTATATATCGATTATACCATTGTACCTAGTGTTTATAAGGTTTTACAATGACATAGACTATTGTCGACGAGCTAGGAAAGTTTATTAATATTTAACTATAGGTGTTGTTAGGTTTTTGTAGCTTTACCCGACTTAATAAATCCATTTCTCCTAAAACATAAAAGGTTATGAGTTGGTTTTTATGTCTTCGTAAAGGTAACTGAATCTACGTATCAGATATATAGGCCCCACTATCTTAAACATTGCATAACCTATGTGAAATTACCATTTTACCCTTAAGTACCCAAGTCTGATTTTGGATAGCCCAAAACAGTCCCACTAAAATGGCGATTTCTTGAGTTCTACAAGTCAGTTTGACCCGGTTTTTGTGGCCACATTTAAGTTAAATTGTCCCCTACAAATTTTAATTTTATATCGATAGTAAGTTCTATATAAATTTAAAAGATTTTATCCATCAAAAATAGATTGTTGAATTTGGACTACTTTTACCGTTTATTTTCTAATTAAATGATCGGGAGGAGTTACGGAAGGGGCCATCCGACGAAATGACCACAAGAAATAGATCTACAACCATATAGTTTTTCCTAAGTCTCATAGTCCCCTGATTTTGCATAACAACACCTTTTTTCCAACAGATCCAAAATTGTCACAGATTCGATGATTCGAAACACGTTTTATAAGGTTTTCAAGCTTTGTACATGGTATAATCGATGATATAAATGCATATAACATATAAAAACATATTTGAAAGTATAGAAATAAAGCTTATGATGCTTCCTTACAAATATCTATCGAGGAAAAACAAGAACAAGAGCAAACCACTAGGAACAAAACAAGAATCACTACTTAATCTTCAAACATTTTTCAACCATAACCATGATTCCAAGTTAATAACCCTTCCTTATAATCACTTGATCTACATTAATCTAAGTTATTGATTCGTTTCAAATAGTATATATAAGAAATATCAAATTACGAATACCCGTGAGAATTACAAATCGACCCTTTAGGTAAAAGGTCGACACGCAAAACTCGTGAATACTCGATAAGTGATACCAGGAAAGTGATTACCCGGGTCGTTTCCCAACGAGGTGTGAATTGACGGTGACGTTTGAGATTTGTTATTAAAGTGCTTGAATGGATCGGGAATTTACTATTTTGGTTACGTTATTCTACAAATTAAAGAACGGGAATGTAAATAAAGCATGTAAATGAAGTAAATGACTAAATTAACTACTACTAAGCATAAGAAACAACAAATTGAAGCTACACTACGTCCTAGGGCATTAAAACTAAAAAACGTGAAAACCGGAAACGCACCGAGCCTGAAAAGTGAAAACTTTGCAATTTAATGCCTACAGGTGCAAAACCAATTTTCTTACATTCTAAACAACTAAAAATAATTTTAGGAAAAAGCCGGGTATTTTTTCAAATTTTATTTAATTTATTACGAATTCAAAACGAATTTAAACTAAATTAATTATTAAAAATACTAAACGATTTCAGAAAAATTTGAAATTTTTATTAAAAATACTTTGAACTATGAGGAATGCAGGAAAAATAAGTACGAGCTACAAGCTACCCAAAATAAGCAGAAAATAAGCTAAATAAGTAAATAAGCAAACTGCCTAAAGTTGGGTTGTATATATAATTTTGCAAGAAAATAAAGAAAAAGACCCAAGGGCAAGTTGGATTATGCATGTGTCTGTGAGGTGCTGGTCGTTGGAGGCTAGAATTTACATGTTCGAATCCTGGCCTCTACCCTTTTTCTCATTTATTAGTATTTTAGTTTTTTCAAATTTTCTTTTTGGGAGTCAAAAGTGAAATCAAAACAAACACTTTTTGTGAAAACTTTTTTTCTTAAAATTCTACAAAAATGCTGTTATAATAGCTTATATGTTGTTGTTTTGGACAGAATGCAAGCAAACACCCATTTAGCCACTGTTAAGCACATATTAAGCAATAAAAAGCACCATCAAAAGCAGAAATAAGCTACCATCTATGAAATCTAACTAAGATAAGCTATAAACAGCAATAAGCAATAAAAAAAGGGGAAAGAGCAGTTGGGAATAAACTATGCTAGGGGAAATCCTAAACTAGGAAAATGGAAAATAAGCAGTTAAAAACAACAACTAAGCACCTAATAAGCTAAATATGATCTATCCTAATCTAGCATACCTAAAGGATCTTAGGAAATCTAAATAAGCAATAATAAATAGCCTAATAAGCTCACTTTATCATCAAAGGCTGCTGCACACATGCAGTCCCAAACAGTCCCAAGTGAGGGCTTTAGAGCTTATTAATAAGCTGTAGAAAGGCCTCCACAGGGGGAAAAGAAGCTGAAATATAAATTCTACACTACTGAGATCACAAAATAAGCAAAAGTGAGGCAGAAGTCCCTTGACAACTTATAAATAAGCTGTCAAGGTGGCTTAGTGGGCTGCTGTTACAGTTAAAACAGGGACTGATGGGGTGATTTTAAGGGCATAAATAAGCTAATAAGTGAGCACTAAAGGATCTAAATACATAAAAAAATAAAACTTGATACTAATGGCATCCTAAAAAACTAAATTGCATCTATTTTAGAGATCAAATGAGCTAAAAAACTATTGTGAAAAAGTGGTAGTGGGGACAGAATCAGATTATAGGATTGACAGATTCAATATCAAAAGTTTGCAAAACACAAATATGGATTAGACAAAGTAAAACTAAGATGAGGAAAACATTAAAACAAGTAACTTATTCAACAAACTGCATTACAATTCTCCACATTAACTAGAAAGCTACAAGTTGCTCTAAACCAAACACCCTATTTGGGCAGAAACTAGTTTAATGAAACTGTGACCATTTTGAATTTTAAGAAAACTAACTTGCATTGTTAACAAGAGCTTAAAATGAATTCAAACAACTTATAACAAACACTTTTTAGAACCAATTGACAGATTTCAAGAACATGAAGAAAAATTGAAATTGCAATGGAATTAAAAGACTTAAATTTAAACTGCATTAAAAATTAAAATTACATGGAAATTTAAATGACAATAAAAGTAAAATTGGTACTAGAAGTAAATTTCTAGACAAATTTTTACATTTATCCTAATCTCCTATTTATAAAAAAAAAACTAAGCTTGGGTCCTGTCTGGAGAAAAAATAAGCTTTGGATCAAATGTGCTTTCTCTTGATTTCATCTCAGCCCTCCAATTCATCTTGGGCACCAAGTAAGTGAATCACAGCCATAAATTATCTTAGCACCAATGGGATTGCCAACATGGCAATGAGTCCCATGTGGGTTGTGGGGATGCCCTGGGCTTGGGAATCAGGGTATGAGAGGGACATGAGTGAGAGAGACAGGAGTGAAGGGATTTTGGCGCCAAGGAGGTTTTGAGGTTCTGGGTTTTGGTTTGTTGTGTTTGACTGAGGGGCAGTCAAAGTGGAAAGGGGATGGGTAAAAATGGGTAGAGGTTTTGTTAAGGTATTTTTATTTTGTGAAGTTTAAGTAAAAAAAGTAATTGCTTTTTTTTTAAATATGTTTTATATAAAAATAGTTTTAAATAAAAATTGGTTTTAAATAAAAAATATGTTTAGGGGTAAAATGGGAATTTAGGATTTTGGATTCAAAGGTAAAATGGTAAATTGGGTTTCGGGTGAAGGGTAAAAAGGTAGTTTTGGGTTTATGGTTTAGTTTTGGATTTGTTTTCCCAATCTCACTCCAAAAACACGTCTCGGGATCCAAAAATGTAGAAAATCCACTCCCGGCTCCGTCCGCAAAGCACCTTTTCCATTCCAAGCTCAATTCTGTCCGTCTTTGCCCTGTTTTCGATCCTTTGTACCTGAAACACATAAAAACACACTCCAAGGATATTTGCGGTATAAATGGGTATATTTCAGTGTTTTTAGACGTTTTTGTGGGTTTTTCGGGCTTAAAATGATGAGTAAAAGGCCACTCATCATCCCCCCACACTATCAATTGCTAGTCCCTAGCAATCCGATCATGTAAAGTAATGAAAGGCTTAAGAATACCAAGAATACCCCATTTCGACTTTTTATTCACTACGAGAAATTTAAACTTGAACATAAATAAATAACATGCTTGATTTTCAAAACATGGCATCATGGAACGGGATTCACACAAAATGGGTGTCTCCGGGGAACTGTAATCGTCATCCTCTTTTTGATACTCTCAAACCAGGCTTAAACTTATTGTGCAAACGTTTTTGTAAAATGATAACACTAATTATACCAATAATCTATGTAAATCGAGACTTAACTTTTTACTCCCACAATTTATAAAATTAAGTTCGTGTGCTCATTTTCAAAATTTTGATCATTAAAATCGACATTTTTTATGGTTGTTATCCACTTAACTAAAGTACTAACTCACCAGAAACGACGAAAGTCTAAGGATCGAAAGGGCCTTTTCCATGTAGCGGCTTTCTTCTCGGCACATCCCAAAACATCAGTTTTAAGTGACCGGGCTTTTTACACCTCACCAGAATCAGCGGGAATTCGATTCCAAAGATTTACGAGGCTACCGTTAAGTTAAAACTAAACCTAAATGGATCACAACCGACGATGATTTAGAAATTCAAGATTCAAAGGTGAGATCACTCCATGTAGCGACTTTCTTCTCAGCTTGTCCTGTTAAGGAGGCTAGGTTTTCACCCTCGAGAATAGTATCGGAGCTTTCGGGATCTTTGAAATCAAGAATTTTCAAATTACCGTCAAACTTTTAGACAACTTTGACGAATACGAGTTCAACTTCCGATTTAAATTTGAGAAAAGAAAGTTTGCACATTTATTCATAAGCAACATAATGCTTTTATTCAAGCAACTCATATTTTTTTCATTTTTCATTTTTCTCACTTTTCACTTTTTTTTTTAAACTTTTTCATCACTTTTTTTTTTTTTTTACTTTTGACTTTAAACTTTAAACTTGCAACTTTTGCAGCATTCAAGCACTTTACGATACTTTCATTTTGCAACATTATTCAGATTTTAAGAAAGTATGCTTTCCCGGAAATTTAAATAAAAAGTTGAACTTGGACTCTAAATCAATTTTGCTTAAAAACTTTTTATTTTAACAAGACAATTTGAATGTTCAAAAGTTTGACAACGAGCACGTATTTTAGTCCGTTTAGTGATCTTCTGGGAGAAAAAGCCATAGATTACTTATATAAGCTCTAAAGAGAACCAACTACTCCACGCTTAGCATTTTCATTTGCACAACGCGTAAAACCTTAGCCTAAATGTTAAGAGAGCAGCTAGATCAACACTTTAGCAGAGTCGGGATTCCCCTTGTTCTAGCCTAATCAAGACTAAACTACCATTAATACCGAAGCATCAATGCTTTATTGTTGTGCAAAACACTTCTTTTAAATGTAAATACTTAACTTAAAACGATAAAATTTTAAAATTTTTGGTCAAAACGGGGGTGCTAGGGTACTAGAAGGTACATATGTGATCAAAATTCACTAGAATTCCCCCCCACACTTAGAATTGAATATTGCCCTCAATATTCAAAGTACCGGCCGTAGCCGAAACTATAGAACGGAAAAAGGTGATATTACTAGCCAAGTGTGGAAGCGAAATCTTTTTTCACAAAAAGTATTTACAAAGATATCCCTAGATAATCATTAGCAAAAAGATCGGATATTGGGCGGCTGGATTGAAAACACCGCATCAATCATCACGATTCACGGGAATCCTGAAAATAGAGAGCAAACACACAACAAGCAAACAACATCAGGGGAATTCCCCCACACTTAGTGTTAGAAAATAGAAAGAAGTCAGAGACATGGGTTGTCACCCATGAAGTGCTACTGCTTTTGTTAACTGACTCGCTAGCTTGACTCGACCCCGAATTCATTGGTCCATGGGGGAGCAAGTGGAAGAGAGAATCTCCATCGGACTTTCATTCAAATGGTTTGGATAAACATTGAATGTGCTGAAAGTTCCACTCCGATGAGATATATCCGGCTTAGAAGAAAGAGAAATGCCGGGGTCAAAGATGGTATCTTCACTCCCGTAGGAGTTAAGAAATGGGATAAGAAAGAAGAGTGTCAATGGATTGACAATGGGTGGGTCGGGTGGGAAAAAGATTAGATTGATGAACATTAACCGAATTTTCAGAAATCTTATCCACCACTATAGAAGTCACAACATCCGTGTTGGACTTAAGAAATATCCGAGAGTGAACTCCCTTGAAAGGTAAGATACCGGGTTTGAATACTTTGTCCTCGGAGAGGAATGAAACACAAGTATCAACCACGGTAAAATCCTCAAAGGTAGATGAGTCACTCATGGATAGAAGAGGATGAAAAACATCTCGATCAACAATTTCATCAATTGAAACTTTGAAGTTCTTCTGTTTCTTGGGAAAGAATGGATCGTCAAATTTTTCCAAAGGATCATTGTTCAAATTATCATTCTTAAATGGAATCGAGTCTGTGAGAGCGAGTTCATCTGAGAACTCCTTCTTATCAAGTGACGGTTCAAGTGACGGATCTCGATACAACAAATATTCGATTTCACGTAAGTTGGCTTCAAAGTCAAAGACTTCGTTCTCACTTCCCGGTGGAAGAGGACCGAGGCGAGCGAGTTCATCGGCGAACTCCTCGAGAAGTAAATCGATAGCCGAATCCTTGAGCTTGGGCTCTGAAGGATTTTCGGTCAAAATCACAACTTCTTTGATTTTAATTTATTCCAGAGGGAGTGAAGACATCGGGTCTTCATTTTCATTTAGTAATTTTTCAAGACGAAAACGGTCTCCCTCCGGGTCAGATTCATCGTCATCAATTCCTGACGAAAAATAATAAGCTTCGATCTCTTCCAAATTCAAGTTACTTCCCTCGAACGAAGTGAGGGAAGGGGAAGAGTCGAAAATAATGGGGTCAGAAGTCGGAGTGGGATTGCCACTCGGAGAATTGTCCAAAAATTTAAGAACTCCTAGAGCGTACTCCTCACCATCTGCATAATCAATGTCTTCACAAGATGACGAATCGTCATCATATGAAGTATAATCATTGTCAGAATCGGAGAAAATCTCAGAATGATCATTAGAAATGTCACGAGGAGGAGAATTATCGTTAAAAGGCACACCACACATTTTATCGGAAATACCCTCGGACTCACTTGGGATTGGGACAAGGGTCTCAACTCTAGACGATTCCGTTTCCGGAATAGTGCTAAGATGCTCGTCCCCCATACTTAGAGAATTTACGGGTTCTTAGATTGTGATTTCAGCAGACAAGCTCTCATAATATTCTTTCATTTGAATGGAGTCCTCATCATCATCGAAAATGAAAGTCTTGTGATATTGAGCTGTTGGAGCATTGTAGACGTGGTCATCGGTGGCCTGACAATCATAATAAGGATGGGGACCACCACAATAATCACATCTTTTGGTAACGGTCTTAACGGGATCTGATTTTTGCTTCATGCATCGAATATCATCGGTAAAATCACATCTTTTGGTAACGGTCTTAACGG
>OU343225.1:173569873-173597794 GCA_910596185.1 Chrysanthemum makinoi
ATTCACTCCTCGTTGGGAAACGACCCGGGAAATCACTTTCCCGGTATCACTTATCGAGTATTCGCGGGTTTTGCGTGTCGACCTTTTTCCTAAAACGGTTGATTTGTAATTCTCGCGTTTATTTCGTATTTGATATTTTTATATAATAATTGACTTATCAGTAATCTAAACACTCTACTTTGTCTTAAATGAATCCTTAGGATAGAAAAACACTATAGTTGACTTTAGTGCATGCAATTTAAAGAACCTTAGTGGTCTAAACTTTAATTCACTCACCTAAGTTCATTCTTTATAAACCAAGTGTGCTTGTGTTTTCAAATCACCATTCAAACCTTCACTCTCAGTAACTAAAACATTCTTCACCTCCTACTTTTCACCATGCAAAAGCATCTAGTACAACCTCATCACAAAGGTTCTTCAAAGAAAAATGCTCGTGTTATTCATGAAATCTCCTCAACCGAGTCATCACCCGTCAAAACTTCAAACACTAGAGATCCTTCTCAACAAACTCAACCAAACAAAGCTAGGAAAACCGCTCGAATTAGTATCCGACCTTGTGGATTAGAGAAACTTTCGCCAAATACTACCATACCCTCTAAACAAAACACACCTAGCTCCACTAAAGCAACTAAACCCTCATTTCTAGAACCTAGATTACACTCCTTCACCACACCTCTTTCACATCCAAACCTTTACTCCTTAGAAGACTCAACACCTAGGCCTTCTCATCCACCACTATTCTCATTAATTGAGAAAATGACACCACAACAACCTTCTCACCAAAACCTTGATGTTGGAATGTCACCAACACCCATGTCCTACTTGTCTTCACCATCAAATGGTCCATCTATGAGTACAAGGAATCACAAATCTTAAAAACAAGACCATATGGATACCTCCTTATCTCCATCACCAACTCATATATCACCACCTTTATCCTTAGTTGAACCCCATCCTACTCTATCAAACTCACCTCCACAAATCCCTCCATCCTTTATGGAACCTCCTCCCTCCTCAGAAAATGTTCCACCTCAAACCGCTCCATCCTCACTACCTCCATTTCCTAGTCATGACAATAGTTGCTCTAATTGTCAAAATACCCAAGGGCTAGTTCAAGAAGTACGAGATGAGTTACATTTCATGTTTCCATCACCTTCTTGAACAACTTGATCAAATCAACAAATCTACTCTTTCCTAAACATAGGAATACAAGCACAAGTGGTGTTCTCCTCTAGTCTTAGGCACAACTTAGCATTGTTAGGAATTTCTCTTAAATACATTGTGGAAACGTAGAGGGGGGTGAATACGTTACCGTTTAAAAACTTTAGATCTTTAGTATCAAATCGCTTATGAAGCTTGTTATAATATGAAAGTTCCAATTATTGTTTGTTACTAATGTAAAGCATAGTAAACCATGTTGTCACACAAGCATTAACATCAAACCACATCACAAGCAATAGTATAGTGCAACTATAAAAGTAAAGAGATAAAGAAAGGAAAGTGCAAACCGAACACGATGATTTATAGTGGTTCGGTCACGGATCTCTTTTCCGCCCTACTCCACTCCCCGAGTACCCAAATCGAGAGTTACTTCACTAAATCAACAAGCTCCCTTCTTGGCGGAGAGAACCTTACAATCTTCGCTTACACTTTTTCCGGTACAAAGCTAAATACCGGGTTCTAGTTCGAGGTAGAACCAACCTAACGTTGCCTATACAATATTTCCGACATTAAGCTAGATGTCGAGTTCTTTTACAAGGGTACAACCACTCCCAATATGTTTTATGGCCCAACATAATAAACCTTGTGTTTTATGGCACAAACACATAAACCATCTAATCTAGTTTGGTGAAAGTGTTGTTATGATGCAATGATGTTTACACTAATGATCCATGACACAAATGTCTAATGGATATGAATAACTACTTCTAAATGATCTTCCATTGATAGGAATCCTTCACGATGAAGATCACAAGTTCCCTAAACTTGTTGTGATAGATCTTCAACTTGTGGTGAGTAGGGATGGCTAGATCTCCACGCTTTCCTTGGTTGATCAAAGAGTATGCTTACAAAAAAGATGAATGTTAGAGGCATTATGATCATGATCATTAGGGTGTTTAATATATGTTACTACATTGTTAATGATTGATCTAAATGTATGTAAGAAGGTGGAGAAGATGTGATTTGAAGTGGTGAAGAAATGGGAAAACAATGGGCTTCTATTTATAGCCAAAAGTGGACAGGAGCGTCCACGGACCAAGGAGCCCTTTAAAGGGTTCCGCCCTTTATAGAAAAGGGTTCCGTGGGTGCCTGACAGAAAAGCTAAAAAATCTTTCTTCAAATCTTTCCAAGATATTACCAAATCTTACTAAGATCACATTTGATATATTGTGTGTCAATCTAACCAAAATATTCAAGTGATCTTCCAAGGATTTCAAAGATGATGCATGACATGATGTAACATGTATTTCCATTTTTAGATTAAAAAGTTTATCAAGGTAAACTTGTAAAATGTATTATGTAACTAGTTAATAAAATGTCTAGTTACCTTTTGTAAAAGAGTGCTTGTCAAAATAAAATATATTTTATCAAGTGTAAGAAAACTTTAGTATTTGTATGAAATACTTATGAATGCAAAATGTAAAATGAGGTTCGAAATAGAATGGTTAACCTATTAAAATACTTAGTGACTCTAAACGTATTTTAAACATTCTAAATGATTTGTTAATGGGTTTGATCATAATGCCACATAACAAACATGTACGAACCTGTGTTGTAACATACGAGGACTTGAGACATCGAGAGCTGTTGAATGTATGTTGAGACAAAGTGTGATTACAAGTAACTTGTACATTTTACGTTATGTATTACAAGTTACATGTTTGTCATCAATCAAAACAAACGATACTGTATAGATTAAATATCGTAATATTTGCACTAACAATCTCCCCTTTTTTGATGATGACAAATATATGTAAACGTAATAGAAAGTAAAATGTAAAAAGTTACTTGTATCCTTACTACCTTTACATTACCTTCTCCGTTTACACTCTTCTCCCCCTTTTGTCAAAACAAAAAGGGCGTGTCCTTGGAGTTTAACTTAATTTCTCCCCAAAAAGGCGAGCTTGCATCATCCCTAGTGAAGTTAAATCGTCCACTACAATCCGTCCCTTGTTTGGTAGCGGATCCATGGATCAAATAAAGAGGCTTAACCTACATCAAGGTTAGTTTTATGCAACAAAAATTATGAGAAATATATGAAAAAGAAAAATGCATAGCAATGTTAGCCTATTTTCTCCACTTTTTATCGAAGCACAAATGCTTGTTGAAAAGTGAGAATGATGCTAAAAGCGTGCATGCTCCCCCTTGACGGTTGCTCCCCTTGTTTGAGGCGTCAGGGTATGATTAAAACCTACAAAACAAATATTAGTGCAAAACTATATTCGTCATTGAACGAGTAAGTGTTATACAACAAAGTGTGTATAAGATGCATTCAGTAAATTCTTGACGGAAACTCCCTTGCTCTAGGGCGTCAAGATGAACCTTCAAAATAAATATTAGTATAATAGAAGCTTTGTCTTTAGACAAATATGTCATATACAAGCAAGTGTATAGACGATGCAATATGAGTGCTTAAAGGACATTCCTCCTTGTTCTAGGGTGTCAAGAAGCACCTAAAATAAGAAAAATAATTGATGCAAACTTCATCCTTAGATGAGTAAATTATATACAATCGAGTGTATATGATGATGAACCTACAATGAAAAACAGTAGTGCAATATATTTCATCTTTTTCACAAAGAAAAATAAGATGTATATATGTCATAAATGATATAATCAAAGATCTCATGAAGTATAGTCTCCTAATTACAATCATAAGAAAAGTGAGAATATAACATGATAAAAACCTACAAAATAGTTCCTAGAAAGAAGATATGAAGTCTCCCACCGGGTGTGCCACTAGTGGTGCTAGTGTTGGTGTCGGTTTACTAGTAGGATTCATGTGGTGATGGTAGATGACTCGAGATTTTCAAAAGTAAGTTTTCGCTAATCCATGGTGGTGATGATTAGTGAAAGTGGTGATGGAAGGTGGTGGTGATTAGGTAGGAAGCTATTAAGGAGTTAGAAACTCATACGTATAGCAAATAAAAAAATATGGACTCATGCAATCCTTTCATCATGGCAAGTGACCAAAGTAAAAAAAATATGAATGGACATTGCATTTCAATGATGCATAAGGGTTATGATTTGAATGATTTATTGATGCTAACAACCTATTGTTTTGAGCAAGTTCTCATATGCTTCAACCCAAGAGTAATCAATAATGCGTTCTATCTAAGAATATATAAAAGTGATAACATGAAGATAAATTCGTTCATTGATTTACATGAATTATAGAAATGACCTATTCTAGGTGACAATGGGAAATGTAGTATTAGCATCGTTTTGACCGACATGGATGATTATCACTTTGAAAAGAAGTGAAGACAATATGGAAAATACTAATAATAATAATAATGAGTACCTATATGAGGATGAGAATGACATCATATAAGTGAGAGTTGGATGGACCAACGTGTTGGAAATGGCTGTTTTGATTAATATATCGTTTGCACTGACAATGGCATGCATGATATATGTCAAGCGAGAAAAGGATAAGATCCTATGATGGTGTTCTAGATAGTGAAGTTGTAAGGTGCTAGGTTAAGGAAAATCCTAGATTCGTTGATTGTGGAGGTAAAGAAGTTTGTAAAACACATGATGTGTTTTTCACTTGATGAGGTATTGGTGCAAACTTGTGATATAAGGTTTAAAAAGGTTGAACTAGTTGTGGTTTCGTGAACCGGTTTTAGCTAAGTGGTGTTTGCCTATGTGTTGGTATTTTAGAGTCTAAGAATAAGGTTAAAAGAGGTTGAACTAGTTGTGGTTTTGTGAACCGGTTTTAGCTAAGTGGTGTTTGCGTATGTGTTGGTATTTTAGAGTCTAAGAGACATAAAATTTGACAAAAGACAATTATGTGAATGGATTTCTCTCCCCCTTAATTGGTGGACATCCAACATAATGTGTATCAAATACGGAATGACAACAAAGTGTTTAGGAGGTTATTCGGTTAACGAAAGAGATGAGCTTAGTGATATCGTTACGGTTTGACGATTAATGACTTGAAGAACCTTCCTCGCGAAGTTATTGCTTTCCAAAAACCTTAAAACACAAAAATATTTTCCTTTTCTTTTTGTATATATATAAAAGTTAAAAAGCCCAAAAATATTTTGTTTTCATTGTTTAATAAAGATAAAAGACATCAATCATATAACATTCTCTACTTGAATGTTATCATAATAAGTTCCCAAACAAAAGATTCAAAACTTGCCTTTGTGTCACTTGCATGAATACGCTTGTGATTATTGGTTTAAGTTCCTTATGTTTTTGCTTCGGTATCATTTTGATTGATTTGTTTTTAGTGCTTGCGCAATTGTTTAAAAAAAATATTTTATAAAATTCCAAAAATATTCTTCGTCATTCCTCTTATCCGTTTAATTCTATTTCTCTTACCCTCTTTTACCATTTAATTCTATTCTTCGTTATCCTCATAACTGATTAATTCTCTTCTTTTCACTCTATATGTTTAATTCTAATGGTGGACACGCATACGATGTCAGAATTGCTCCAAGTACCCACCGAGGGTTACGAAGATGCTATCTTTGTACCGGAGATTCTTTCCGAGAATTTCGAGATAAACACCGGTTTAATTCAACTAATCATGTCAAATCAATTCTATGGTTTCAAAAGGGATGATCCCTATGCTCACATCCGATTGTTTGATAAGTTAATTGCGACTATAAAATATAAGGATGTTCCTCATGACGCAATTAGGTTGATGTTATTCTCATTTTCTCTCGAAGGGGCAGCCCGGAACTGGCTCGAAAAAGAACCCCCTCGATCAATCACTACTTAGGAAGATCTTGTTTCAAAATTTGTAAATCGTTTCTTTCCTTATTCTAAAACGAAAATTCTTAAGAACGAAATTACAAACTTCTAACAGAGTTTTGATGAAAGTTTTGGTGAGGCATGGGAAAGATTTAAAGATCTCCTACGAAAATGCCCACATCATAGTTTCTCGGAATTACTTCAGATCGATATATTCTACAATGCTTTAACGCAAACCGATCAAGATTCACTTAATACAGCCGCCGGTGGCAATATCTTGTATCGTACCCCGAAAGACATATTGACGATCATCGAGAATAAATCGAAAGTTTCGACGTCAAGAAACAAACTGGTTGTTTCTAAAGTCAATGCCAATACTCCTTCTACGACACAAAAAACTGAGATGGCTGAGCTTACCGATGATATTCGATGCATGAAGCAAAAATCAGATCCCGTTAAGACCATTACCAAAAGATGTGATTTTACCGATGATATTCGATGCATGAAGCAAAAATCAGATCCCGTTAAGACCGTTACCAAAAGATGCGATTATTGTGGTGGTCCCCATCCTTATTACGATTGTCAGGCCACCGATGACCACGTCTACAATGCTCCAACAGCTCAATATCACAAGACTTTCGTTTTCGATGATGATGAGGACTCCATTCAAATGAAAGAATATTATGAGAGCTTGTCTGCTGAAATCACAATCTAAGAACCCGTAAATTCTCTAAGTATGGGGGACGAGCATCTTAGCACTATTCCGGAAACGGAATCGTCTAGAGTTGAGACCCTTGTCCCAATCCCAAGTGAGTCCGAGGGTATTTCCGATAAAATGTGTGGTGTGCCTTTTAACGATAATTCTCCTCCTCGTGACATTTCTAATGATCATTCTAAGATTTTCTCCGATTCTGACAATGATTATACTTCATATGATGACGATTCATCATCTTGTGAAGACATTGATTATGCAGATGGTGAGGAGTACGCTCTAGGAGTTCTTAAATTTTCGGACAATTCTCCGAGTGGCAATCCCACTCAGACTTCTGACCCCATTATTTCCGACTCTTCCCCTTCCCTCACTTCGTTCGAGGGAAGTAACTTGAATTTGGAAGAGATCGAAGCTTATTATTTTTCGTCAGGAATTGATGACGATGAATCTGACCCGGAGGGAGACCGTTTTCGTCTTGAACAATTACTAAATGAAAATGAAGACCCTATGTCTTCACTCCCTCTGGAATAAATTGAAATCAAAGAAGTTGTGCTTTTGACCGAAAATCCTTCAGAGCCCAAGCTCAAGGATTCGGCTATCGATTTACTTCTCGAGGAGTTCGCCGATGAACTCGCTCGCCTCGGTCCTCTTCCACCGGGAAGTGAGAACGAAGTCTTTGACTTTGAAGCCGACTTACGTGAAATTGAATATTTGTTGTATCGAGATCCGTCACTTGATAAGAAGGAGTTCTCAGATGAACTCGCTCTCACAGACTCGATTCCATTTAAGAATGATAACTTGAACAATGATCCTTTGGAAAAATTTGACGATCCTTTCTTTCCCAAGAAAGAGAAGAACTTGAAAGTTTCAATTGATGAAATTGTTGATCAAGATGTTCTTCATCCTCTTCTATCCATGAGTGACTCATCTACCTTTGAGGATTTTACCGTGGTTGATACTTGTGTTTCATTCCTCTCCGAGGACAAAGTCTTCAAACCCGGTATCTTACCTTTCAAGGGAGTTCACTCTTGGATATTTCTTAAGTCCAACACGGATGTTGTGACTTCTATAGTGGTGGATAAGATTTCTGAACATTCGGTTAATGTTCATCAATCTAATCTTTTTCCCACCCGACCCACCCATTGTCAATCCATTGACACTCTTCTTTCTTATCCCATTTCTTAACTCCTACGGGAGTGAAGATACCATCTTTGACCCCGGCATTTCTCTTTCTTCTAAGCCGGATATATCTCATCGGAGTGGAACTTTCAGCACATTCAATGTTTATCCAAACCATTTGAATGAAAGTCCGATGGAGATTCTCTCTTCCACTTGCTCCCCCATGGACCAATGAATTCGGGGTCGAGTCAAGCTAGCGACTCAGTTAACAAAAGCAGTAGCACTTCATGGGTGACAACCTATGTCTCTGACTTCTTTCTATTTTCTAACACTAAGTGTGGGGGAATTCCCCTGATGTTGTTTGCTTGTTGTGTGTTTGCTCTCTATTTTCAGGATTCCCGTGGATCTTGATGATTGATGCGTTGTTTTCAATCCAGCCGCCCAATATCCGATCTTTTTGCTAACGATTATCTAGGGATATCTTTATAAATCCTTTTTGTGAAAAAAGATTTCGCTTCCACACTTGGCTAGTAGTATTACCTTTTTCCGTTCTATAGTTTCGGCTACGGCCGGTACTTTGAATATTGAGGGCAATATACAATTCTAAGTGTGGGGGGGGGAATTCTAGCGAATTTTGATCACATATGTACCTTCTAGTACCCTAGCACCCCCGTTTTGACCAAAAATTTTAAAATTTTATCGTTTTAAGTTAAGTATTTACATTTAAAAGAAGTGTTTTGCACAACAATAAAGCATTGATGCTTCGGTATTAATGGTAGTTTAGTCTTGATTAGGCTAGAACAAGGGGAATCCCGACTCTGCTAAAGTGTTGATCTAGCTGCTCTCTTAACATTTAGGCTAAGGTTTTACGCGTTGTGCAAATGAAAATGCTAAGCGTAGAGTAGTTGGTTCTCTTTAGAGCTTATATAAGTAATCTATGGCTTTTTCTCCCAGAAGATCACTAAACGGACTAAAATACGTGCTCGTTGTCAAAATTTTGAACATTCAAATTGTCTTGTTACAATAAAAAGTTTTTAAGCAAAATTGATTTAGAGTCCAAGTTCAACTTTTTATTTAAATTTCCGGGAAAGCATACTTTCTTAAAATCTGAATAATGTTGCAAAATGAAAGTATCGTAAAGTGCTTGAATGCTTCAAAAGTTGCAAGTTTAAAGTTTAAAGTCAAAAGTAAAAAAAAAAAAAAAGTGATGAAAAAGTTAAAAAAAAAGTGAAAAGTGAGAAAAATGAAAAATGAAAAAATATGAGTTGCTTGAATAAAAGCATTATGTTGCTTATGAATAAATGTGCGAAACTTGCTTTTTCTCAAATTTAAATCGGAAGTTGAACTCGTATTCGTCAAAGTTGTCTAAAAGTTTGACGGTAATTTGGAAATTCTTGATTTCAAAGATCCCGAAAGCTCCGATACTATTCTCGAGGGTGAAAACCTAGCCTCCTTAAAAGGACAAGCTGAGAAGAAAGTCGCTACATGGAGTGATCTCACCTTTGAATCTTGAATTTCTAAATCATCGTCGGTTGTGATCCATTTAGGTTTAGTTTTAACTTAACGGTAGCCTCGTAAATCTTTGGAATCGAATTCCCGCTGATTCCGGTACTATTCTCTGTGAGGTGTAAAAAGCCCGGTCACTTAAAACTGATGTTTTGGGATGTGCCGAGAAGAAAGCCGCTACATGGAAAAGGCCCTTTCGATCCTTAGACTTTCGTCGTTTCCGGTGAGTTAGTACTTTAGTTAAGTGGATAACAACCATAAAAAATGTCGATTTTAATGATCAAAATTTTGAAAATGAGCACACGAACTTAATTTTATAAATTGTGGGAGTAAAAAGTTAAGTCTCGATTTACATAGATTATTGGTATAATTAGTGTTATCATTTTACAAAAACTTTTGCACAATAAGTTTAAGCTTGGTTTGAGAGTATCAAAAAGAGGATGACGATTACAGTTCCCCGGAGACACCCATTTTGTGTGAATCCCGTTCCATGATGCCATGTTTTGAAAATCAAGCATGTTATTTATTTATGTTCAAGTTTAAATTTCTCGTAGTGAATAAAAAGTCGAAACGGGTTATTCTTGGTATTCTTAAGCCTTTTGTAGGACCTGATATCTCAACCTTATCACATACCCAACACTTATACCACAAGATGAACACGTGAAACCAAACACAATATGCGTAAATAAGAAAGAAAGAAAGATGGTGACTTGAATGAAATGTAAACCGTGTATGTGGATAAGATGAACACAATATGTTGTATTACTTCAAAGGAAAACACACACACACACACTTTCAAGCACTCCCCTCAAATGACATACTTGAGGGGTATTTATAGTAAGAGAGATGATGCCCTAAGGCTTGGCCATGGGCCGTGAGATGGGCTTGGACATGGATTGGGTTACATGAACTTATACAAGGCTAACTTAACTAAACGTCTAACCATTTAGCTTAGCCCAATCCATGAGCCCTTTGACTATTCTAGCCTGATATCCAACACACGTTACAAAGTTCCTAAATGTGAATGACCATCACTTCTAATAAAAACTATTAAGGCTAACAATCTCCCACTAAGGGGTGGTCATTCAAATGATGCTCCACTTGATAAGATCTTTACTTTCCTTGAGCTTGAACTTTGCGTGTAGATATAGAATAGTCTTGATTCTTTGTTCCTTCATGCTTTGTGATCAATTAATGTGGTTGTCTGCCGTTGTCAACTTTGTTGGTTAGGTGTCTCCACGTCTTTCTCCACCATGCATACACTTCTATTTGACTTTTGGTTACCAATGATGTAGTTCTCGAGTCTTTAAACTTTGTGTAGCCTTTGATTGTGATGAGAACTTTCATGTGTCGTTGGTATGAGCATGTGGCGAGTCTGCACGATCCATCCGCTCTGGAGCTTCCATTAGAAGAAAACATAAAACAGGTTAGTAATAAGCGGATTCCGGCACTTACAAGTTTGAATTTCGAGGGTGTTAACAACATAGTGTGAAAACACATCTCTAATTCTCACAAAGGCCGTTCCTGAACTGGAGTCCCACAAGTGAGATAACACGATATAACGAAGTACATCTACAGTTCAGATGAGTCGCTGAGGTACACCGAAGCATCACCCCACGACTGTAGACCGTTTGAGACACACTAAGCGTAATCCACGGAGAATTACCGAAGTGACCTGCTGTCAAGGCTGTTTGATGTTGACCCTGGCAGGAGTTTCCATTCAATCACTGAAGATCACAAATGTGAAACTTCTCATAAATGTTCTAGCAGATTGCTAAGATCTGCGTAGGACTCTATAATATATCACTTGTGTCTTTATTGATGAACAACAAGCGATGTCATGTCAAGTGTTCCTATGAGATATTTTGATGAATCTCGTGGCTCTAGACTCAATAAGTGCATTTTGGTTTTCCTGAGCGGAGACTAGGGAGAGGGTCTCCTTCTTCAATACCAACGATCTCTAAGAGAAAGTCGATAGATTATGTAAGGTTCCCAGTGAGAATGAAACAAATCCTTTTAAGAGGAATTAAGTGGCTAGAAGGTTAGGTGCAGTGCGTCACTGGGTCCATGACGTCTTTGTCTTCAATACCAGTGTCATCTTAGTGACAACCAGTAGCAGATGAATTGAACCCGGTTTCTGCCCTAAGGTTGAATATGGAGGGCTATTTCTTTTCACCTTTTCATTTCATTTCTTTTTAATTCTTCAACCCCTTCTTTCTCCTTTCTCACATTACTCCTTTTTTCAATCATACCTAAGGACTTCTAATACTAGACTATTGGTGGTGTCCTTGGGTAGATCCCTCCGGCTCTGGCGGATCATAGGACGAATTTCCTATCCTTAGTCACCTTATAACTCCATGACTGTCCTATTGTTGCCATAAAACCTTTTTCTTTGAAAATCTCTCAAAGTGTTTATGATAGAAAACATGTTTGAAACACTCTGAGAGTTTTATATTATCAGAAACACTCCCCCTTCACATATGCTTATAAATTTTGACAGAAATCTGCACATAGAGGGTAGAGTTTGCACTTTTTGAATTGATCGGCTCATGATAGACAATTCCCCATGAGACACGGTTACGTTGCCTAGTTAAAGAGTTCCATTGTAAGTTTTTAGGTGACAACTAGCTCTAATAACTAACTTGAAGTTGTAAACATTTCTTGAAAAGAAGGTTAGACCCATGTAAGTGCATGTCTATCACAAGTTTCTCGAAATGGTACATTTACTGACTTTGATTACTCGTCAATTCATTGGTTTCGACTGAGTCGAGCTCTTTTGAGATTCAAACACCGATCATTAAACTTTTTGATCACATTTTAATCACGTCTCCTCCCCCTCAAAAATAGCATATCCATGATGTTTTTGAAACAAAATGATTAAAAGATATGTTTTTCGGAAAGCATTTGGAGAGAAACTGATTTAGCATGAATTTTGGAACAACTTTGGTTTAATACTCCCCCTTAACGAAAGCATATTTTTCATACAGAAAATTTAGAATCAATTAAGGGTTTAGAGGGAGTTATCTTGGTACCAAATGTGAGAGATTTTGAAAAATCTTTTTGAAAAATTTCGAATCAATGGTACGCAAGATGTGGAGAAGATTTCGAAAATCTTTTGAAGATATTAGAGAAAAAAAATTATCTTCATTTGTTTTAGGATAAGTGCTCGATATTTATGAAAATCGATTTTGCGTAGCACTTTCCTTTCTTTAAAGATCGGGTTGCAAGCTGAAATACTTACAAGCCATTATGTTTTTAGGAATAGTGCTTGAAAAATATTTAAAACCTTTGATTTTGATAAGCACTTTCCTTTCTTTGAAGCGCGGGTCCTGAACTGATGTGTTCAGAAGCCATTATTTTGAAGTTCGGGTTTCGTACTGAAGTATACGAAAGCCATTAATTTGAAGAAATTTTTAGAAACGACATGTTTTGGAAAACATTAAAGAACTCTCGCTCAAGCATCTGTACATGCCCGTATCATTGTTGAATGACATTTCTAGATACGTACAGAATATCGATTATACGAGAGACATGTCGTAGAAGATTATTTTTGGATTTTTGATTTTCTATTGTTTTTGTATTTTTTTTGAAAGTTTTATATTTTTGTATTTTGCTTTTGTTGGTTTTTCAAATTTTGTATTTTGGTTTTTTTTCAAAAGATATTTACAAAGAAGATTTGAAGAAAGAAGATTAAGTCATGTCATGTAAAAGTGGAGTTAAGAGTGGAATTAGAAAAGGATTTCCACATGCGAAGTAGGCATAAAGTTCTTCTTTACCACACGGGGTATAAGAATCTTCAACACTTTTACAAGTACCTGCATCCACAGAAGAATAATGTTCACAAATAACAGTGTTAGAAGTATATGTTTCCTCACGGCGAGGGTGATCACTATCAACGGTTGTAGTGGATCTGACTTCCTTATCCGAATGATTTTCACTATTATCTGTGTTGGAGCAAGTATCAAAAATCTTTCCTGTGGGAATCCATCTAAGACCTATTTTGTTGAAAACTTTGCCTGTGGGTATCCACCTAAGGTAAGATCTAGGAGTTGTTTTCTTATCAGATGCAGCGGAAGACTCATTTTTAGAAAAACTACGTCCTGAAGAGATCCACCTATTAGGTTTCCTTTTGATGTTCATCTTGTCACCGGGTTTGTTTCTATTTGGTGTCTTAGTGGATTGTGCCTCGGCACGAGAATTATCTTTCTTGAGATATTGTAAGGCACATGCATCATGATTAGCTGAAAAGACACATTTTTTACATGTAGTACAGACAAATTCAATATTCTTGTTTAAAACAGCAGCTTTAACTTTGTCACTACAGTCTTTTGGAAATTGATTCTTGTTCGAAAAAGACTTAGAATTCCTAGTGATGTTTTCTAAGGGCATAGCATTTTCTTTTGCGCAACTACTCTTAGATGCAAGCCAATTCCTAGTCTTTTGTAGAGTGTTCCTAGGTAATGGTTTACTACTACTAGCAGTGCCTTGAAATCTTGTAGAATTCATCACCCTAGATGTTGCACCTAAAATTCCATCTTTTTGAGTCTGTGCCTTTTTCCTAGCTTCTTCTAGATAGTGATTGTTGACCATGTTGTTAGAACCGACAGATTCTTTAACTGGATTTTTGGTCACATTCCGTGTACTATTCCTAGAAATGCCAGGTGTAATCACTTTTGGTTTTTCAAAAACCGCTTTTTCTTTTTCAAAACTTTTGATAATTCTCTTTTTAATAGGCAGGGACTGTGGAGTGACTGTTTTTGACAAGTCATTTTTCTCATTGGCTTTTGGAGGAAACTGAGAAATAGACATTTTTGGTTTGAAAACCGGTTTGGGAACATTTGTTCTCTCCTCAGTCAATGGTTTTACAAACTTAGTATCCACAGCCTTTCCTTTTAGACTTTCCAGCTGAACTCTCAAAAGATCATTTTGCTCTTGCATGTCCTTGTAGGCACGCTCATACGACAATTTGTCATACTTGCATTCCTCGGTTTTTCGATCAAGCTGTTTAAAATAGGACACGTTTTCTTTTTCAAGTTTTTCAAGAGCTTTTTCATACTTTGAAATAATTGCGGAGGTCTCAGACTGGAGTCTTTCATGATCTTCAACAGAATATGTTTGCAAAATGATGGACATGATATCGGTAGTCATAACATCTTCGAAGAGAGAATCATTTAAGTTTTCCAAAACTTTGATGTGTTCAACACTTTCATTAGCTTGCTTTACCAGGGATTTATGGTCCTTGACAAAGTCAACTGTTTCTTTTAAAAAGGCTTGTTCAAAATGAATTACCCTTGAGTTGATGTTATTCAACTGAGGGGCAATTTGAGTTTCAAAAAACTTTTTCTGTTCATTATCAAAACTATTAAACCAGATGTTTGTTCTAATATTGGTTTTAGTTTTAACGGTCTCTTGAAGATCTGCAATTCTCGTTTTCACATTTTCCAAAATACTTCTCGCATCACTTGTGTTAAAAAGATTGTTTGAAGACATTTGTTCAATGTTCGAAAGAGATTTGGAAACAACAACTGGTTTTGAAACTGATTTTGAAACTGGTGTTGACACTTTGTTTGAAACACTTGGTTTGGTGGAAAACGTTGATTGTGAAACAAACGAAATACCATTAATTTGGTTCCATTTATTATAATCAATAGGTTTGATTTCCGGATGTTTTTGTTTCATTTTTGATCTACTCTCCTCAGATAGTTCCAACGTTTCAAGAGAATCACGAACAATTATGGGTTCATGCAAAGGTTGTCCATTGTTCAACACATTCTGAGATTTCTGAGCTTTCTTGAGGAACGAAGAAGGGTCGTTACCAAGTGCCATCTTATGTGAAGTATGAAAACGTGGATTTACTTGGTTAGAAAGCATCTTGTTTGATTTAGCTGAATGACCCGTTGTAAGAAGCAAATTGTCCAAAGTTTTGATTTTTTCCGTTTTATCAAGAATTTCATCAAGAAGAGAATCTTCTCGTTTTGCAAAATCAGCAATTAACTGTTTCTTCTCTTTTCAAGATCGAAAAACAGTGCTTTTTGATTTGAAAGTTGGTCATTTAGTTCAGAAATTTCCTTGTTTAAAGATTTGATTTTCAAATTCAGATTCACATCAAGTGTGTCATACTTGAGTTGCAAATCTTTTTCTCTTAAAACAGAATCTCGATAACCAATTTCTAATTCTGACATTTTGTTTGTATGAAATTCATAGGCTTTGGCGTGCTCCTTGTAACTCTCAAGCTCAGCGGTCAATTTTTTATTCGCGGCCTTAACTTCGCGATTGACCGTTCTTACTTTCTCAACTTCAATGCCACATTGATTAATTAATGATTCAAAATAAGCACGTGTTTCCTCATCATTAGCACCATTCTGTATCACTTGACCTCCATTAGGATCCATATATGGAGTTTCAGAGTTAACATTGCTATTAACTTGCTCTCCCACATATGTGTCATAATAAGGTTCGGGAGACACAGAATGTGGCTTCTCATGAGTAAACGAATTTGGTACCTCATTGAGTGAATATGTGTCGTAGACAGGAGTTGTGTCATAAGTACCGCTTGATGTTGTGTCCTGTTGAGTGATTGTATGACTGGAGGTTGCATTATCGTTTGCTTTATCTTCCCATTTTGGGTACCTGAATTTGATTTCCTCAGCAGTCAACTCAATTCCCAACTCTTCTTTTTCTGCTAACATCAACATGTACTGGATCTTTTCAAGCTTCGTAAGTCGGTTGACACTAGATCCTGAATCTTGTCTTTGAGGTTCGGAGGTAGCATTCTGAACAGAAGTCATAAAACAGTTATTCCCATTTTGATATCCCATATTCTGATTCACAATCTGACCCCCTTGATGTCCATCAAACTGCTCTGCATATTGCATCTGATTCCCCTGATTCACATTTCCATAATTCCCAACGACTGGAGCTGCAACATTTCCATTCTGATTACCCACTGCTCTATTCCCAACATTCTGTCCCATCTGATTTCCAACATGCTGACCCGACTGATTACCCTGATACGGAACCGCATGATTACCGATGCGACTGTTAAATGCTTTATCCAATAAAGAAAATATCTGTTGCAAGGTCGCTTCTACATGGTCAGTTTCATGATCAGTGATTCCTTGTTCCTGGTATTGTTGATCTGGATAGAATTGTTGTTGTGGTTGTGGAATGTATTGCAGCAAGTTGTTGTTGTTGGAAGATGATGAAGCTTGTTGTTGTGTATTCACTGTAGTTTGAGTCTTTGCAATGAGTGCCAATGAATCATGATTCTTTGCTAATATTTCTTGCCTGACTTCATTCGCTTCAGCTTGGTTTTGTTTCAGAAAATCATTCAGTTGATCAAAGTTCACCTGATGTAAGTCTTTTGTTTGGTTGACAATAGTGACATATCGTCCCCATTCTTCTGGAAGATTATTCAGGAACTTGATGTTTTGAACGATTGTTCGGTGCCAACTTGTTTCTGATAAGCTCATTCATCAAAGTGCAAAACCTTCCATAGTAGGATTCAATGGATTCTCCTGGTGTAGATGTAAACTTCTCCCATTCAGTTAGCAGCTTGTTCTCCATGTCTTGTTTACCAATTTCTGTTCCATAACATAGGCGTCTAACACGTTCCCACATATCGAAAGCAGTTTCACAACTGTCTACAGCAGCAAAAATGTCTATTGGTAAACCCAGTTGGACAATATGAATTGCCATGTCATCTGCATCGACTTGTTTCTGATCCTCTTCAGTGTATTCTGATTCAGTTTGAAGATGAGAGGATGGTGGGATGGGAGGTGTTGCATCAGCATTTCCAGGTACATGAACTTGTCGAGGCTTGAAGGGTCCATCCTGAATGGATTTAATCATGAGTTTCCCATTAGGTTTGGTCTTGATGTAGCGGAGCATTCGACTTGTCCATTGAAGATAACCACCTTTTGCCAACATAGGAGGTCGGTTTTCGGCACCGGCTGCATGAATGTCTTGTTGAGTAGCCATTGATGAAGGTATGTATGATAAAGTTGATGTAGTATCGATTCAACGATAAAAGAGTTGTGGTTGATGAAGATTAAGCTCGGTTGAGGTTTTTCTGAAAGTCGTACTCGTAACCTTGGTTCTTAGTCGAAAAAATTTTCGCCCAAAATTTGAAATTCACTTTAAAAATCAATTCTAAGGTCGTATGAAAAATTTGAGTTAAGACAATTTTGACGCCAAATTTGACCCGAAAAATTTGAAATTAGGCCCAAAAATTTGAATTTTTGACCAAAATTTTCACAGTTAAACCAAAATTTGAATCTCGCGTAAAAATTGAACGTTTAGTCTCCTCAAAATTTTTTTATTTATTTATTTATTTATTTATTTTTAAACCTTAGGCGTAGAAAGAGCTTAGGCGTAGACCAAAGAAGTTACGAGTAGGATATGGTTACGAGTAGGATGTAGTTACGAGTAGGATCTTATGCGTAGGAAGCTTAGGCGTAGGATTCCTTAGGCGTAGGATCTTATGCGTAAAAAGCTTATCTTACGCGTAACCTTAAGCTTATGCGTAGACAAAAAGTTACTCGTAAACCTTACGCGTAATTGTGAAGTTATGCGTAGAGTTACTCGTAAGCTTTTAGCTTATGCGTAAACTATGGTTAAGAACCAAAAATCCTTTACACTGTCACAGCGTAAGGGATATCCACAAGTCGAAGTGTTCCACACACTTATCCAAGTGAGGGAAGCAGTGAGTAACCGTTATAGCTCGAAGATTCTTCACCAAAAGTTACGAGTAGAAAACTTATGAGTAGTTGACTTTCTTACGAGTAGAACTAGGGTTTTGACTTACTCGTAAAAATTTTCAACGATTCAAACAAATTCGCTTGCACAGATATCCGTAAAAACACTCGAATAACACAAAAATGTTAACCTTTTTCACCCAAAGTGCTTAGAAAAGTTACGAGTAGAAAACTAGGGTTTTGACTTTTTGACTTCTACTCGTAAGAAATTTCCAACGATTCAAACGATTTCTCTTGCACCGATATCCTTAAAAACACTCGAATAACCCAAAAATGTTGACCTTTTTCACCCAAAGTGCTTATAAAAGTTACGAGTAGAAAACTAGGGTTTTGACTTTTTGACTTCTACTCGTAAGAAATTTCCAACGATTCAAATGATTTCGCTTGCACAGATATCCTTAAAAAACACTCCAATAACACAAAAATGTTGACCTTTTTCACCCAAAGTGCTTAGAAAAGTTATGAGTAGAAATGACCAATAACCAAATATGAGCTTAAAAATGAAGAAAAACACGTAAAGCTACGAACTTTGTGCAAAGAACTGAAACTTTAGCACCAAATAAACCTTAAACCACAAGAATCTTGAATTTTTTGGTGAAAAAATGAAAGCTTTAAGCCTTTCAAATATGTAAAACGTGAGCTTATACGCGTAACCCTTCAAAACAAACACAAACACTCCTAAACCATTGTTAGGCGATTGATACCAATTGTAAAGACCTTATATATATCAACCTTATCACTTATACCTTATCTCTATAACAAGCAAATCCAACACAAACACGTAACAGTTATGCGTATGATACTAAACACAAACTGTTATGCGTAAGAAAGAAAGATTAAGATAAGAACTTGGTGACTTGAATATGAATTCGTGTATGTTAGAGAGATAGAGAGAAGAAAGATGAAAACAATAAGTTGTATATTGCTTCAAGGAAAAACACACACACACACACTCAAGCACACCCCTCAAATGACATACTTGAGGGGTATTTATAGTAAGAGAGATGATTCCCTAAGGCTTGGCAATGGGCCGTGAGATGGGCTTGGACATGGATTGGGTTACATGAACTTATACAAGGCTAACTTAACTAAACGTCTAACCATTTAGCTTAGCCCAATCCATGAGCCCTTTGACTATTCTAGCATGATATCTAACACACGTTACAAAGTTCCTAAATGTGAATGACCATCACTTCTAATAAAAACTATTAAGGCTAACACCTTTCATTACTTTACATGATCGGATTGCTAGGGACTAGCAATTGATAGTGTGGGGAGATGATGAGTGGCCTTTTACTCATCATTTTAAGCCCGAAAAACCCACAAAAACGTCTAAAAACACTGAAATATACCCATTTATACCGCAAATATCCTTGGAGTGTGTTTTTATGTGTTTCAGGTACAAGGATCGAAAACAGGGCAAAAACGGACAAAATTAAGCTTGGAATGGAAAAGGTGCTTTGCGGACGGAGCCGGGAGTGGATTTTCTACATTTTTGGATCCCGAGACGTGTTTTTGGAGTGAGATTGGGAAAAAAAAATCCAAAACTAAACCATAAACCCAAAACTACCTTTTTACCCTTCACCCGAAACCCAATTTACCATTTTACCTTTGAATCCAAAATCCTAAATTCCCATTTTACCCCTAAACCTATTTTTTATTTAAAACCAATTTTTATTTAAAACTATTTTTTTTATTTAAAACAAAATTTCTTATTTAAAACTATTTTTATATAAAACATATTTAAAAAAAAAGCAATTACTTTTTTTACTTAAACTTCACAAAATAAAAATACCTTAACAAAACCTCTACCCATTTTTACCCATCCCCTTTCCACTTTGACTTCCCCTCAGTCAAACACAACAAACCAAAACCCAGAACCTGAAAACCTCCTTGGCGCCAAAATCCCTTCACTCCTGTCTCTCTCACTCATGTCCCTCTCATACCCTGATTCCTAAGCCCAGGCATCCCCCACAACCCACATGCGACTCATTGCCATGTTGGCAATCCCATTGGTGCTAAGATAATTGATGGTTGTGGTTCACTTACTTGGTGCCCAAGATGAATTGGAGGGCTGAGATGAAATCAAGAGAAAGTACATTTGATCCAAAGCTTATTTTCTCTCACACCAACAAACACAGAAGAACAAGACAAGAAGACAGGACCCAAGCTTAGTTTTTTGTATAAATAGGAGATTAGGATAAATGTAAAAATTTGTCTAGAAATTTACTTCTAGTACCAATTTTACTTTTATTGTCATTTAAATTTCCATGTAATTTTAATTTTTAATGCAGTTTTAATTTAAGTCTTTTAATTCCATTGCAATTTTAATTTTTCTTCATGTTCTTGAAATCTGTCAATTGGTTCTAAAAAGTGTTTGTTATAAGTTGTTTGAATTCATTTTAAGCTCTTGTTAACAATGCAAGTTAGTTTTCTTAAAATTCAAAATGGTCACAGTTTCATTAAACTAGTTTCTGCCCAAATAGGGTGTTTGGTTTAGATCAAGTTGTAGCTTTCTAGTTAATGTGGAGAATTGTAATGCAGTTTGTTGAATCAGTTACTTGTTTTAATGTTTTCCTCATCTTAGTTTTACTTTGTCTAATCCATATTTGTGTTTTGCAAACTTTTGATATTGAATCTGTCAATCCTGTAATCTGATTCTGTCCCCACTAGCACTTTTTCACAATAGTTTTTTTAGCTCATTTGATCTCTAAATAGATGAAATTTAGTTTTTTAGGATGCCATTAGTATCAAGTTTTATTTTTTTATGTATTTAGATCCTTTAGTGCTCACTTATTAGCTTATTTATGCCCTTAAAATCACCCCATCAGTCCCTGTTTTAACTGTAACAGCAGCCCACTAAGCCACCTTGACAGCTTATTTATAAGTTGTCAAGGGACTTTCTTGCCTCACTTTTGCTTATTTTGTGATCTCAGTAGTGTAGAATTTATATTTCAGCTTCTTTTCCCCCTGTGGAGGCCTTTCTACAGCTTATTAATAAGCTCTAAAGCCCTCACTTGGGACTGTTTGGGACTGCATGTGTGCAGCAGCCTTTGATGATAAAGTGAGCTTATTAGGCTATTTATTATTGCTTATTTAGATTTCCTAAGATCCTTTAGGTATGCTAGATTAGGATAGATCATATTTAGCTTATTAGGTGCTTAGTTGTTGTTTTTAACTGCTTATTTTCCATTTTCCTAGTTTAGGATTTCCCCTAGCATAGTTTATTCCCAACTGCTCTTTCCCCTTTTTTTATTGCTTATTGCTGTTTATAGCTTATCTTAGTTAGATTTTATAGATGTTAGCTTATTTCTGCTTTTGATGGTGCTTTTTATTGCTTAATCTGTGCTTAACAGTGGCTAAATGGGTGTTTGCTTGCATTATGTCCAAAACAGCAACATATAAGCTGTTATAACAGCTTATTTGTAGAATTTTAAGAAAAAAGTTTTCACAAAAAGTGTTTGTTTTGATTTCACTTTTGACTCCCAAAAAGAAAATTTGAAAAAAATAAAATACTAATAAATGAGAAAAAGGGTAGAGGCCAGGATTCGAACATGTGACTTCTAGCCTCCAACGACCAGCACCTCACAGACACATGCACAATCCAACTTGCCCTTGGGTCTTTTTCTTTATTTTCTTGCACAATTAATTATACAACCCAACTTTAGGCAGTTTGCTTATTTACTTATTTAGCTTATTTTCTGCTTATTTAGGGTAGCTTGTAGCTAGTACTTATTTTTCCTGCATTCCTCATAGTTCAAAGTATTTTTAATAAAAATTTCAAATATTTCTGAAATCGTTTAGTATTTTTAATAATTAATTTAGTTTAAATTCGTTTTTAATTCGTAATAAATTAAATAAAATTCGAAAAAATACCCGGATTTTTCCTAAAATTATTTTTAGTTGTTTAGAATGTAATAAAATTGGTTTTGCACCTGTAGGCATTAAATTGCAAAGTTTTCACTTTTTAGGCTCGGTGCGTTTCCGGTTTTCACGTTTTTTAGTTTTAATGCCCTAGGACGTAGTGTAGCTTCGATTTATTGTTTCTTATGCTTAGTAGTAGTTAATTTAGTCATTTACTTCATTTACATGCTTTATTTACATTCCCGTTCTTTAATTTGTAGAATAACATATCCAAAATAGTAAATTCCCGATCCATTCAAGCACTTTAATAACAAACCTCAAACGTCACCGTCAATTCACACCTCGTTGGGAAACGACCCGGGTAATCACTTGCCTGGTATCACTTATCGAGTATTCATGAGTTTTGCGTGTCGACCTTTTTCCTAAAGGGTCGATGTGTAATTCTCACGGGTATTCGTAATTTGATATTTCTTATATATACTATTTGAAACGAATCAATAACTTAGATTAATGTAGATCAAGTGATTATAAGGAAGGGTTATTAACTTGGAATCATGGTTATGGTTGAAAAATGTTTGAAGATTAAGTAGTGATTCTTGTTTTGTTCTAGTGGTTGCTCTTGTTCTTGTTTTTCCTCGATAGATATTTGTAAGGAAGCATCATAAGCTTTATTTCTATACTTTCAAATATGTTTTTATATGTTATATGCATTTATATCATCGATTATACCATGTACAAAGCTTGAAAACCTTATAAAACGTGTTTCGAATCATCGAATCTGTGACAATTTTGGATCTGTTGGAAAAAAGGTGTTGTTATGCAAAATCAGGGGACTATGAGACTTAGGAAAAACTATATGGTTGTAGATCTATTTCTTGTGGTCATTTCGTCAGATGGCCACTTCCGTAACTCCTCCCGATCATTTAATTAGAAAATAAACGGTAAAAGTAGTCCAAATTCAACAATCTATTTTTGATGGATAAAATCTTTTAAAATTTATATAGAACTTACAATCGATATAAAACTAAAATTTGTAGGGGACAATTTAACTTAAATGTGGCCACAAAAACCGGGTCAAACTAAGTTGTAGAACTCAAGAAATCGCCATTTTAGTGGGACTCTTTTGGGCTATCCAAAATCAGACTTGGGTACTTAAGGGTAAAATGGTAATTTCACATAGGTTATGCAATGTTTAAGATAGTGGGGCCTATATATCTGATAAATAGATTCAGTTACCTTTATGAAGACATAAAAACCAACTCATAACCTTTTATGTTTTAAGAGAAATGGATTTATTAAGTCGGGTAAAGCTACAAAAACCTAACAACACCTATAGTTAAATATTACTCCCTCCGTCCCAAAATTATAGTCCTCTATTGACTTTTTCGGTCTTTATTTTACAACTTTGACCTTAAATATTTTTGTTTGTGTTATATAATATTTGATGCAAATTATATGAATGGATTGTGTTTTAAATGTACTTTTCATTAGTATACTTTTCATCAACTATTGTATAACAGAAACAAAAATATTTAAGGTCAAAGTTAAAAAGGAAAGACCGAAAAAGTCAATAGGAGACTATAATTTTGAGACGGAGGTAGTAATAAACTTTCCTAGCTCGTCGACAATATTCTATGTCATTGTAAAACCTTATAAACACTAGGTACAATGGTATAATCGATATATACTTTATATAAGTTCATTTGCATTCATATGCGTGTTCTTTACAACCTATGACGCAACTCTGTATCCTTGTTGCTTCTAGGATTTACTCGACTTCTTGTCGCCTTATTTTTCACTTTTGATTATCGCTTTACTCAAGGTGAGTTCATGGCCCCTACTTTACTCATTTCAATGCTTATTTTGAACTATTTTTGGGATGAGAATACATGCTTGTTTCACTTACTTGTTTTACTGAAACATTACACTCGTTTACGAAATACTATACTTGTTTATCTAAAACACTTGAACTATTTACTGAAGAAGTAGAAACGTTTACTGAAACTTTTGCAATGTTTACTGAAACACTTTACTTGTTTATCGAAACACGATCCTCGTTTTATATAAATACATGATTTGTATTTACTACGGACACAAGTGCTTTAAACATTTTAGTATTACCTAAGTCTTGTTTTTCTATTGCATCCCCACTTTACATGAATCGTTAATTACACTTTTGTGAGTAAGCGCGAATGCTGTGAATAGACCTATTGGGATTGAGATTCCCCGTTAGGGTAGTATTGTTCCCTATAACTTGGTTATATTTAACGACAAATTTAATTTATCAAAGCTCCATGGCTTAGCAATGTTGTTTGAAAAACAGTTTAACAAGTTAAAACGTAAAGTAAAATAGACAAGAGTTTTTCAACGTTTATATTATTATTAAAAAGTAATCAAAGATATATACCCAAGTGCTTACGAAACAACACTTGCGATTGAATGACAATGAATGATGTCCTCCTCACTAAACTTAAGCTAAGCTTAAGTACAATTATGCTAACCAACTGAGCTAACCTCAGGGACTTAGTTGTATTTGGAGGAGTAAAAGGGCTTGTGAAAGTCTAAGAAGATAGTGCACAAGATTAACCCATTTACTCCACCTTATGGCTGCTATTTATACAAGTATGAAACACAATCATTTTCCTAAAAGACAAGACTGACATAAGCTTCAGATGACAAAATACCTTCCGTATTGTAACACCCCAACCCGGCAAGGGTAAAAGTGTCACATTCTGGTGTCATATCAGAACATGCAAATAATTTTTTTTTCAAACGAAAGCCTTATAACGAAAGACTTACAAGAAAAATACAAAATCCAATATGTCCAAAACGAAATAAAATCTAAGAACCATAACTCTCAAGTTAAATCCATAATGCTAAGGTAACTAAGGTCGGTCTACTCGAACAATCCAACTCTCAGCCCAACAAGCCCATCTTCAAACCTAAAAACCTGCCGCAGGAAAAGAAATGCGGCTGAGCTTAAAAAGCCCAGTGAACAGATATAACAAAACGAAAGATAAACGAAATCAGAGATACAAATGAAATAGGGAAACTGATAACAAGACCGCAACGAAATGAGAACAATAAGTCAATGAGGATCCTGCAGAAACACAATTATACAGATGTCCAGCAAGAACAACAATCAAGGAGAACACAGCAGAGCAACACATCCATGACATATATAATCACATATAAGAAATCAGACACACAAGCACCAAAACAAAATCAAGCATAGCAGAAATCGCATCCACTCAACATAGAATAGCATGCAGTCAAATCAAGGAATCAGAATATAATAAAGCCTAACGGAAAACTAAAAGCAAGCGGAAGCAAATAAATTAAGAAGTGAGCACGACAATCATACAGACAAATGACCCCAGATAATAACATAACAAATCATAACAGATATAAGAATGGTAGGTCGTCAATTAGCAATAAAACACCCATGGATAATCATAGCCAATGAACATAATTTAAACGAAGGTATCCATAATAAACAGATAAATCAACTGGTTACACACCAATATTATCACCAGACCAATCAAGGTTCACATAACAGTAAGATAACATATATTCAGATGACGACAGTTAAATCATATAATCGCATGTCAGGCTACACAGTAATCACATAAATCATGTAAGCATAATCAAATCAACAATCATATAATAAATGGTGCGTGAATGGAATGATAGTCTGAATTAACGGAGTGAGAGTATGACAGATCAATGCAATGGAATGTATATATCTTGGTAGTAGAGTGAGTCATATAAGGGTGCTGAGAAATGAACAGTTAATACATAATATGGTGCGTTGGGGAATACAGAATGTACAATATAGGTATATCAATAGTGTAAGGTTTGTCAGAAATCCCTCCCGAGCCAACAATACAATACAATACAATCAATAGTGGCATTAGAGGTCCATATCCATAGTAGCCATTGTATTCGGAGGGGTGACCTCGGAATACCAATACAATAGGAGGGGAGACCTCAATAACCAATGGGTAGCTAGCTCTCGGAATGTGAGGGGTGTATTGCACATACGCACCACATCACCAATACAATATCAATATCAATCCAATACAATACAAATCTAGGATGCATCCATACGCCCCCTGCAATACAATAGTGGCCAATACAATATATCTAAAGCGCGCAATAATCAATACAATAATGGGGACGGTGTGGAGCATCACTCAACCACACTAGAGTCATGCCATTGGTGCATCAATGACACGACCATGTTATCTTCATGGCTAGGATAACAATATTTGGCTCGGGTATCAATTTGAAGGGTCAAACAAAGGTCCAAAGTGTAGCAATTTATAAGTCTTCATAATCAAAGGTTCAAATCAGTGGTTCCCAATTCAAAGGTTCATAGCAATAGTCCAATATCAAGGGTTCAATATCAAAGGTTCAATATCAATGGATCAATATCAATGGTTCAATAACAAAGGATCAATATCTATGGGTCAATAGCAATGGTTCAATAGCAAAGGGGTCAATAGCAATGGGTCAATAGCAATGGTTCGATAGCAAATGGGTCAATAGCAATGGCAAGAGATCAAAAGATGCAAAGAGTTCATGAGAAACCTTATGAGAAAGGTCAGAATATCTGTACCTTAACGCCGATGAAAGGAAAGCAAACGAATGAATGAACACAAAGATACAATGCCGCGTCTTCTTCAATGAATCTACACGGATTACGGTTCGTACAATATTTATTATCTCATTTAAGTCATAACGGATTTATTGCTTATATAAATCGTATCAATATTTTTAGTGTTATTACGCGTATTCTCATTTTTAGTAATGGACCGAAATAGATACTTTAGGGTAATAATTATTAAGTAACCAACTTAGGGGTTACAAATGATAATTGGTAAATTTAAATGTTTAATAAGACAAATATCCTATTTTAAGGCTTTATTAGACAATACTTCAAAGTATAGGTTCGCATGGATTATCTCAAAGTTTGAGGTTTACATGGTCATTATTTCAAAGTATAGGGTTATTAGCGACAACTTATCATAGTTTAGGGTTTAGTAAGTTATTTAAATAAAACTATCATGCAATTAAAATGATTCATGCGTACATTTAGATTTAAAGGACTCAAATACAAACGTCGTTTGTTAGAAATCTTGACAATCTTTACACTTGCTCGCGGTTCACAATATTCACAACAACGACAAGGTAACCATGCAAACGGACTAACACGATGCCCGTCTCCCCTGATCCCCTTTCAAAACTCCAAACGACCCAACAGTTTTTCCCGCGATCACCCTATCTTAATGCTCGCTCGCGGCTCAAACGAATAACATCTATGCTTTAAAAATCATGCCATATGATTAACCCCCGACTCATCTTCCCGACATACTTTCAAACATACAAAACGGTTTACCCCAGAATCCCGCGATCAACTTTAAACTTACCCCCAAGAACACTTCATTAGTCTTACTTTGATCATTATGCGTATAAAAGAAACTAGACATATTTTTTGAATCTATCATGCCATGCATATTACAGTTTTAAAACAACATGCTTAGACTCTAGTTAAAAGGCAAATTCAAAAGTTCCTATTTACAGGTTATTATATCATGTTTTGAGAACTCATGTGTATGGCTTGACTCTAAATACAACGAAACCCATTTCCATTTTATTTAGCGACATGAAACTAAACGTGATATTCTCGCCTGTTGTTATCCCTTTTAGCTCGAACAATATATGAAACATGTGAATGATCGAGTATATGAGGTCGAAACAGATTCAGTGGTGGTGTAAAGGTGTGGGTCGAATTATATAGTGTTGGTGTCGGTTTCCCAGCAGCAGGGTTCAGATAATCAATCTTCAGCAGATATGCTCAACTGTTCAGTGGAAACAAAACAAAGGTCAGCAGTAACAGATACCACTTGGTGGTTACCGGATATCACTTGGAATCGTGTGATCACTTTCCAAAGTAAACTATTCGACTCTAATGCCTGGGTTACACGAATATCTACTTGGGATAAGACCAAATGCAGTTATAGAATTAGGCAC